>VZSR01001685.1:9848983-9925797 GCA_013398615.1 Brachypodius melanocephalos | reverse complement strand
ACTCAGAAAACAACTGCCACACAGACCAGACACAAGGAAACATCAGCCCAGTGCAATGAACGTGGTCCTGATATGGTGAAGGTGGAAGCTTGGACTGTGGTATTTCCCTCTCCAAATGAAAAGGTAATACTGCTAGGTCAGAGACCTTACACAGGACACAGCCATGTTATGGGTGTCCCATGCATCATGGGATGCAGAAAAAGACACATGATGGAGGACCAGGAGCTAAACATCCTGGAGGCAATGCCAGGGACAGAGGCCAAGGTATCAGCTCCAGCCCAGGGAGACCAATGATTCACTTTACGGCCCGAAAGCATTTCCCACCAAAGTTCACACAGGAAGATAATGTCCCCCTCAAATGAATTTATGCAGGTGGAAGTTCATTTGTGAGAGGTTAAAAGGAGCCACTTCCATTTTAAAATGAGAAGACTCAAGATCCTCAGCAGACAAGAAAAAACAGAAAGCCAGTATCTATATGTGAGCAGCTTCTGCTCATGCCTGTTGTCTGATTGTAGTGGGAATTTACACCACCAGACCTACATAGGCCTGCTGGTCCAAAAAGGCACATGATTATATCCCACTAAATCTCATACCAAGTCCATACTTCTCAAAAGATGCAAATGAAAAACCTGTGGATTGTGTAGGCAGATATTCCTGCAATGTAACTTCTGAATTAAAAACAAACACTCCAAAATGGAAAACGGCTAAAATAATGTGAACCTGGATGCTTCAAGAAAAAAGCACTTGTGAGGCTATTAACATTGTTTTCTCTTGATTTAGATTAAAACCCCACTTTACTGATGCTAAGCCTCAGTAAGACAGTTTCCTGTGCCTTTCTCAAATGTATTTGTAATTCTTGATAAAGTTTACACATGTAAAAATAAAGTTTGAAGATTAAAATCACCATTACCTCTACACAAAAAGAGTGTCATGTCAGACATCTGATACAGTAGACCAAGAACAGTGGCAGAAGGATGTAAAACAAAACATTTCATTTCACTGCCGCTGAAATCACCTACTGAAACTCGTTCATTGATTTTCCTTCATTAAAAAATAACTGATTGTAAAAGAAGTGTTGCTTGGCAGGATCAAAGCCTATCCTACAGGAAACACACACACAAAGCATTTGGAAATGAGGGTTAATTTGGCATGCAATTTAACAGCATTAGCTTTTATCAGCAGCATTTCAAGGTCAGGCACAGCCATGTTTAAAAGGTTTGGTTTTGTTACAGTTTCAACTACAGCATATTAGGGTTCAAAACATCTTAAACCAAAACTAATAAAGAGATGTGGCTCTTTAACTCTCCCTTTTATTAGCTCAAGACTTGACGTTTCCAAGAAAAAAAAAACCAAACCTGTACTAAATTAGCAGATTACAAAAAAATGCTCTTCTTCAGTTGAGCATGGGATTAAGTAAAACAGATTAGACCAGATGGAAGGAGTCCTTTTACTGACATAGTTTGTTCAAAATTTAAAGAGCTTTTAAAGATACTCTTTTAATATATCAAGTGACTTAGTAAAAATGATCTCATATTTTGAGTAGTGAATTTCTTCAAGATTTATTCTAAGAAAACAGCCCCCTTTTTCTTTTTTACCAAAATCTAATCTGCTCAGAGCTAAACCTAGCACATTTTATTTATTCCCCAAAAAATTAATTCAAAACGTACGATCATTCAGTTCTTACCATACTTTACATTTAATTTATTCAAAAATGTAAAAAAGGATGACAGATGAAAGAAAACACAAAGCAGGTTTGCTCAGCTCCAATATGAAATACTCCAAACACTTACTGGAGATTTTCCCTTTCACTGATTTATAAACTCTAAAAACTAGTGAGTGGTTGCATGTTTTCACATTCATGTTATGCCATGGAAAAGTTTTCTGCATCTTTTTCTTGAAAGCATGTTCTATATAAAGAACTACCCATAATGCTGACAGACTTTAACAGCAGTTGGCACCAAATGTTTCCTGAGATCAAGTCCATACAGCACTCGAAACAAACCCTTTGATTAATCAATTACTGGCAGAACTTCAGAGTACTGTGGATGTGTGCCTAAGAGCTTTACAAACGCTTACAGGACAGTGATGTTAGGGGGCTGAAATCTCTTAAGCCTCTTTGCAATTCTCTGCCATGGTTCAGAAGAATGCCACCCCATTGCACCAAAACCAGCACGGAAAACAGCCACTCTTGCCTCTTGCATGAGCATAATTAATCTTCTGACACCTTGACAAAGAAGCTTGTTGATAGTCAAAGAAAGGATTTTTCTGATTTCCTCCCAAGACAGGAGATGGTCTTTATCCATCATCCCTTCTTCCTCATTTCTTCTTCCAGAGTCCCCACATCAGCAGAACTGTCTGTCAGAGCAGACAGCAGGAGGGAGAGGTCTGACTGATTGATAGGGCACCAGTGCTCGACAGTGCTATTTAAGTGTAGGAACCTATTGTTGGAATCTTACTTTACAGCAGTTAAACAAATATAATGGCAACCAATTCAACCATTGTGCCACTAGAGTCAGCTCAAGCTAATAAGTAAAGTTAGCTAATTACACTGATCTGATTTAAAATCCAGACAAATTGTAGAGACAGTCAGCATTACTGTGCACTGAAAGAGTAGAAATTGTAAAGAAAAAAAGCCTTGCACAGATTATGCTTTCTTAATGGAGTTATGGCTCCTCCTCACTCTCCCTTGTTAGCAGGGTCACACACTTTACTTCTCTCTCTGGGCCTACTAGGTATTCCTAACAAATCAAAATAATTTTTCTTATAATGCAGTTGAAATTTCTTCCTCTTCCCTCACTTACCCCAAGTTCTAACATATGTTACTGTTAAGATTGTGAGGAATTCCAGTTTTTGAGGGGAGAACATTATACGATGGCTCCTAAAAGGGGGACACCATATACTACAAAATACAGTAAACCCCACACTAGTAGCATATCTTTGAGGATACTGATTTGGTGTAACCAAAGTACAGGTGTCCTGACCTAAAGAAGATTCTGCACGCTTGTCACAAACAGATACTTAATATATAAATCACTGAGTTTGCATGTAGAATTTTTTTTTCTTATATACACATTATGTATACATTTATAGCTATCTTGTAGTTTCTCTCCACACATCTTCCTCACCTTCCCAAAAAGATAAGCAAAATATTTGGGCATAATTACATGTTCACTTAATTATTTTCTATATTTATATAAAGGGTGGACATTGTGTTAATCATACCTTTCAAAAACTCGTAATTCTTTGATAATGTTGGTCACAGAGGAAACCAGTCCAGATCAGGGAGGACCAGGGCATGGCACTCTGTGAACTGCTGCCAGCCAGGGCAAGTCCAACTCAGTTCTCAGCGATCCATTTCAAACATAAACCAGACCACAATCTGTGTCTCACCAATGTAACAACCAAGGCAGAGGTATACACGAGCCAGTGTTTTCTTACTGAAGTTGCCGAGAAAAAGACCTTCATCTGGGTCAGAGGAACTTGGTAACTCCTGGGTTTAGCCTTGACTGACAAGTTTGACCTTGACTGTTTCATTCAAGACTTACCATTTCATAAAAATAGCTGCCTGTGCTATCTGGCCCAGACCAGTTCTCCAAGCTATCTTCTTTCATTCATTTACACCAGAACAACTACCACTATTTATCTCTGTGAGTAAAATTAGCCATTCAAAAAGTGAACATGATGTTCTTGCAATGAACTACGTGAAATTTCAAGGGATACCAACTAGGCTGGAGCATTAAAATATTGTTTATGTCAGAGCAAGTGTAAAAAATTACACATTTTTTCTTTCAATAATGTTGTAAGCCACAACCCAGAGGAAGCTCTCCCTGTCTCTTCACTGTCATTTTATGCTTGTAGATGTTGAGGCAACAATAGGAACAGCCACCTGCAGTCTCCTACTTTTCCTTATGTAGTTGCCCCATCTGGGCTCAGGAACCAAGAGACCTCTAGGTCCTTGTGCCAACAGGACAGATGAAGCAGAGATGGGGAATACTGGCATGGGTGAAAAGATTGTCCCGATCCAAAGACCTGCGGTTAAATGCAGGGAGGATGCCCACAGGGAGGATACCAGCTGGGAGGTAAAAGGGACATAGGTGGAAAAAGCAAGGTGGTCTCTGCAGCATGCTGCTCAAGAAAGGAGACTTTCTACACTGGAAAGGACTAGGTTGGAATCGATGAGACACAGAGCAGCAAGGCTAGGCAATCTGAATCCAGAGGAAAGGTAAATGTGAAAAAACGGCTGTGGAACACAAGGCTATGGAAAACAAAAGGAATATTGGAACTCAGGGTGTAAAATTTGAGATTACTCTCTAATTCAAATATCAAACTCTACTAATGCAGATTGTCACACAAGGGATGTGAAAATACAAGTAAGATTGTCTCCTTTCTTCTCCATTCCCCCTAGTATGAGCTACCAAAAAAGCTGCCTTCCTTCATACCCAAGCCATCTTTTTTTTTGCCTCAGAAATAATAATGCTTTTTTCTAGATTGCAGTCCCACCAATTTTTATAAAACTAGGAATGCCGAGTCAAACCAAAAGGGGAAAAAACGTACATCAATAAATGGTAAGTTGCAGCTTTAAAAATGCCCAGGCCAGGCAAAGGTGAATTCCCCAGAGTAGAGGAAATCACAGAGCTTTCTGTCCATAAAAGCTCTCTACTCCTCAGCTGAACACTTCCCCTCTCTGTTGTCAAGCCAGTGGCAAAAATTTATCAAGTGTTACTGCCACAGTATAGAGTATTACTGGATCACAGGAACTGGACAAGAGCATCACCAGAGAATGGCAAAGGGTTATTTTCAGTGAGACTCCAACTATGCAGGAATCACTAGCATTGTACATTGAACAGGTCTGTATTGCCTTTCCTATTTGCAAAACCCAAAAGCAAACTGAACGGCTGTCAGTCAGAGACAACGAATACAACTATTTCAGTTCTTCACTGATGAATTTTCCATTACATGCCTGAAAGCAAAGGAGTAGCTCTCCCCCAGTAGTGAAGTGGGAGAGCACTGGGACCTGCAGTAGCTCCTGCAAAGATAAGACATGCCTTTGAGTCTGTTTCTTTTGTTAACAAAGCACTGAGCTGAGTACAGCCCTGACTGGGCTGTATCTTCCAGCACACGCAGAGCAAAGATATCTGGAGGGAGGAGGCAGCTCAAGAAGCAGAAAGAGCCCTCCCACAGTGGCAGGCAGCTTTGTGGGCATCGTGTTCTGAGCAGTGGACTGGATAGCTCACATGGGGCTCCTTGCTGTCCTGGGGTCAGTGTCTATCCAAGTCCAACCTTTCTCCAAACAGTCACATTTGGGTACCTTTGCACTGCACTGAAAAAACATATGAAGAAATACCATGTTTGTGGGTTTTCTGTATGATGATAGAATGGATCAGGACATTTACAAACTGAAAATTCCTTAGAGAATATTGCTACTTTAAAGAAGGCAGTGCATTTGTAACTGGTGCTATCCCCCTGAATATTTTAAGTAGAAGATTGTTAGCATATGCACATTCATTTAAAGCAAATTCATGGAGCAGAGTTGTGGATGGTTTTGTATTGGAAGTAATAGCCACAAGAGTGAGTACAAAACATTTTCCTCCCTATGCTAAGTACTCTTGGGCACTTAGGTACCAGCTAGCAGAGTTTCAATGTGAGGTTCTCTTCACTAGAAACACAGAATTCCTTTGGAAAGATGACAAGAAGCTGCCAGCAGCTTTATCCATGCACAGAATTTTATTCAGCTTATGATTACGTTCTTATACATAAAAATGCAAGTCAGGTCTCTGAGCACTAAACATGCAAATACTTGTTAGTTTGCATTTTTGGAAACAGAATGTATTTCTGTACTAGAGGCGACTGACAGTGATGAAGTTTCATTAGAGGTTGTGCAACTTTTTTCTTTGCCAACTCATTTATATGCCAGGAGTTTGGCTTTCCACAAAATAAAAGGAAGCCCAGTGGAGTGCTCTTGTGTGGTACACAGCTAGCAAAGATTAAATGAAATCTGCCCTTTTGGAACTCAAAGCAGTAAGCAATTCTCATCTATAACAGAATCCTCTGTTCAAACATTCAGCTTCGCTGAAAAAAAAACAATGCTTTTTAGACTACAGTAAAGTAAGACTTTCAACCACAACCAGTAGTAAAGTATAATTGTTTTTGGAGATAACACAATGTTGTTAAGTCACCCATTTAATTTATTTTTCCATTAAAAAACTCAAAAAACAACTCTCCGCTAGAATTATCAATGAAAACATTATACTACTAGATTACAAAAGTCTCTCTCATCTATGCTCTAAAAGACAAACAGTGACACAAATATTTTTCAAAGCTCTCTAAAAACTACTGATCTATATTTAAGATGATTTGTATAAATTATTTGAATAAAGAAAATCCAAATCATATCCAAAGCTTTCATAGGACTACTCTTAGCCATACATGGTTTTAATAATTCAGCTCAATATTTTTCAGTGTGGTCTGCATTTCCACAAAGCTCTGCCAAGGGTTACTGCAAAGCCAATGAAAGAATTGGAGAGCACTGCTAAAATACTTCATGAGCCCATGTAATCTCTTTTATAATCAGCTCTTACATTTAGATATTAACAGTGTGAGGCAGATAATAAGGTAAAAATACAAGTTAAATAAGTTTGAACACTCTTCAGGCATTTGTAATTTATTAAAATTCTGTCAACGTTTTATTGCAATTGCCCTTGTTTTGAAATCCTCTGACTAGCAGATCTTCCAGCAACACTCACAGCACTATTCAAAACCAGCGTTGTTCCAACCTTACAAACATGCCCATTGCAGCTCTGTGACTATCAAGATTCCGATGCTCATTTAGCTGCAGCAAAATGTCAGGATCTCCAGACCTGAGATTTTCAACGCAGGCCATGTCACCACCAAGAGCAAAAGGCAAGACTACAAATAGAGATTTTCATCATTTTCAGAGACAAGGCTGGTTTAGAAGAGCAAAGACTATGAACAGCTCATCCTAGAATATTACTCAGCTCAAATTTGGGGCAGTCACTTAGGAACTTGCCATCAACAGCTGTTTGATGTACAATAAGAACATAAATTCTAAAAGCAGGATTTAGAAAAAAAGAGGTTCTATGTATTTTTAGATTGTTACTTCAGCCTAATTTTGAGTCACTTAAATTCAACATGTGCAATTTAGAGAGGTGTCTGAATGATTTGTGCTTGTTCAGTGCATGTTGTTCTCATCATTTAGAACATTTCTTATCTTCAACAAGGACATTTTGTTCTCTGCCACCCAAGTATGTACACCAAACCCTAACATACAAAGAAAAGCAGATACACTGAAATGCATTATGCCTGTTTTCACTTTGAAATGAAGTACAGTAGAGAAAACCAACAATATTTTTTCCTTCCCTTTCTCCACCCATATCATTACACATACCCAAGGTAAAGAATATAGTTTATTCCTTGCCTTCTAACAAGTCAAATAACAGTTTTATATTTCGAAGATACTGTTCCTATTATCTTTTACATTCCAATATTACACAGATTTAAAGCTGCACCTATTCTTCACACCATTACCCATTACTCAGTGTCCAACCAATTAACATCCATTTCCAAAGGGAACACAGATTAATCACTGACTGATGGCTCCACTTGAACACTGTGGGAATTGAAGCAATCCTTTGTAGGACAACTTTTAGCCCAGAACATGAATTAACATATAATCTAGTGTTCTGCAAGGCTGGTAACAAGTTTGTTGTTGTTATTTTATGTGAGACATCTCACACAAGTATCAGAACTCTTCTTTTGAAAGTAACTGCAGTGTGGCATGAGAAAGCAGGTGAAGTTAAGAGCAAAACACTTGATAATACTGATTTTGGAAAGGACAACTGAAAAGGATGGTTTTACAGAAAAGTGCTTTCTCATTTAGAAAGAAATTGTGCATTATACTAAGCCCATTTTAGAGCAAATATGACCAGAGAGGTATGACAGTCTTCACTTGTTTTCTTTTGACATCCAGTGTGTTTACACTAGAGACATCTGAAGACCAATTCTACAAATCTTAGCAACGGAAGTAGACAATACAAAGTGTTTTTTTGTCAGTCATCTGCGTGCAGCCTGGTAGCTTGTTTAGAGGTATATTCAACACAGCTTTCAGAAAAAGAGAAAAAAAAATAGAAACTGCACAGACTTCATGTGCAGATTTTATTCTTCACTTCCATTGTTTGCGTCACGATTGAAACTAAAAATTTGTAAATCACATTACAGTAAGAAGGAAAAGAGCAAAGACACAATCCCAAGAAGCAGATAAATAATATAAGAGAATGGTCTACAGATGTGCTCTTACATAGTGAAAGCGAAAATTATTACAAGTTCTCTGGAATAGGTGCCTTTTACATCAATGATTTCATATAGTGCTTTAATGAAAAATCAGTTTATATCCATTTAATAGTAAAGTTAATTGCAGTAGTAGCTATCAAAGTGGCTTGTGAAACCCCACATTTTTTTTCTAACCAACACAGCCTCATTTTTGCTAGTGTATTATCTAGTATTGGACTCCCTGAAAATGAAGAATCCAAACAAGTTTTAACACTATCATCTAAAAAGATGCAAATTTTAGTTACTGCATAGCTATAACCATTTGCAGTATTCAAAGACTGTCAAGTCAATGACATTTAAGCCAGTCTTACAAACAGCAAAAGTGAAATATGCCCCTCAATTGAAGCAAGTTATCCTACCCGCCACAGGGATGTATCCATTTTCTATTCTTGGTAATTTAAAAACAAACATATTTTATAGAATTGTGTCTGCCCACGATCTACCTTGCTTACCTGTGTTTTTGCCTAGTGATTCATGCAGCAAGACACAGAAACAGATTGTAGGAACACTGCAGACACTAAAGAAATGGTGTTTATTTTATTTCAGTACAGTCCAGACAGACAGAAACTGAACAGATTCAGAGGGTCTCTTCTAATACTTTATGTAGCAAAATAAAACACCACCACACCAATACAAATATTTCAGTCTAAATATTATAGAATTTTTTTTTTTGCATATAGATTTTCCTGTGAATTAAGTGTAAGTATCCCAAAAAGCTTGACAGCAAAGAGATTACTGACATATAAATACTGTATGTGCTTGTTTCAAGAACATGGCAACGAACAGGCAGAGTGTGAGCAAAACCTCTACATAGACTAAGCCTCTCACTCTCCCTACCAAAGAACAGGCAAAAAAACTAATAGAGCATAACAAAAAGTGGGTTTAGAGACCTAATCTTAAGATTAATGTAACAAACTGACTTCACATCTTTTGCTCTCCTACTACAGCAAATGCTATATTGCCATGAATTCACACTGTAGTGAAAAGACTGGCATCTTCAAAATCAACTTCATGTTTAAATGCTGTTCTTCCTGCTCTGTCTTTTCTGGTGATAAATACTTGGAAATCAATGAGGAAACATCATTTGAAGTGAAGTCATTCATCATGTACCGAAAAGGGTAAGTACCCCACAAATTGCAGTGATCCATTTCCTATTAGAATCACACAACAGAAGGCAACAGCATTTCCATTAGCAATTTTTATGACCTCTGTAGGTAGAGGATAAGGCTAGGAAATGGCTTATTTTTGTCAGCTGTAAAGCAATTGTTGGGTAGGGAAGGAAGAAAATTTTCAAGAGAATCACGAGTTATTAGTAAATCAAAGGGGAGGGGGCAGGGGGAGATATAACAAATAATGGCTGCGCCAACTGCACATCTTTGTACTTATGAAATTTGTGGATTGGCAGTTCTCCTAATACTAAATATTTTAGTAAAATTTGCTGTCATTACAATCTTATTATACTGTGTGTAGACTCAAAAAAAAATTGCTATCATTGCCTGTGACTGCTGCCTAATAAACAGCACTTCACTACAACCTAGAAAATGGATTCGCTATTTCGAATGTTCCTCTAAAGCCAGTGTTATAAAAAGCATGAACTAACAATTCAGGCTTTAAAATAGAAAAACAAATTTTATTAAATTAAGCCCCGTATTTTTCTCTGTCCCTGTTTCCCTTCTCCATCCCATCCTGTGCAACACTCTACACTCTCTGCACAAAAACCAGGTAGGATTAACACACTAGGCAGAAAAAAGAAATAAAAATCGTAGGTTTTGATGTGCCTCTTTACAATTAACAATATGACTGCCCTCCCAAAATACCAGCCCTGAAAGAAGAATGAAGCTTTACAAATGAATAGGTTTTCCCTAGAGTTCAGGGAGTGGAGTTGGGAGGAGGAGAAAAGAAAAGAATACCTTTATTTTAATATGTTCTTTCCATTAATTTAACTGTATTTAACATATAAATGCTTCTCAGATTCAATTTAATATACCAGCAAGAAATTACATCTCCCCCTAAACCCACAAAATTTCAAAGTCCATGCACCAAAACATTATCTACTCTTTTGAAACAAATTGTAGGAAAGTGCCTTGTGTGTGCCTCAAAAGTTAAAACAACCCAGGCAAACAAACAGACAATGACAATTATTAAATTTAAGGGATGGAAAACCAAATTATATCAAATAAAATTATTAGGCATCTCCTGCATCCCAAGACTTAGTGTGAAAAGCACCTGGAAAATCTTCTGACCTGTGTAATATCCTAAGACAGTCTGAAGGAACATCAAATCACTTCTGTCTCCACTTCCTCCCCTTCCACATGCAGAGCACTGAAATAACACTGAATACTTCATCAGAATTCCTCCCATCTCAAAAACTGTAAAACAGTGTTTATTTATACAAGTTTTTAAGCTTAAATCTACCCGAGTTTGCACCCTGCAGAAGGCAGTGCAAGCCACTTGATTTGTTTGAGCCAAAATCCCATGGAAATCCAGATTCAAATCCCTCACTCACTCCATGCTGGCTATGCTGGAGCCACAGGTGCAGGACCCAAGCCCACTGACTGTGCTAGTGGTGGTAAAAATATGACAGCCTAGGTAGCTAGGTATGAGTTTTCCCCCAGGAATAATTGGTATTACCTCACATGCCACCCACAGATGAGCCCATCCCACACTAATTGTTAAGCTACTTTATGTTGCCAGCAGCCAGGAATAAAGGAATGTTATTACAGAATGTTATTACATGAAAATGAGGGGCTAGTTAGCCTTCCTAAGTGAGATTGGTTTCACCTACATGAAACCTCTACTAATTACTTTTTCTTCTTTTAACATTTCAGACCAGCTTTCACACACACCTCCTTCTTTTCCTCAATGAAAAGTTAATAATTCTAATTTTCTGAAACAGTCAGTGCATAATTGTAATATTTTATCGCTTTAGCTTCTCCCTGAGAACTGATTTTACTCTCCTAATAGTGCTCGCAGGACCTTATTCAAAAATCTTTGTAAAATCAGAGCTCAGAATGTGATTTCGCCATAAAAAGTGTTTTTCTTCTGTCTGTGCCAGTGTACCTGCCATACCCAGGACAAAACAAGGAAACCACCACACATTACAAACACATTTGTGGCACAGTGTCCTTACAGAGTGAAGCATCTGCAGTAAATTAGGAAAACCACAATTATCTTCACTTATACAACTGTGCTTTGACTCAACCTTTCTTATGAAAAGAGTACCCCACTGTGCTGCCCCACCTGACAGCTGCCCTAAATTCAGCCATACCATCAGAAAGTGGTAGGTTCGTCTACAGAAGGTTTTCTGTGAGCTTGCCAGTTTTCCTAAATCTATGTATTATGCTGCAATTTCTACATTTAATCCCTGATCCTACTTTCTGATACTCTGGGACTCATTCCCAACAATCCTTTTCAGCATTCCTGCGTTCTGGTGCGGAGTTTGAGTCCAGCCTCTGCCTCAGCCCAGCCTCTGGGCTTTGATGCTTACTCTGGCACACCGGCACTTCCCACGTCCCACATCGCAGCCGGGCATCCACACCCCTGCCTTGCCCTCAAAATTAATGTGTTTGTACTTCTTTGGTCTCTGACCTTGGGTTTTCCTGACCCTGACTGTGACCTCCTTTCCATCCCAGCCGCAGCCTGACCCAACAGCTAAGCCAAACCCACCAGTGTCCTGGCTCCAGCAGTGATCAGACTGACTGCTGTGAGTATCTGTGGGGATAATTAATCTCCAAACGGGACGAGGTGGGAAACCATTAGTTGACGGTCTGTTTTCATGAAGACAAGCAGAAGTCAAGCAGCACTGCCAGTATTCCTAAAGATCAGTGGGAACACTGTGGTGCTCATTTCTCCCATGTCTGCTTGGCAAATGGGAGCAGCAAAGCTCTTCGGAG
The DNA here is from genome assembly GCA_013398615.1 of Brachypodius melanocephalos. Classification (NCBI taxonomy): domain Eukaryota; kingdom Metazoa; phylum Chordata; class Aves; order Passeriformes; family Pycnonotidae; genus Brachypodius; species Brachypodius melanocephalos. The sequence goes on along the minus strand of VZSR01001685.1, from coordinate 9,913,558 downwards.
TTCCTCTCCCTGAGTCAGGTGCTTCACGTGGAACACCAGAAATAAGGCAAGACCCTGTCAGCTGAAAGATTTATGATATTTACTGACAGTATATATTTGGGTTGGGTGGAAAGGTTATGGTGGTGGAACGGTACAAGGATTACTTCCATGAGAAGCTGCTAGAAGACTTCTGTGCCTAACAGAGCCAATGCCAGCAGAGTCCAAGATGGACACGCTGCAGAAGAAGGCTGAGCCTATCAGTGACCATGGTACCACTTCTGGCATAACAGAGCTAAGAAGGGGGAAAAGTTGATGTGCAACTGCAGTTGGGAAGAAGAGTGAGAATATGTGAAAAAACTCTGCAGACAACAAGGTCACGGAAGAAGGGGAGGGAGGAGGTGCTCCAGACTCAGGAACTGAGATCTCCCTGCAGTCTGTGGTGAGGCAGGATGTGCCCCTGCAGCCCATGGAGGTCAATGGTTGAGCAGAGATCCACCTGGAGCCCATGGAGGACCCAAAACTCTGCTCAAAGGAGGCTGTGACCCCTTGTGAAACCCACACTGGAGCAGGCTCCTGCCAGGACCTGTGGGCCCATGGAGAGAGAAGCTCAGGCTGGAGCAGATTTTCGGGAGGACCTATGACCCCTTAAGGGACACACACTGTAGAAGTCTGTTCCTAAAGGACTGCACCCTGTGAAAAGGAGACTCTCTGGTGAAGAGTGTGAGAAGTCTTCCCCCGAGGAGGAAGGAATGGCATGTGATGAGCTGATAATGCTGCTTGGGGGGGAGGAGGGAGAGAAATATCACAGAATATTCTGAGTGGGAAGGGACCCATAATGCTGAGCCCAGGAATAAGGGAAGAGTAGGGGGAAGGGTGTTCAAGGAGTTGGGTTTACTTCTCATTACCCTACCCTGACTTGATTGGTAATAAATGAAAACTAATTTCTCCAAGTCGAGTCTATTTCGCCCTTGATGGTAATGGGTTAGTGATCTCTTCTTGTCCTTATCTCCACCCATAAGCCTTTTGCTGTATTTTTTCTCCTCCATCCAGCTCAAGAAGAGAGTGATAAAGTGATTTTGGTGGGTATCTGGTGTCCAGCCAGGGTCAGCCCAAAACACAGCAGAAAAGTGACAAAAAAAATTTGATTCTTTTTTAGGGATTGCAATGGATAAATTTCTGTGGAAACACATTATTCTGATACAACCCTACTGTTTCCTCTCCCCACTGGTTTGTCAAACTCCAGACTGGTCTCTTTCCCCAGTCTGAATCCTGTTTACTAGGCCACACTTCGCCTTTTCTTATCATTCCATGGGTTTTTCATCCCATTCCTAAAGTTTAATCCCAGTTTGGCAACTCTCTCCCATCAGCCAAAGGTTCATTACAAATGACATTGTCTATTTGTATACAAATTTGTCAGAAGCACTTGGCTTCAGTTCACTTTTTTTCTCACCTCAGCAGTTCTCAGGTCCTTGTCAACATATTCTCAGTGTTACTGCCCAGCTTTGCCTTCAACACCCCTTCACTTCCCTTTCTGATTTTCAAACACCTCCTCCTCATCAAGCCAATCTTGATTTGACATGTGCTTTCCCTTTAGTTTCCAAGCCCTCAGATTCTATTATGGCCAGCTCAATCTCCTCAGTTTGTCCTACATCCTTCACTCCAAGCTTCTCTATCTTTCTCAGCCTTCTTCTTTACGCCTTTCATGATTATTTCTATTTCCTCATCTTCCACCTGCACATTGCCTAAATCCAACCAATAAAGTCATACAGTCACACACACACAACAGCCACCCTTAAAAACCTCTTCGGTTTCAGTGCCTGATCTTCAGAGGGGTTGTAAGGATCAGGAGGCACCACTAAAGGCTGTACAGCTGCAGGCTGTGACAGAACCATAGGGGAGGTGGAATTTCAGCAGTGCAGCCCTAGCAAGTTTCTGAGCATGAATAAACTAGAAGGTTTGGCTCTTAACAGGAATAGCTTTGGCTAATTTCTGAAGGGACAGCAAAGATGTAAACTCAAGATTAAATCTACTCCTGCCAAGTACAAAGTAATTAGACAGCAAGGATTAAAAATAAAAAAAAAAAAGGCAAGCAGAAACAATGTTTTCACAGTATTTTCCCTTCTGCAAAAAAAGCAATGACTCCAGCTGTGTGCCTGATGCCAAAAACTGCCAACAACTGAGCCAAGGGGAAAGAGTAGTCTTCAACAGCTGATCAACAAGCACGAGTTTCACATGAATGACTGAAGTCTGGTAAAGCACTGGTATGCTAAATTGTGTCGCAGAAACCACTTGCAAATCTCAGCAGATTATAAATTTCACCTATAGTTACTTAAAACAATAAAATAATATAATTTGTCTAAAAGTATTTGCTGTTTCCTGTCATTTGTTTCTAAAAGTGAGTCTTCCTTCATTGCTGGTTTTAACCTTGGCAAGACTTTTAACCTTCATTTTGCCAGCACAACCCCCCAGCTCCCAAGAGACACAAACAAGAGCTTTCAAGCTTACACTCAAACTGTTGCATTGATATATCTGGCTTCAGACCAACTCCTTTAACTTCAGACAAAATTCATATGGAATTGCTGTTACCAAACACAAAGTAATTGATTGTATAATTTCCAGCCTCTTTTGAGATAAAGATTCTCATCACGAAGTCAAAGTCCTCTTTTTAGTAATTAATCAACAGTTTTGTAAACTGATAAAATTGAGTTCTGGTATCTCATCTACCATACTCCTACCATACCTGCATCAGAAAGACACAAATTCAGGCAAGGTTCAAACTAGCCAGCTGTATACTGATGAAACTTTCCTGTACACAGAGAAAAAAAAAAAGAAAAAAAAAAAAGACTTCCACATTTAGTCTTGGCAACCAGGAAAATAAAGTCACGAGCAAAAATTTCACAGGAAAAAGATTAGGTCATCTAATACCTCTTGTCTTCTCAGGCTGTTAAGAAAGATGCTTCCTAATGCTGTGTCCACTCCAACTGTGACTCAGCTTCCTGATGTGTGACCTGCCCTCTCCCAAAATACCAGTCTAGTATTTTACTACTCCAGAAATCACTCAGTGCAGTAACTGGAAAGTATGGTTTCCAAAGAAACAAATAATAGCCTTCTTGTCTCCACTTCAAATTTTTATCACTGTAAGGGGTAACTAAACACACTGCAGTGCAGACTTCCAACATCCCACAGATTTAAATTAAGGTCACTGCATTACACAGGAATTAATTCAGAATCAATTTTAAGCTCAGGGACACTTAGTTTTGAACACCTGAGCTGGGAGAGAGAAGGTACAACCCACGACCATTTGTCCTACAGCTGCAATACTTTTCTATGTCTGTTAAAAATCCAAAAGTACACATTCACGTATTTTCAGCCATAGGTAAGTAAAGAGCTTTATTTGAACATCCTGGGCTTAGCTTGAAGATGTCAATATTCAAATTTGTTTAAAAAACTTATTTTTCAAAAGTACACTACAGTCACCATTGGCACTTACAGTCTGTAAGTACAAAACCACCAATATTTTTTCTCCATTAAAGTTCAAACCAGAGGTTATAAGGAAAAGAAAGTTATCACAAAAACACTAAATATGTTTTAAGAAGTTAATTTTCTTTTCTTTTTTAAAGATGATAATAATATTGCTAATCAAGTAGTACCTTACAGAAAAATAGTGAACCAGCTGCTCTTGTTTTTCGTGGGAATATGAAGGAAATCTATCCAAGGCTAACCTCACTTAAATCAGAACAGCCCAGAAGCCAGGCAGTCGCTTTGATTCCATCACCCCTCACAAAGCAGGGAAGATAAGTCAATAAACTGACCCTTTAAGAACTGTCTAGTTCAGTAACTGTCATCAGTATCCAGTTGGCATTAAAAAAAAGTAGTCATGATCATGACCTTTGCATTTCTGCAAACATTAGCCATTGTCATGAGGAAGACCCCTTTGGCCTCATAATTCATGTGCTGTTAACAACGAGCAAGAACACAGCGTGTGTGTCAGTTACTAAATAATGTAAGAAAAATAGGATGCCACGCTCATACCTCTCTGTTCCTGTGCACATCAATGGGCATTGAACCAACCTGTATTACACCCAAAACTTTTGAAAGATTAACATGAATCTATTTTTGATATTCATGGGACTTTTTCAACTATATTGTTACTACTTTGGGGCAAGATGAAGCATTAGTTGGCTTATTTGTATTATTTCTGTTTATTTTGTACTATTTCTGTTTGCCTGGCTTCCAAGAGAAACATGTCTCATATTATATATTTTCTGTCAAGAACCTCTTAAACTCACAGTTCCATGCAAATGAAACAGAGGAACAGAGCTCTGAAAGATATTTCATTTTCTCAATATTCATGAGGAAACTTAGCCAGTTAGGCAGGACATTTGACTGTGCAATGGTAGTACAACAGGAAGCCATTGGAAGGGCTCATCCTAACCACATCCTAAATACAGAAAACATTTGAAATCAGAGTTTATTAACAAAGAAAGAGACAAATCTGTAGGAAACTAGCTTCTTCAGTTCTGGCACTCCTGGAATTGCTTGTTAATGCTTAATTTTATTACCTATGAAACCAACACAGTGCAGACAAGACACCTGTATGCTGCTTTCATGTGGCTCACTGCCTGCAGAAAATGCACTGTGAGCAAAGAGCAGACTTGGGACACTGTCTGCAGCCCACCTCACCCAAAAATGTCTTCACACAGTGACCCACAATAATCAAAGAAAAACAACAGAGTGGTCAGATCAACCTAAAAGCAGACACACATAGAAGTCAGACCATAGGCTGCTTTCTCTGAGTGCTTTCCCTAAGTGGCCACACAGTGGCCATCAGCAGATACTCAGAAGAACACAAACTCCATGATGTTCCTGCAGTTGTATCTGAAATATTCTCCCTACCTCCACTGATCTGCAGCTCAAGGCCCATCTAACAGGAACCATCAATTTATCCAGCTGCTTTAGAAAGCACCATGCCTGGGACCTGAGAAAGGAGTCCCATAGCCCACCTCCTCACACTGGTAATAATCACCTTTTTTTTTGCATTGAGCACAGCCCCTGCTTAATTTCATTTGATGCTCCTCAGTTCTTTTCCTACAGAAGACACAAACAGCTCTCACCCTCTGCCCCACAGTATTTTATGGACCTCAGCTGTCTGACTTGCAGGGCTGAAGTCTAGTCAATGTAGTTGTTCCTTACATAACAGTAATTGTTCTACACTTGGATTAACCTTATTTCTTTCTCTGTATTTTTTCCAATCCTAGTATGTGTTATCACAGACCAAGAGGAAGGAGACAAATTGCACATAACCTTCAAGATACAGGTATCCTAAAGATGCACATGCATGGCAGAATAATTTTTTTGCTTTGGTTTCCTTTTTTTTCCCCACTAATGCCTCAACATTTGCTTTTCTTTGTCTTCCCTCGGCCACCATCACAGACCATTAAGCTAGCACGTTAATAGCACCCTGCATTACAACCTCATGGCATTGTTTCTGAGCAGTAGCCCATTCAGAGCATCTACACACAATTGACACACATCTATGCACTTTCTAAGATATATACTGAGGTATTTCCAAAAGAGAACGTTTCCTGAACTGCTATTCCAGTACATCACCAGGATAGAAAAACAGTAGGACAACTGGAATTCAGCTCTATCCTTCCTCTTCTGTTATTACAGTATGATTGAGTGTTACAGCGGTTTGCAGCGAGAAGGAAGATACTGCAATGTGAAAGAGAGACAATAAACCATAGGTCAACTTAAGCAGACTTGGAATTCTGCACATGGCAGCTGAACAGCCCAAGAACACCAACAAACCTCTCTGTCAACTCGTTCCGAAATTTCACACAAATCTGTGTTGTGTTCAACTATAGCAAGTGTATACTAAGTAATAGGTTTCATTAGAGAAATTTCAGTACAAAAGAGGATTAAACATCGCTGTGTGAAAACCAGAAGATAAGGTGGATTTCTCCTCTCTCTTCTGAAGGCTGGCAAAGATCAGTGAAATTAAACACTGCCCAAGGCAATTGTTAAAAGCAGTTTGGCCATTAAAGTCATGTCATCTGGTGACCCAACTGACCTACATTAAACCCAGGCTAAAGGGCAATGTCATCTTTCTTTTCCTATAGATAGCATGACTCTGCATCTTCAGCACAGATGGAAGACAACCCCCTTGGCCTTCTGGTTTCCACTGGTTTCCTTGCTGCAAACCAAAGTTTGTTGCAACCAATCTTTTGTACTTGTCTGGCCTTAGAAGTACTTTAGTTTCATGAAACAGAGCTGAAAACCACCAGATTTCCTCCCATAAGTTTATTCAACCAATACCTATCTAATCAGAGGCTGTAGCACTCCATACACTTAATGAAGAAAAAGATTAATACGCTAATGCAAATATTACAAAAATTGTCTATTTAATTATCACTGGATACATTCTGTTTAGATAGTCTGAATAAATGAGATGTGATAATAATTTTTCTATTATAACACTAAGTGTCAGATGAAGAGGTTACTCAATAATTTACTTTAGCTCTAGTGCATGACCAACAGCTTTTCTACCCAGATTTGAGAGCTGCCACGTCAGAAATGGGACATTCTTTAAGAATTTTGTGTGGAAATTCCACAAAGTCAGTTTATAGGGGAAAAAAAAAGAGGATGGGAAAAATAGGTTTGTACTGCTTTTTATCAGTCTCTCTTTTATGCACTTACTGAAGAGAACCCCCAACTTATTCAGTCACTGTTTCTTATATAGCAAATGGTGTTCACCACAGGCTGCTTGAAGAAGATATAAAGTAGTTACATCTTGCAGCTTTAAAAGGGTTCTTGAATTATTTCTGTGCTCTGTTCTTCCAGAGAAAACCACTTCATCAAAACCCAAAGAATATTCTTACATTTCATTCCATCTCTCTTCAGTGTGGGCTGCAAGATACAACACTTATTTACGTTGCAAGAACTTTCTTGTTTGCCAACAAAAGACACTTTGAAGAGCTTCCAGTGTGCCAGACATTAAATGTATAGCTTGATCCTACAATGTCTGTGCCTCTTCATCAGCCATCATTGTCAATGGGAATAAACTGGTAGGCTGCCTAATGGCTCAGGAGAACAAAATTTGCATCTTCTGTAGATAATGCAAATTTATAACTCATTTATGCTTCATCCTGTGCTATTAGTCTAGAAATTATATGTCTGCTAAAGCATTAAGTTGTTTTTATCCACAAAGAATAAAAGTCATTCCCTTGTCTGAGCCAGGAGCACACTAAACTTTCCAGCAACGAATTCATCTTGTTGGTTTTACCCACACTTTCAGTCTCCAAAATCTTTTAAGACAATTGCCACATGGAAGAATGCACACAGCTAAGTCATCTCCAAGTTTAACTTCAATTTGCTTTTAACAGCCAAACCACACAGAAAAAGAAACCCCTCCTGTTTTCTCTGGTGCTCAACCACAGTTGGTTCTTACTGAGGTAAATACACTTTACCTCACTGAAGGGTAGTAACTTACTGTTGAAAGATCTAGAGGAGCAAGAAGTAAATCCTTCTGGCTGCTATTTAAAAATAAGAGCTTTCAAACGTTTTCCACTAAAAAAACCCCACAAAATAAACCCCCAAAAGCAAAAAACCAAACAACAAACACAATGCTTAAAAAAAAAATTAAATCAAGGTTGCCAAACTCTGATCTCAAATTCACTGTCAAGGCTGGCACTCCTAGTTATGAAGCACCCCGTAGAATCTCCTACAACCTAATCAGTGACCAGCACGTTGAAGGGAAGAACATGTACCTAATGATTCATGAAAGTTTAAGTTTTATATCATTTTATTAACATCTTTCAGTTTGTCTGAAATAATTATTTTGAAGAGAAAGAAGCCTATCCAACAGAAACCTTTCTTGAGATTATCATGAAAGAGAAGTTTTCAACAGGAATTAAAAATGGAATCTTAAAAGCTGATCAAAAAGGGATAAAAATCATGCTAAAAACCCAAAGGAGGTAGCATTGATTTAAAAAATGGGTTGGAAAATATGTTTTTGTGTAAGACTTGTTCCTGCCTTTTGGATGGGAGACCAAAAGAAGAAAGGAGCAAGGTTGATTTTCATTAGCAAAGTGGAAAGACCCTTTGAGGCCCATACAAATGCTTTTAAATGATATTTGGTTATATTCGGAATGCCAAAGCATGCAAAAAGCACCCTGACATCCTCCTTGCTCCCTAAAGTAGAAGCCCACTCCAGACTCCTCTGAAAATCTCCATATATCAGAGATGGGTGGATGTTCATTCCTGCTCCAGCAGGCAAGGAAGATACTTATTACAGGATGGAAAATTTCTGCTAGAGGCGTGCCACAGCCTCCTGCTGCATTAGCTTTCCATGACTATCCCAAGTTTGGGGGAAAAGCGGTACAACTTTTCTGGTTTATTTATTTTTAAAAAACAAGTTCTTGTGGACCCTTCTGCATTCAAATCTGTTCTTAAAAACCTTGCACTTCAGAGACTGGGATTTTTTCCAACTAAGGAATTTACAAGTCCTTCTAGTAAGCTTACAAATGACATGTGGTGAATATTGGTAGCTTTGGATCTCAAAAGTTTCACAAGGCATTAATAATAAATTTCTTTTCCTCTCTTGTTCTACAACTTTCAAAAAACTTAAAGTAAGTGCTGAAATTATGACAACGGGTTTAAACAAGTTTTAAAAACCCCACAAAAACAAAATAAAAAATTCAATAAATTATTGAATAAAAATTCAATTGTAATTATATGGTGCACTGCATAATTTTTTGAGTTGCACACCCTATGTCTCTTATGTATCACACATCTTTTTAAGTAAAATGGAAGGAAGACGACCTTTCCTTCAGTAATCTCACAGAAGTATACCTATTTTCATACATACATGTACATTCATTAATTCAGCTTTTTGTATGTACCAGAAAAAATTAAATCTTGTTATATATGTTAACAGCCATTTTGATGTCAAATCACACCTTTGTCCAGGGCAATGTAACAATCACAAGTACAAAACTATTAAGGAAATAACCTAATCAAATTAAAGGCTTCCCTACAAACACTTTAAAATGATAACTTGTGAGAGCTGCGTGCCAAGCACCTTCTGTCCCAGGTTGCAGGGGCTAATTCAGTCTGCATTCGGCTTCACCCCTCTGGCGTCAGCCACCCATCTGTCACCTCCCTTTTTCTGGGGTAATCTGCTCTGGACTTATCTGAACACTAGGCTCCTGGGTCTTGTCCACCTCAAGAAAGTTACCCCTTGCTGATATTGGGGGTAGAGATGGTTGAGACCAGACATGTGCCTGGCTGAGCACAAACCCTCGTCAGCAGCATCTGCAAAACTGTAATAAAATGGTGCTCAACCGGGCCCCCAATTACGCTTTCAAAAAACTATATTTAGCTGCAAATAAGCAGCCATAAAGTTGTTCCATATAACCCACCTTTATTAAAAAAGTGGTCTAAGGGCATACTCTGAGTCTTGCCAGACGAAGACAGCAAGGACACTGGTGGTGATTCACTCCAGCAGCATGGGGATCTCACCCACTGCATGGGTTTGTCCAATAAAGGGCTCTTGAGTGTACAGCAGAAGACTCATTTCAAGGACACTCAGGGAGAACAGTACCTGTATTTTCCCAGTTTAGCAGGATTCTTCTCAACTAGAAACATTTTATTTCTGTCAGGCAAAGTGGAATCATTATATACCATACCTCAGCCGCATAGCACAAACTATCATGATGTAAAAACTTCACTACTTTCACCATTTTTTTTAATAGTTCTCCCAGCATAGATGCTGAAGATTTTTGCTGCAGTAATGCACTAATTTTCAAGAAGTCAGCAGGTACTAAATAAATTTAAATATTGTATTCTTGGAGATATGCTTACAAGCCTGACCATCTCATCTATAATCCATTTTTCCAGTGAAGATGTGAACAAGCATATTTCTGCTTGATCTAAATGGACACAGAGGAGCATCAATAAAGTGTGTTCAAGTACAAGAGTTCTGCATATAGTTAAGCTTTGTTAGTAAAAAAGTAAATTTTTTCCCCAGATGCTTAATTTTTCCAGTATAATTTTACAGATGCCGTAGGCAATACAGCTTACAAGTTTTGGGTCACTGTCTCAGATGTACTATAAGCAGAGGGGCAATACCCTGACACAAACACCAGCTTCAGTTTCTTCACAGTTTTGTTGTCAAAAAAGGCACTAAGTCAAATTTGCTACTCCTCACATCTGTATTCAGAGTTCTGTAATTAACTAGCTTTAAAAAAAAGCATTTTTCTGGGCCTAAAATCCCTACACTAAACCAGTGTGACGTTTTGTACATAGCTTCTAAAATGTAGCACTGAAAATTTAAACAAGGGAAGGTAATTGATTCATTACATCTATTTCTACTATATTTCTTTTTGTATTTTTTTGGTTGCCATTTCAAAAGGCATTGTTTAAATTGCCCTAATCTGCAAACAGCAACAATAAGTGTAGCAAATACTTGACAATGAAGATGTAAAGCCTCTAAAAACCTGTTACCTTAGTAACCACGGGAATGCAGGAGAATAAGAATACATGCAGTGTCAGGACATCATTTTGGATTCCACAGGGTTTGGGTTGAAATACAGTCAGCTTTCATTAGCTTTTTGTTTTTCCCAGTAGGTCCTTGGACTTTGAAACAAAACCTGAATGACAGCTACGAGCAATTCCAGCCTCACTCCTCATCAGCCATACCAAACGAAACAGCTCTTCACTGTGAATCCCCCCTCCTTTGCACCCAGCATGCCTCGAAACAAACATTTATGCTGCTGACCCCTCTGGATATCACTAATAAATTACATTCCAAAAAAAAAGAGTAAAACGAAGACCAATTTTCATGCTACTTAGGTAATTCATTTTAAGCAAATGTACTGTAAGAAAAATAAAAAATCAGCACATCCTCCCAGGGTATTTCTGTAACTCCACGGTTTATTACAGGCTTTACAGAGTGTGTTACTTCAACATCAACACTAAGAAGAATTTAGCTGGTCACTTAAGTAACACTTTATTTCCATTTTACTCATGAAAAGGGAAAAGAAAATTAAGATGATAAATAATTGAGATCCATGCCCCTACCCCCACCAATGTCTGTTGAGAAGCTTGTGGTCAAGACTGAACAGAACAAAGATGTCTCAGCTGCTGGCTTTAGCTGGTTTGAGTTCTGTCCCCTTACTCTTTGCTGCTATCTAGTCACTTAGGAAAACAATGTGAAAAAGATTCCAGGCAAAACCACTGGAAAACTGAGCAAGAAATTCAGCCTGATGAGAACAAGGGTGGGGAAGGAACGAACACATCTTTGTTCAGCGAAGAAAAAAAACCCAGTAGAAACATTGGTCTGCTTGGTCATCATGTGATGCCAAAATCTTTGCATCAAAAAGCCTGGAAGGTAACAGTAGTTCAGAGACACTGCCTTGCCTTACATTGGTTCACTTCTCTTTCAACTGATAAGGTATTTCTTTTCCATTCACAGAAACTGTAATTCCAGGATAACATTGACACATGTAGGAGTTACATTCTTCACTTATTTGCAGTCTTCTGCAGTCCTTTACCCATATAGAAAAAGCAGTACCAGACAGAGGCAACACTTGTTTAACATACAGTAGTCCAGATTCTCTATTTTTATACTACATTATACAAAATGCCTGGATCATGTTAAACATTATTAGTAAACACCGAAGTTACACTTTCAAAGCACTGCTCATAGAGCAAAACAGCAGTGTATCTCCAGGCAACTGCAACTTACATCAAAAAGAAGATCTAGATTAAATCAAATCACTTACGTATGGAAAAATACTTTCCAATCCACTCACACATTTTTTTGATAAATATGGAAGCAGCTATTCCCCACTCCTGAGTGAGAAATGGGCTCATCTCTACAAAGGAAAGTATGCCCATAAGAACATTGAGCCAGCAGGTTACAAACGAGCACATTTTATTCAGAAATATGCAGAAGGTAGGTTTTGAGACATTAGCTTAGGCCTCAGAACATTAAGCAAAGGTTAGAGGATGAGCACAGCCCAGCATGCTCAAGGTCTGGAGCTCTTTTAAAGGTGAGTGTTCACCAAAGCCATAACTTCTAATAAGGACAGGGCTGTGGTAAACCAGGAAGTAACTGGCCATGTAACTCCACTGAAGAACATGGGGTTTTTCCTTCCCAAAGTTAAGTTTCAGTTTTGTAGTTTCAGAAAGCTATTTGCTGGACACAAAAGGCTCTCTAAAAACCCTTTTTTGTTGTTGTTTCTTCCTACCTGAAAAGCCTGTCGGTGGTGCTGATGGCCATACCTTCCGAGAAAGGAAGCTTGGCACATTTGATGCACGTGGTTTTGGAGCTGGGGGTTTTGGCTGGGGAGGAAAGGCTCACATCATTCTTATCCCTACAGAATAAAGTCATTGCTACAGTGCCCAAACTCTGTCCTGAAGACTACAAATAGGGCGTTTTATCACAAGAGAGGCAGGTTTCTCAAACTCGTATTAAGGGTGGCACTGCTGTCAGTTCTGCAAATGGCTGCTGAGTCAGAACTGCAGTAGGGACATTGTAACAATGACACAGCTGAGGCACATACATGAACTCACCCAGCATGGAGAAGCAGCTCTTTGTGACCCCACCTCCGTGCTCCCTCTCCCACAAGAAAACCCCTTGCCAAACACCCTGACATTGAATAGCGGTTCTTCAGACTCTGGCTGACTGCATTCAGATGGGTAAAAAATGGACATAAATAATTCCATCCTTGCAAAAGCAACATGAGAAGGTGAATGCAAGCAGATGCCAGACTTCTACCAACCTCCCTTTCTAGAATTACTGCCCTCCTGTCTGTAGGGTAAGCCACAGGTGCTGTGCCTCCTGACTGGCAGATCTGGAGATGCTTTTATCTGGGAACAAAGGGCACATCAGATCTGTTCTAATGGAAGAAGTGCAGTACAACCCAGGCAGAGAAAGCACAAAGACAAGTGTAGGACTGTATTCTAACTGCTGTGCCATCTGCACAGGCCACGGACTCAGCTGCTTGCCCCAGATGCCGGAAGAACTGGACTTTTTGTCAGTTCCCTACAATTTGAGTCATACAGCTTAGTAATGCTCTTGTAAGGGTTCCGAGAAAACCTGGATCAGAACAACCACTCATTCTCTTCTCTAGGTCAGACACAAAAAATATGTTCCATATATCTAGAACAGGAATTCATTTTTCATTTATTTCAAGCCTGAAATAAAATTTCCAGGGTTTTTTTCTCCCTTTCACAAAATTAAGTCTGCAGGAAGAAACAAAATTTAATCTGTTCTTAAAATAGCTCAGAACAGTTCCTTCACTGCCAAGTTTCAACTCTCAGGTCAACATTGACCTAGTTGGCACTAGTTCTGCAAATGATTTTTTTTGATCTCGGTATAATCTCAAGACAGACTGAAAATAGCCAAAAAGCATATTGGGGGTAGCTATCACTTTCTAACAAAAAAACCCCAAGCCAGCAAAAAGCAGCACATACCCATGTTCAATTAATTTTTACACCTGTCCAGTGTAAAATCCAAAAGTAGGATTTCTCAACCTAAAAGAGAATGCATGTTTAAAAGTAGTTCACAGTACATTTGGCACTAGTGGTTTGTGAAAAAAAAAAAAAAAAATTACTCAGTACTGATCACTTCCACCCCATTGTGTTACACTGCACCAAGCTTGGCATGCTGCTCAGCGGGTAAACTGGGTCAAGGAATTCATCCATCTGAAAAGTAACCTGGAAAACTATGTTGTTTTTCAAGTGGATCAGTTATTCTGCCAGATCCCAGCACGCTTCAAACAAACAGCAGCAAAATAGGGAGAAAGGCTGAGACAAAACAGGGGTGAGGAAACGGGCAACCAACAAGGAGCAAAGGCTGATGGACCACAAGCCACAGGCTCATTCACATAGTTTGATATGAACCTCCCTTACCGAGCCAAATCACAGATGCAATTTTCTTTTAAAAGGATGGAAATCTCACAAGTATCCCTGACCCAACACTCACTAAATCACTGTTCAGTAGGTATATTGCCATTGGCTTCAAAAAGAGCTGAATCCACATGCATCCAGGACCATGCTGAAAACTGCAGCCAACAGATCTCCTACCTGTGGAAAGCAATCTGGAAAGCATGTGGGAAAAATAGAAGAGAAAGGGAAATTAACTTTTCCAACACCTCCAAGTCTGTGAAGTGACCTTCATCTACTGAGTGACAAGTAGGCTAAACTCAAATAAGCAAAGACCTGTAAGATGCCAAGACATTTGTACTGAAAGTCTTTCCTTCTCACCCTCCTCTGGAAATATTCCAGGAAAGAGTTTCCAATGACTGAAGGAAATGACAGTGACTATCATTTTCCTACTGCATTGGAGGACTTCACTAGTTTTTTTGCAGATATTACCTGCTCTTTGTGTCACACATGCCTTAATTCCCCTTCAGCAGATACCTGGAACTATGAAATGCTTCTCTGAATGCTGAAATTCAGGGCAGTGAAGAAAATGATATTGGAATGCTTTTAAATAATCACAGCTGCAGAGGACATACACATATTGGCATATGCACGGGCCTTGTACGCTGCATGAATAAAACTAAAGGAAAAATACGGGCTTCTGCAATATAAATAAAACAGATGACTTAAAAATAACTTGAGTTCAAATCTATCTAGCACGTTACTACTAAGCAAACATCAGGAGGTAGTCAAACAGAGAATGATTTTCTGACAATTAAGCAAGAACAATAGCAAATATTCCATTTGCAATTAAGAATCTGGGTTTTGTTTTCACAGAAACAGTGGGGATTTCTTGACTACTGACTTCAATTAACTTCTGCTTCCCCCCCACTGACAAAAGGCTTAATAGGTCCAAAACCATGGCTGCTTTTCCCCAACATTTTCAGACTGAAAAAACAGTTTATTATATCTTCTCTAAAAATGTTTCAATCACATTTATTACACTTGCCTACTGTACTGCAGGCATTCCCAATGAGCTAATAACCAAAAAACCAAAACCTCAACAGAGATAAATAAATCCCGGTAAAGCCACAGTCAGTAGCCTCCGAAAAACTGAAATCCCTTAAACATTAAAAAAAAAATTATTAAAATTAATAGGTCTGTTTCGTGGTTGCCACAAGGCAACCTGCTGATTCAGGGCAATGTCACCAACAGTATTCTTATCTGTAAAGGGTAAGAATCAATTGTTTGACAGAAACAAAGGAGAGCTCAACAGGAAATCAACCAGCTTGGGACAGATGGTCACTGAATCAAGTTTCACCCCTCCCCTCTCCAAAAATAGGCTTAAGAGGCATTTTCTGTTACCAAGCAACAGCCCAAAGGAAGGCATAAATCTTTTCCTACGTGTTATTCCCCTCCTCCCCGACACACATACATTTCAATCTACCAGGGCGGTATGTTTGTGGGTTTATTTTCCACATTACAGGTAGGAGGGTTTATTCTGGGCAAGGACAACGCCTTTCTGCGCGTCCACTAGCCACGTTTCTTTTTATTTTTAAGGCAAGAAGGAGGTTAATTGTATCCATGCTATGAGAACTACCAAGAAGATGGGTTACACGCAGGGATCCAATGCTAGTTAGTAACCCCTCCTTGTTCAGCCAAGGTGACCTGAGAAATTACTCCCTACAGAGGGGAGTTCCTAATGACTATTTTATATAAAACCAAGATGACCCTCATCATACCCTGACAAAAGGTCACCACCCTTTTTCAAAAAAAAACTCTTCAGAAAGCCCTGTACCTGCTTTAACCCATGAAAATCCATAAAATTTAATTCCCCAAAAAAGCACCATGGTATCTTTAAACTAACACACAGACCAGCGGGCTTTTAAACCATTTGAATTTTAGGAGCATTAATTCTCTAGTCCATCAAACACCCTTAGTGAGAATTGGGGTATGGGATGAGTAGGAAAGGATAATCAACATTTACTATTCTGGTGAGGCAGTGGAGGAAAGAAGGGGCTGGAGTGGGGGGTCGGCTGGAGGGGAGAAAGAGACCCGAGGAGGCTGTTTGCAGAGATCAGGGAATAGGGGGAGGGGAGCAGAGCCCGGGGGTGAAGGACAGCACCTCTGAAATTCAGATTAGCATCCAGGGAACAAACCGGTTTGTTTGACCTCTCTGTCACACAAACCGGGAACAGACCGGCAGCCAGCAAAAAGAGATGGGAGTTAAATTTAGCAACACAAAGAGTAATCTGAGATAAATTAAAAAAAAAAAAAAAAAAAAAAAAAAAGGTTTACGATTACAACCCTCACAGAAATTAATTAAATGGGGAAGAAAAAGTCTCACTTCAGCAACAAACTGGGTAATCATCCTTTAAAAGCACAGAGCCTGGATTACCACTGACACATACTTAGACTACTAAAACATATGGCCAATAAAAAAAAAAGGAAAAAAAAGAGAGGGGTGTGGGGGGAGGGGAAAGGTTGCAACAGCATGTGGTCTGCAAGAGCTTTATTCACTCCCTCCTCAACTACTGCTTCCTCTAGCCAGCTGAAGACCTTCTGCAAGACACAGCCTATTTTCACTGGGTATTCCATCCACTCCTTTGACACCAGTGCAGATAGTGGTGGGTAAACAGAGCCCTGGCCATGGGCTGCTTCACTGACCAAAGGCCTTGGACTTTCAAATCCATTTCACCACCAAGTCATCTCAGTGGAGATGCTGCCCCGGCTCTCTGTGCATGGCAAATAGTTTTCACAGGCAAACCACAGACAGTGATGTCTAAATTCAATTAATTAAAATGAAGTTAATTGAAATTAAACAGAAGGTTTTAACACAAAAGCCAAATAGCTGCTTGTATGTATAGCTGCTTGCCAAGAACACCATTTGTTCTTTGAGGTCTAAAGCTTCCTGACAGAAGCATGAAGCTTAGCAGCCCAAGGACCTGACCAGGAGGCTTGAAATAAGAGCCTTCCAGACCCAGCCATAAAAGACCTTTAGGGCAAATCATTACTATCACATAGTGCTTTAAAAACTCCCAGGCCAACAACACCCTTGGTTTAGAGAGAGGGAAACTGAGGCATGCAGAAGCCATGTGCCATCTCTCAGTGGCAGAATTCAGAAATAAAACCAGATCTTCTGCAGACCCAAGTCCACATTGTAATATCACCCTGAGTATGCATGTGAAAGCAAGCACGTTGTTACTTATGTAAATTCATGGCCAACATCAACATTTTTACAGCTGTTTTTCCTGGCCTCTTCACAGCTGAGTAAAAGAGCTGTAGGTTAAATCCAATTCTTTACCAAAAATAGTCTCTCCAATCAGGCAGGCAATGATAGTCATCCCAGAGTTATTCAGGAATGGATATACTGATTCTTCTAACACATTCAGAATATGGCTAAATAAGACATGAAACTACAACCCTTCTCTAATGCAAGTTAGAAATTTCTCTATAAATATTAAATTAATTATGGACTGCGAGGGTTTTGTTTCTTTCCTACATCACTGTAAATGGTGTGAAATAGACCATGGTAGCAAAAGCTCCATACTCTTTACCTGCTAATACACAGACCATCATCTGGGACAAAACCACACATTATAGCTTTGCATAACCATTTATTATAGTTTTAAAACAGGCATTTTCTCTTACATTTCAATATACATCCTTTACACCACTCTGCCATGGTAAGAGAGAACCACCTAAGAGGGGAAAGAAAGGTTGTTTTCTTTTCCCCTCTTAAGTAAACAATCATGCTTTTTCTTCAGTGACCAAAGAAATTTCCATTTTCCCTGGCCAAGGTGGTATCTCCAGACACACTCTATGTTTTGTGGTTGAAATGTAAAAGAACACAAGTTTACCTCAAATCTCTGTCAATAATTCTATGATTCTATGAAATGAGGTCTGAGAAGACTTCATTCCAACATCTTTTTCTTAGAAAAATCACAACAAATTTTCTTTGGATTCTCCATCTCTCAAACTGCTAGTTTAGAACTCTAGGTCTTCCAACACAGTCTATTATAATAATTACTTTAACTTGACTCTTTACCTTGAACTAAGCCATTCAATAGCAAAATAAAGCTTGTATCTGTGAATGACCCAAACAAGTCCCCATCCTTTTTGGCCAGAGAACATAATAGCAATAGGCAGTGGTCAAAACATAGGAACATTCCTCAGGATTATTAAAATCATAATAGCACTATTCTTCATTAAAGGATGGGCAGAAGAATAGAATGGTAAAGGACAGTGATCATCAGTTAAAAGCTCTGTTAAGTAAAAATAAGTTTATCCATGGAAACAGAGAAGCAATTACAAAAGGGATAACCTACAGGGATAGGTAAGCCAGTAAAAACGGCAAGTAGGTAATTGCAAGCCTCATTTCCAAAACAAAGAACATCAGAACCTGAATATTATCCTTCATGTGGCTATATGGTGGCACTGCATTTAACTATTTACTCCCCAGTTTGACATCAAAGTGTTAAAAGGGGACATTTCCCTTAAAACAGTTTTCTGTTTATATATTTAGTTTGGGGCTATTTTTTCTGGCATGCACAAGGACAGAATGGACACAAGATTCACCAGTGCATTCTCTTATCTCTGCATGCTGGCTGAAAGGAACACAGTTTATGTAATTTATTCCAGATCAGAAAGGAAGTGTGACAACACAGAGAATAGACCACATTTTCAACAAGCATTTTTTAATGAGAAATTTATCAGTCTCTCTCAGCATGAACTGCACTTTTGAATAGGGAGGACAGAACTGTTTTAATGAATTCATCCTGAGGCCAGCCTCCTTCCAGGCATATGGCCTCAAAATACACTTGCTTCTGTCTTTGGGGCAAAGGATTAACTATGAATCATAAAACAGTTCTGCTTTCTGGCTCTGTGTTAATTTGCCAGTCAACTTCTTCCTGAGGTGGAATTTCTCAAAGAAAATTCAATCTGCAGTTGCAAATTTCTAGTTCTTTCCCCTACTTGCCATGTTTTTTATAAAACCTCAATCTCCCACAGTTTGTTCAGATAATCATTTGGAGCAGAAAAAGGTATTTTATCATCCAGCTTCCATTCCTCTTTTCATAATTACAACAAAAAAAGCACAGCCTCCTTCTTACCACACTTGGCTGGTTTTCCTCTACATATGGAGTGTATTCAGCTAGAATATGGCAACCAGGGAGAAACTACAACCCACATACTGAATCATCACATAAGAATCAATATCAGAGTAAGAACCAATCCAGAAAAATAAAACATATGGACACACATACAACTCAACAGAAATATGCTGGAGGGCATATCATTGAAAACTGCAGTTCCCAAATCTCACTAATTAACAAAATAAAAAGTAGAAGTGACTAACTGAAATAAAAAAATATCTCCTTTTTATGCATACTTTATTTTAGCTTTAAAAAAGGTTTAAAATTAATAGTACTGGGCTTATTCCAAGCTTCCTTAGAGTACAACGTTCAATTATGAACATGAATCTAGACAGACTGATTTTAGACAATGCAACAATGTCATCCCATCAGGTATCATTATTACCCTCTGATGCTCAATCTTCCATCCCAGACAGGCCAAACAACCTCTTACGGAGTCACTCAAGCTTTGCAGCCTTCCTATTCACACATGCCCAGTGATGCCTCAATCACCAGACCATTTCTGCTGCCACCCACCAACGTGACGAGAGCAGCAGAGAGCTGCCAGCAGCAGAACTCATGGAGCCTCTCTGTTGATGTGTGTGACTGGACGTGCAACCAGCACATATTTCTGGGAATAGAGAAAGCATATCTGGCACACAGCAGAAAAATGGCCAGAAAGCAGACAGTGGAAAGCAGGTTACCAAAACCAGTCCAGGCTGCCAGTAGCCTGTTCCTTGAATGTCTTTGCAAAGGCATTGGGTCAGATGAATTGTTTCAGGAAGCTGTGTCTTACCAACAGGTAATACTGCCAAGTTTTATGGGGTTTGTACCACCCCACTTTACAACCAACAACAGAATCATTGAGGTTGGAAGGGATCTCTGAAGGTCAACCAGTCCAAACTCACACTCTTGGCAGAGCCACATTTGAAATCCCATTAAAACAACACATTATGATGTATTTTGGTTCATGGCTGATCTGCATTGATAGTTTTGACTTATTATCCTGTCAAATCTAACTGTGAGGTTCTCAGTGATTCTCAGCTAAAATACAATGAATCAAGAACTGAAGGTCCATTTCTTAAAAATAAAGAGCCCAAAGAACAAAACAGCTTTTGTTAAAGGAAGTTAAATGTTTTATTGATGCAAATATTTCATCTGTTTCCCAACATGCAGTTTTTGCAATTTGGACAAACTGCTAGTGACCTACAAAGTAAAGATCCAGTTGTGTCAAGGTTATATACACTGAGGTTCATGCTGTTCTTGTTTATATAGTAAATCAGAATAGAGAACACAAGCTTAAAGTATCAGTATCACTGGACATAAGAAGTATCAAAACTATGCAGGATCTGTTGCATTCCTCTCTCTTTTTCAGCCCTAAACCCTTGAACTGCATGTCATTGAATTCAAAGTTGAGCCCATTTGCACAGGAAGATTCAATTAAAAAGCATCTGGAAGAGCACTGTCTTTTACTGAAACTAAGTCCCAGATCCAATTCTCATTTATTACACTGCTGGGACAGCATCCTTTAAACACGGTAATCAAAAGCAAACATGTTTTTTTTGCTTTCAAACAGACATCAAAGCAACAATGTTAGGATGAAGTTTCAACTGTTCTGAATCTACAGGTTATATAGATCTGCCTTTTCTAGCAGGAGGGACTCTGGCTAGGACTCTGGCAGTACATACACAACTTCACAAGTTCAACTCAGCAGTTAATCTGGCTGGCTTTAGCACATAATCAGAAATGGATTTACTACGGTGACAGCAAACGGAGCTGAAAACCTACACTGCACTGTGTAGGGGAGTACTTAACTCCCATTGCAAGCATGGCCTCTCTTTCTACACCAAATTCACATGACAGCTGAACTCACTCCAAAGCCAAGCTTGACAGAAAGCCAGTCAGCTGTGCTGCAGATGAAAACTGAGCATCTATCTGCACAGACACCAGACACAAGACTCCCCTCAATAAAACAGCCAAGCTGTACAGTCAACAAGCAACACTGTTCATTATGATGGCTGAGAGCAGCTAGAAGAATCCTTTTTCTCCCCCGCTTCCTTCTAAGGCTTTTCTGCCACAAGGTCACATCTGCTGTTTAAAATTAAATTGGGGGGGTTTTTTTGTGGTGGTGGCCTTTGTTTAAAAGCTTCCAAGGCATACTGTTTTGAATAACATTACTAGTGGCACATCTACTACCCACTAAAAATTTCTGGTATATAAAGGCAAACTGTGAACACAAAAAACACAAGATAAATCATCTCAATCAGTCAATCATTAAAAAAAAATCTTCTTTAAAGACCCACTAATGTATTGGACCAGTGTGATATTAGGCCTCAGCATTCCTAACTCATTTCCTTTTCTCCTTCTTATATGTATATATATGTACATGCACAAACATATACACTATCCTTTATAGCTTTGAGCACTTTGGAGGAGGCAACTGCCTCCTATGTATTTTCCATGCAGCACCCAAAACACTTTCAGACATGTAGTAAGAAAGAAGAGTGTTACTATGTTAATGCAGTAAAACAAAACAAAAAAGGCTGTATGTTTAGATGTCTTGTCATTTCATAGCTCTTGACACAAAAGTTTGTGACAGCTAAGGTTTTAATCTCTGTGCCCTTGAAATCCAGCTCACCTTCCACATCTGCTATAATCATGATTGCTATTTCACCTTCTTCCTCCAAGCCCACAGTCTGGCAGGCAAGTTGTCTTCATGCTGCTCAAAAGGCTTGGAAATTGAGTGCTGACTCTCCTACCAGAAGAAAAATATGGCAGGCACTAACTGTCAAACTTTACTGAAACTGCTGCAAAAGGGACTCTGAAGATATGCATATTTTTCACTCTGAATTTCTGCTTTAAATATCCTATCAGTAGTTCTGTGTGCCTCTGTTGGAGGCATTAAAGTGTTCTTGGATGGCTTTGCCTTTCTCACCCTTCTCCTCTATGTTTTCTTCAAAACTGCTCCTCTGTGGGGTGGTACTGATCATTTGGCTAACCTACCTCATTTCTTATTGTCCTCACAACCAGAAATTTCCCTCTAAAAGGTTAAGATTCAATACAGTAACAACAGTATTGAAACATCCTATCTATACATATTAATTTTTGAAAGCATTTTTACAAGAATAGGAAACCATCTATGTTCTTAAATGTCACATACAACACGACTGGCAGGGAACTGTCTCCCTCTTCTTGATTCAGTGCACTGTAGTTGTAAAAATCAAGACCTATTTCTTGGTCTTCCCAAAGGAATAACCTAATTGCACTATGAATTTGATTCTGTATAAGTGGTTTAAAGAAATTACAAGATTAAGCTTCCTTTATGAAACAGCTGTTCTCAAAGTAGACTGAAAGTGTAAAAGAGCTGGAGAATAAAGCCACCTAATGCTGCAAAGCAACACCGAGTTTGGGAGACTTCCTGGGAAGCCACAGGGAGATGGTCAGTGAGGCAAGAACAAAAGCAGTAAAAGTTGGTGGCTTGTTCTCCTGAATAGCAAAACTGAGATGCAGTCGTACACTGTGAAACACATTATCACCAAGGAGATAGTAAGTAGAGAACTAATGGCAGTGAAGTACTGTACCAGCAGTAAAAGGACAGGGCTCAGGACAGGGAACAGAGCACTTGGCTCTCTGCAAATCCCAAATCAAGCCATCAAGACAAAGTTTTAACACAGGCTCTTCATCCTGAGCATGAGTAGGCAAGAGTAATATTTATAAAACTTTGCTGTGAGCAGGCCTATTTCACCAGGGATTCCAGTGTAAAGAGGTAGTTGCCCAGATTCCTTACAGCATCAGAAGCAGCTGAGCTCAGCTATCTGCGTTTGCTGCTCCTTACCACTACACTGCCTCCTTGAAGTGAGTGTGGTGGAGAAAGAGCTTGGATCTCACTAAGCCCAGAATGCTGTGCCACACTTCACTTTTTTCATAAGTGATCATTTCCTCTTTACTAGAAAGACTGTGGAGGATCAGGCTTACAGCAATTTCCAAACACTCTTCTAATTACTCAATTACTCCTGAGTGATAACACAACAAGGGACCATACAAGTCAGAGTAGACACAAGTCTCCCTGAGCATTGGCATTACAATTGCATATGACCACCTTTTAGAAGACAGCTGGAAATAATGCAAGGGGGGGGAGGGGGTGGCATAAGGGAATTCTATCATATTAAAGGCATAATTTAAAGAACACATTCACAGAAATATTGTCCTTAGGTTTCCTTATACATACAGGCTTGGGAGTCTGTAAGAAAGCAAGTTTTGAAGTTGGAGGTAGCATTATAAAAGCAAGGGGATGGGGAGGGATGAATCCTAATATCTCTCAAATACGCAGAATGCTAGAGGTAAAATGTTTCATATACACATTAATACTTCTCTATAAGGCCAAATTAAAATTTAGTATGGCTCTAAGAGAAAAACAGTGACATAAACAGAGCCTTTCAAAAAAGGCTACTGATTTCTCTGAAATTTTGGTGCTTTACACTCCATTCAACAGAGAAATCAGTGCTGCAGAGGGAGGTGCAGCAGAATTTGATGCAAAAGGACAGGAGTACCAGGAAAATGTTCAGCAGCTTAAAACAGTCAGCCATCTAAAGAAGCTTCACACTGTAGGTGCTAGGGAAATATCACTTTTGGTGAGACACACACATGTATCTTCATTTTAAAAGGAAGACTATTAATAGAGTGTGTTTCAGACCACAGTTACATTCAGTAACTAACTTCTTCACTTGCCTCAAAGTGCTCTGATCAGATCACACCAAGGGTCTTGAAAAGAGCTAATTACAGACAGTGGTGGGGATAGGAAACAGAGAACAAGAGGATCTCTGCACAGCATTTCACAAAACTAGTCACTCCAGGCTTGTTCATGGAACCAGTACGACAGATGTCTGGTAATCTCTTAAGTAACAGTATCTTAGGTCTGCCCACACTGTTTTCTGTTCACAGCTCCAGCAGTGTGAAAAATTACCTCAAAATAACCTCTCCAGAACCTTACACGAGAAATATTAATCAATCATATCTCGTCATACTGACTCAAGCTGCTCCCTACCTTCTCACTCTTCTGGTGATTTTATGTCACAACATATAGTTCTTCCTATCTTTTATATTTTATGAATATTTTATTAGTTAGTGTAGTGTAACTGCCAAAAAAAAAATGAATGCAAATTAATCAAATCACTTGACAGTATATGATGCAAGATTTTCAAGTCAAGTATATGGAGGTTTTTTACTAAACATCTGATGTGCCATGGAACTTAAAACGCTAACTCAATGAGAATAACATTAAATACACTTCAATGAAAGTAGTAATTTACACAATTCTCTATGGTCTCTCATGCCCCGAAAGAATTTCACAGAAGTTGTGACATTTTTGTGTGACAGAATAAGACAACAGAAACCAGCTCACCAGGCTTCAGCAGTCATCCAAACCAAGCCTAATTACATTTTAGAATCACAGAGTCATAGAATGATTTAGGTCAAAAAAGACCTATATGATCATTGAGTCCAAGCATTAACCCAGCACTGCCAAGTTCACCACTAAACCATGTCTGTAAGTGCCATGACTGCACTTCTTTTAAATACCTTCAAGGCTGGTCACTCAGCAGCTTCCCTGGGCTCGACAAACCTTTCCATGCAGAAATTTTTCCCAGTATCCAATCTAAACCTCCCCTGGTGGAAGCTGAGGCCATTTCCTCTTGTCCTATCACTTGCTACCTGGCAGAAGAGATCAACACCCATCTAGCAAGGTGGTCCCCTCTGAGCCTCTTGAGGCTAAGGAATCCTGCCTCCCTCAGCTGCTCCTCACAGCACTTGTGTTTCAGAACCATCATCAGCTCTGTTGTCCATCTCTAGACATGCTCCAGCACCTCAACACCCCTCCTGAGCTGAGGAGCCCAAAACAGAACACAGGGTTAAAGGTGCAGCCTTATCCAATGCTGAATTCAGAGGGACAATCACTGCTCTGATCCTGCTAGCCACAGTGTATGATACAAGCCAGGATACCACTTGCCTTTGTGGCCACCTGGGCACATGCTGGCTCATGTTTTGCTGGTTGTCAACCAATACTCCTGGGCCCTTTTCCACCGGGTACATTTCCAGCCACTCTTCCCAAGGCTGTAGTGTTGCACAGGGTTATCATGACCCACGAGCAGGACTTGGCACTTTACCTCATTAAACCTCACACAATTGGCATTGGCCCATCAATCCAGTCTGTAATTTCTGTAAGAACTCCATACTTCTGTTTGATACTTCCAAGCCAACAACAACAGGGTACAAAATTTGGCTGTCCCTGTTGTGAATAAAGACTGTTCCAAATTTCTGTCATCTACAAGTTCCTCCAACAGATATCCTGTTTGTTACTTCTGGATTATAAAAACAGCAATGATTCTATTTAATTATTAAGAGCCTAATTCCACTGGATAGTTTGCCAATACAAGCACCTTCAAAGAATGGCTCCTTGGTTTTGAGTCATCTTCACCACCTATGTGCAAATTCAAATTCATTAACATGGGCTATAGTAGCTTGCTCAGAGTTGCAGACAATCTTTTGCAATGACTCACTGAAACTTTATTCACTAGTTCTCTCCTTATTATGTGAGGATATCTTCAGAGAGCTTAGAAACAAGACGTGTTTGGGTTATACAAGAAATAAAATTCGTCCATGAATGTATCTCCACACAGAATACAGCATGAAACAAAATGATCACGTCTGGAATTTTTAAAAAATAAAACCTGAAACTACATTAGGCAAAAGCGTTTTGAACACATATTCTTACAAGCAATATTTTTCTCAACATATTAAGGAGAGTAATGACAAGACAGGATTTGAGGAAAGTCAACAATTTTGAAAAAAAACCCCACAGTAATTGTAAAAGTTTAGTGTTGTTTTATGACTGCTGCTGTAATCTGTTTCAGGATATTAGAGATATCTTAATTGCTTACTATATCTAATGAACTCCAGTTCACAGGACTAATTCTCTAAAAGACATGATTGTTAGAATGTCAAGGCTTATTACTCCTTCATTTGTTCATTTTCCCAACAGTTCTCCTCCTCACAATTATGTTTAGAAACAAAAGAAAATGCATCTTTTGCATTACATGCAAGAAGTTATTATGCAAGAACAGGAAAAGAACATACATCTCAAAGAGGCTGTTCTTCGGAGGCATAAAGCCAAATATCTGAAATGGTTTTTTTATGTTATCAATTTCACAATCCTTTTTTGGAAAGAGTCAAGATGTGATGCCTTAATATCACGTCCAAGCTCCATGTTTTGTTAATTACATCCTACCTAGCTAAATGCCCCCTGTAGTTTCAATTAGACATGGTATTCTTCCTCACTTCCCCTCTTGATTATTGTGCACTGTTGCTAAGCGCTAGTTAACAGTTGCCACATTTACCCAAAGTTGGCTGCGTTGCAGTGGCCATTCAAAGAATTAAATACAAAACATATGGTACAGAACCACACAAAGCAAAAAAAGCACTTTTAAAAACCACAGGCTTAATATAAAAGATACTACAAAACTGGTTACACCACTGAAAGTAAAATCCTTACAGTCCTATGCCCACTCCAGAATTCCTAGAAGCACTGAAAATTAGAGAGAAATGCATTCAATCTTTTTTTCAGCTTTCATGGAAAGGTTTCCTAGAATGTATTTTTGACATTATACTGAGTCTAGTTTTACACTAAATAAACAGCCCAGCATTCACAATGTGACTGGCTTCAAGGTGTTGACATTTTTCCCTTAAAAAAAGTTTCATTCTCTACATCACATAGCAACTAATTAGAGTCTTCTAAATTGGATTCCAAATTTTCTTTACCTTGTATCTGCAAAATACTCTGGACATGACTTGTTGAACTGACAAATATCAATGCCAGTAGCTATGTGTTTCAGAAGACCTTGAACCAAATGCGCTTTTCTTGAATACCAGACAAACTTTTCACACAGTCAGATCACCCCTCCTTTCATCTGTGATGTCCTCACACAATCTTAAGAAACTTCATGTAATTTAATTTTCCCAGTAAAAACTTAGTAATCAGCTTGCCTGTTACTGCTTATTTCCTTTGGTATTACATCCTGGACTCAAAAACTGCCTCACCAAAAAATCCTCACTATTTATGATTGCTGCATTATCTACAGCCAAACCCAACCAATAAAAATTCCTGGTATGTACAAATTGGTTTTTATAGCTAATTTTTTTTTCATGTTAAACACCTTAGAAAAAAAACTGTTTTGCACAAGCACTTCTAACAGTAAGCAAAAATATACAGTGTATTTTTTTTTCTGTACTTCCAGATGTTGACTTAAACCTTTAGGGCTCAGAACCCAATCATTTAAACAGGTAGGCACATACTGAGCATTATTCATTGACTTGCTGGAGCATTTTGTTGGGAATAGCTGAGAATACATGAGAAAAAAATTGCATATGTACAAAACCTACCAGTGTTTAAAATTACAAATAACTAAACTTTTCTCAACAGCTCTGAGAACACTCATGCAATCTCTATTCCTTTGCAAAGAGGTATTTAATAAGCTAATCCTCCAGCTTCATAAGTGCTTTTGTTGTACTCACAAACAGATTCTACAGGATAAAGTTTAAAATTTGTAAAGATTTTTTTAATCCACTAGCACATACAGTAAGTTTTTCAATCAACATAAGACCCACCCTTGTTTCTCTTTAGAGGACATATCCCTTAATAAAACCCAAACTTAGGTATGCATTACATTATTTAAAAGTGCTGAAAGCTTTACCTGTCTCAGAAGCCACATATATAATTATGCCTGCAACTGAACTATGCACGTATTAGCTTCACCTCTCAAACAACAGTAATAACTGTAAAAATAAATAAAATAAAGATTCAGTAATTCCTAGTCAGGCAATAAGACACATTTCCTTCTCGGCAGCATTTTATTACCATTTTTAAAAAAGCTCTTTGTAACAAGGTATCAATGAACTATGAAGAATATGAAGTATTATTTTAATAATGCTTAAAGTATCATTCAGTGAAAAAGTCTGAAGAGGCAGCAATTCAAAGAAAGGCAAATAGACTAATGTAAAAAAAAGTCCTATCTTCAGCGTAATTCAAAGCAAACATGCTGACAAGCAGCAGTCATGTGAAATATTTTTCCACGGGGTAACTGAATGAGTCTCCCCCACTTCAAACACATCTAACCATTGACAATTCCTAAATTTGAGAATATGGATGAATATTTGCAGGCTTGGGGCCTAAACAAACAGCAACGCTTGGCCCACCCGCTGAGCTGGCCGAAATCCTATGATGTACACAAAGTTTTTATCTTTCGGAGGTTTCGGGAAGGGCTGCGAAGGAAGGGCCGGACCCGGCGGTACCTAAAGGACCTGCGTACATCTGTCAGCTGCCGCGGGGAGCGGCCGCCGCCTTCATCGCAGCCGCTTTTCCCCCGTTCTACCTTTAGTTCCCAACCGCAAAGCAGCCGTGCCGGTCAGCTGCCTTCGAGGTGGAAGCATCACGGCCGTGCCCCGCTGACATGGCCCGCGGGGCACCGCGGCCGCCACCGCGCGTCGGGGCCGCCGCGTCTCCCGGGGACAACAGCCGTCCCTCCGCCACAGCGACAGCCTCTCATCCCCACGAAGCGGGGCCGGCGTCCTGTCCTCCCCTCCCTCCTCAAACCCGGCTTGCACGCGTCCAGAAGTGCTCCCAGACACCCCCGTCCCGCGGGCCACCCGCCGCCAGCGCTCCCCGCTGGGGGCGCAGCCTCCCGCGGGCGTGGAGGGCGAGGCGGCCGAGCCCCCTCTGCCGGCGGCCGCCCGCGCGACACCGCGGGGCGGGGGCGCGCACTCGCCGCCCGCTCCCCGGCTCAGCCACCTGCACCCCCCGCGCCCGCCTCGTCCCGAGGATTGGCTGCCCGCCGCCCGCCCGGCCACAGCGGCTGCTTTGCCCCCGCAGCCCCCCGGCCAAGGTTCTCCGACCCCCGCCTTGCCCCATCCTCTCGGGTTATTCCCCCCGCCCCGATCCAAGACGCCGGTAACAAAGGGCTGGAGCCCACCCAGGGGCGGGCGCCCACAGCCCGCGGGTGACACGGGCGCTGCCCGCCGCGCCGCTGGCAGCCCGCAGCCCGCCCCCGCCGCCCCCGGGGCTGCGCTCCACGGGGTGACAACGCCGAGCGCGACTCCGCGAGCGGAGACGCTGCCGCCGCCCGATCCCGCTACCTTTGTGCCCTCCCAGAAACCGGCGAGAAAGCGAAGCAAAGCCCCGCGCTGCTCCCTTACCTTGCTGGGCAGAGAGAGAAAAAGTTGAAGCACTCTCCTTCTACACCTCCCTCACTTTTTTGTTTAAATTTCAGTATTTGAAATTTTGGGGGGTTGATTTTGGGTTTTTTAATTTCCCCCTCCCTCCCCTCACGCCGAGCACTGCGCTCAGGCAGTCCCTCCCGGCGCCCTCGGTGCCACCGTCTCTCTCTCTCTCTCTCTCTCTCTCCCTCCGGGTCTCGGTCTCTCTCTCTCGGCAAGAGGAGGGGAGGGGAGGCGAGGGGAGGAGAATGGGGCGGACCCGCAGGTGCCGCCCCTCCTGCTCTGTCAGGGGGAGCAGAGGGGTCGGGGGCCAGCGGGCGCGGGGAGCGGGCGGTGGCACCGGGAGTGCCGCCCTCAGGTGCGGGGGTGTCCGGCGGCCGCGTCCCCAGGGCGGCGGCGATGGGAAGGGGGTGCCAGCGTCGTGTCAGGGACTGAGGTGATGGAACGAGCGCTCGTGTGGACATGAGTTAGGGGGGGAGGCAGGTAGAGAGCAGTGAGGCTCGGGACTCAGCGGCCGGGACTCGATGAGGATGGAGCGAATTGGGGTGATTCCAGACTGTGAGGGAAGGGGCGAAGCCCTGCACTGAGAGGAGCCAAGCTAGGAAGGGTCAAAACCCTGTCGTATATCCAGCGTGGCTCGGTGGCCGGTAGGACAGGAGACGGCACTGGAAGTGCCGTCTGCCCTGTGAGAGACGGCCCTGCAGGGCACGCTGGGCAGAGCAGAAATTTGGGCGGGAGGATCACCTCATGTTGTGTTTGGGTTTAGTTAGCAATGGAGCCGGTGCAGGAGTGCTGAAGTAGAGGCTGAAGGGATTTAGCATGCTAGGAGGCTGCTGGAGGCGAACAAGAGAAGGGCACTCTGAATATATGTGTGTCTGATATTAAACTGAGGTGGGTAAAGATGAGGGAGTCTGAATGTGTTGGAGAAATTGGAAACAGAAGGATCTGGAACATTAAGATCTGAAAATTGCATCCAAGTGCATGGGGAAGAAGCAAGTTTGGATTCTTGATGTGTACAAAGATGAAGGTCAGACAGAGCAGTAGCATGGGAAGAAGAATAGAAATATAGCCAGGTGCTCTGAGGATAAATACACATTGAACTGGGGAAAAATTATTTTGCATTTCCTTCCTTTTGCTTTGGATTGATTAAGTGAGCATACGAACCATCTCACTTTTCACTTTTCACAGGACATACTTCTTGAGAGCTTTTCAAAAAGTCTTTCCCATCTCTTGGGACCATAGGGCTCAATCCTATGCAGTGTTTTATCTTTCTTCTTCAACACCCAAAAAAAAAAAAAAAAGGTACAGTGACAAAAAAGTGGTAGGGTTGTTTGTTCATTTTCTTTGACAGGAACCTGCTTCAGTGTGACAGAGAAAAAGAAGTCCAGTATTTTTGTCACATCCTTTTCTTTTGTATTTGCTGGTTGAAACACTAAGTTCCAGCATCCTTGCCATCAAAAAGTGGGAGGTAAAAAAACTGTCCATACCTCTTGGAGAAAGTAGAGGTGGCACAGCAACAGTGTGACACTGCAAAAATGCTGCTTGGTCCAGAAATGAGAACAATAGTGACAGGAGAATAAATGTAAGGAAATTCTGGAGCTCATGGCTATAGCCAAGACTCTGACTAATGCAGAAAAAGGCTAGGTTCATTTAATGTTCAAAACCAAGGCACCTCCCAAATAAAGCTTTGCAACTGGGTTGTTCACTGGCTACTTTGATTATGATTTCATGCAGATTTTATGTGAATAGCTACAGCAGTTGGTTTTGAGAGGTCTATTCACATGCTCTAATTGCTTAGAGCTGGGCTTCAGCCACGGATTACGTGAAGAGATGCTGCTTCCATTAACTTAAACATCTTGGTATCTCTGTATTTATAAAGTTGTTAATAATATGACCCTTAACAACAGGTAGCTAAAAATTTAGTTGAATCAGAGTTTAAGAGAATTTACCAGATCAGGTCAGGCTTTAGGATCAAACTTTTTCACTTTTCTCGTTCTAAGTGGTATGTTTTTATGCTGTGTGTGTCAACTCTGCTGTTGATACTACACACAAATATAATGGAATTATGTCAGTTCTTTTGAGATAATGTTGCCATGGGGCTCTGGACAGATTTAGATAGAACTATTACTGCTATTAAAGGTCTGTGAGAGATATGAAGGCATATCAAGGTACCTATGTAATACTATGCTATAGCATATGATAACTCTAACCCAGATCACTTATCTAAATTGTAATTGCAGCCTAGATTTCCCTCAAATTTTGTGTTTGAATTTAATTAGAGATATGTACTAAATGAGTGAGAATTATTCTGGTAGTTTTTATGCAGTAACACTTTTCCTATTTGGACTTATTTTTGTTTTGCTTTTTTGAAAAGGAAGAGACATTAATTATATGTTTTCTTCTAACTTCTTATTTTGACTATCAACATTTACAGCTTGTAGGGTGGTTTCATCTGTACCATCTGTGGGCCATATTGCACATCAGATGGCAGGATAAAATCTGCAATGAGAACGTTTTGGGACATAAAAGTCTTTCAGGGTTTGAAGCCATGATATTCACAACACAAATGTGCAGAGCCACTCATGTATCTGAAACAGAAGATACAGAATGCCAAAGCAGCTGCTGCAGTGAAATAAAAGAGACCACACAGTTTGGGGAACATGATGGTATCAAGAACAAAAGGACATTTGAGAGAAGGAGAAAGAGCAACTTCAAGCAGTGAGAAATTGAAGTCAATCATTCAGAATTATTGACAGCAGATATGCAGTTGCACAGCAATTAGAGACTCACTTTAGGAATCAAGGTCAATTAATACTGAGGTAAAGAGGTAGCATCCAAAAAAGCACCTTGTTTAGCAAACAGCATTTTCTGATTGCCGATTAGGCAACATAAAAGAAAATTGTCTGTCACGGGTTGGGTTTTTGGTTGTTTTCATACCCACAAGGCAAAATGCCATCACCTTTATTCTGTTGTAAAGGACTACTGTATAAGAACAGAATATGATACTACACTTTGTGTGAAGATTGGTGGGCCACTGCCCAGCGGAACTACAGAAGTCGGTAGGTATCAATCAGACCTGAGCCTTCATCGTGTACTGCATTTCACTCTGCACATAAGTGAAAGTCTCTTCATATTTGCTGGGTTTGAGAGCAATAGGGATAAAGTCCTTTATGATATAGTGCTCTGGAAGTCCATTTCCCTCTTCCAAGCCATAAAGGCAAACTTCCAATAGATTTCAACCTTTTTTCTCAATCCTACAAGAAAAGGTTTTAAGTTCATCTTAGATCATTCTCTGAACTGCAGCTTGTGTTTATTGTTGTCATGACTGTTACATTTAAATATTCACTGATAATCTGATGTATCCAACCTCAGGAATCACATTTCAAAAAACACAAAGAAATAAACAAATAGTCACACAAGAGAACACTCTGCTTTAATTTCTTATTATTTGTGAACTATTGATTTCATACATATTAAACCCAGTAATTTCTATCCTGTTTTAGTATCAATGTTTTAGTTGATCCAGCCTACAAAACCTTTGGTATTAAATTTTGCCTGAGTGAAGTGTCTGAATTCCATAGACCTGGTGTTGTCATTGTTAAAATCCAATTGCAGACTTTGCTCTGATTTCTTTTTTGGGGCTAAAGTGAATCCCACCATCCTGACGGGTAATTCTGGTTTGAACCTTCTAAATAACTTCTATCCTTCTGTATAAATCACCAATAATCTTTTAAGGTTCATACTTTAAGGTTCATACTTTACCCCTTCATTATTTTGATGTGAATTATCCTTTCCCTAGTTGTAATATTGTAATTAGGATTAGGACCTATGCTATTTGGTCTGTTTAACATCGAGGCATCTATGAAATGAGCCATTCCCCCAAAAACATTTATTCTAAATAGGTGAAACAGTTGGATAGGATGAAACAGAAACCATGAGATGGAGATGGGGAGTGAAAGCACATAAAATTAGGTGTCTTTAATGTAGACAGTCTGAGGGCAGAGCTAAACTGAATTCTGATCTGATGCTCAGACACTGCTGTAATTCCAATTCCAAGTCATCATATCTAGCCTTCCTTATCGCTATTATTTCATGGAAATGTTTTTAAAATCCATATTTTGGCATCTGTGTTTTTAGCATGAATATTTAGCACACCTCCTACCAAAAAAACTTGGTAGTGCACAGCAAGATGAAAGAAACAAGTTGTGTTTCTTACAACGAGTAAGAACATACTTGCTTTGTCTTTCTATTACTCACTCCATAGAAATTGAGCAACTCATCATCAGACTTTTCTGGAAATTCAGCAGTGGTACATAGTTAGTGACAGGCATATACTTTCTATTCCTTTTTTATTTTAATAGGATTTTAGGTCACATAGAGTGGCCACTGCTAATGAGATAATCACTTCACAAAAAGAAAAGGATGGTTGTAGAAAAGTCCTGGAGTTGATCACTTAGATCTCAGTCACACTGACTCTACAAACTATAACAGAGTCTCCATTTTTCAGAAGCTTCTATAAAATATTTGGTATTGCAGTGCCCGCTCTCATTTACAGATTGGTAACTGTACAGCATCCATCATGAAAGGCACGGCAGGATGCCATTTCCTTCGCTAGGAAGCCTGTGCTTAACAGCAGCGTGGACACTAGCTAAAGGGAAAATGCACTACATGAGAGACACCGTGTCTCTTCATAATTTTCTAAATAATTTTCTTTCAGATAAGGCAGTAAAAAAAGACTACCCCTTGTTGGTACTACCACGCGTATTGCAAAAAAATACACTCTTAGTTAAGGAAAAGTCTGTAAGTGAGCACTTGTCAAAGCTGACTGTCTACATAGTTTTTATGGGTTTCTTTAAATACAAGTTTTGATGTCATATTTCACTTTCAGAATTCACTGATCTTTTCAGTGAATAATTTTTATTAGCTATTAATCAAGGAATCACTTTTATTACCTAATCTGTGCATTACTTTAGAATGTGGCTGAGTAAAATGAATCATACAGTGTGAATTCAGGTTTTTTGGATGGAGCCTGGTTTTTATACATATGATTAGCACAATCCATTTTGACCTCTTTCAGTGAGAAGGTACAGACAGATGTTTTACTATATAACAAAATGTGATCAATACTGAAATCATTTTTAATAGGGAAATTAAAATCATGGTGACTGCTTGAAATTATTCAAAAAGTGTTTTCTGATTTTAGTTACGTTTGTTCACTTTAACTGCATTATAAAGAATTTTCATGTATCTTTGAATGGTTAGTATACTTATGAGGCCCACAGATCAAAGACTTGTTTTTTTCCCCCAGGGATATCTATAGATTAGTCTTTTTTTCACCAGGAAATACTATTTTAAAAAAAATTGCCAAGGCTACTTAGCTAATTGTATGTAATAAAAAGTAATACTACCTATTGTTTAAATGTTTTCAAAGTGCAAGACCATATGAAAAGCAATCTCAACAAAATGGAAAAGGTATACATAATACTGACTATTCTATAAAATACTTCAATCTGCTCTGGATTTTTCATGATGGGTTGCTCCTTCAGAGACACTACTGAAACTTAGACCCATTACTCCTAATTGACACATCTCCATTGCCAAACACATCTAATTGAAACAAATTATTTTGTAGCCTAGAGTGAAATAATCCTTTTAAATAGGATTTACTTACAGAGGAGGCAGCCTTGCCTAACTTTTAGAGGTATAAAACTTGAGATCTAATCTATCTCTATCTATAGACAGTGAAAATTACTTGGCAGTTTCATTCCATTCTTAAATGAACACCTTCATAATGCAGTCCCTCTTCTCTTGTTCTCATTGACTTTTGAGAGAGTTTAGAGACCTAGGTTAGACTATGCACCTACACACTACCAATACTGGGGGAATGCTGACCGTCTCCTTGGGATCACCAGATCGTTTACCACAGGGTTATAAAAAAAGTTCTCCCTGTTCTTCACCATTTGACTTGCACAGCAGAACCACTCACAGGCTGGCTATGAGTCCCCTGGCTAGTTAGCCATATACAGCAAAAAGATAAGTTGCAGTTTCATATAAGCATTTACATTTAGAGCTTATAGAGGCAGGGGGTTTTTCATTGCACTGGCATGGTTTGAAGAGTAAAGCTCAATGGTTAGTTTTTTAAATTCCAAATTTGCAAGGTTCCCTGTAGTTGTTATCAGTAAGAGAAGTGACTCACCAAAATTGAATCATAGAATAATAGTTTCTATAGGAAAATTCTATTAAAGAATCATAGAGTAATAGTTTGGGTTGGAAGGGACATTAAAGATCATCTAGTTCCAACACCCTGCCATTAGAAGGGACAACTTCCAACTAAACCAGGTTTCCCAGAGCTCCATCCAACTTGGCCGTTAGTGTTGGTTGATGTTTGTTGAGATATTTACTCTGAATCCAGCTGGGAAATAGCAATTAGTTCCTTTGCTACTTTATTTTTGCTGCCCTTTTCTTAAACAGATATTTCCACTGCTTAAGAGGTGCTGGTTATGAACTAAAAGTATGTTAACAATAGCAGAGAAAATGGCCCCGAATCCATACTGGAGTCAAAACATGGAAATTGGTAATTTTAGAGGTGAAAAACAGTCACCTCACAATTACAGCACCCATATCTTTAGTGGAATGTCACCCATGGCCTAAGTGTAATATTTGTAGTGCAAGGAATTTTTAGTGTTTTCCACTACCTATAGTCTATGCAGGTTTATCTATCTAGGGTATCAAATTTTCATCTTGGTTTGTGACTTTGTTTTGTTTTTGCCAGAAAGGCACAGATGTGTTTGAGCTTTTGGGGTTCTTACAAATGGAAAATACTTTTAAGGTGAGGTAGATAAGACTGCACAAGCTCTAACTATTCATGGGTTTGTCACTGTTCCCTTTACACAAGAAAAAAGTCTTACTTAAAGCAGCCTATGGTAAAATTCCTGAGCTTGTGTAGCTGCCAGAAGTAACAGTAACTCATTCCTCTCCCAGTTTTCCTACTGGCTCCACACACATCATGGTAGACCAGACTTTATGCTAATAAAAAAGCTTAGCTGGTAAGGGAGCTCAGTCCAGCATTCACTCTATCTTAACTGGCTCAAATGCTGTCTTAGTCTTGTAGAGGCAAATATCTAAGCCTACACAGATATCTACTCCCATATTTATGAAATCTCCCTCTTCTCTAGAAAAATTTACAGAGATATGTGAATGCAGAGACAGCTTGGCTCAATTCTTTTGAAGCACGGAAAGAAAAATGGTTGTGTGCCATGGGGTGTGACCTGCCAGCAGCTGGGTT
Source organism: Brachypodius melanocephalos (assembly GCA_013398615.1). Lineage (NCBI taxonomy): Eukaryota > Metazoa > Chordata > Aves > Passeriformes > Pycnonotidae > Brachypodius > Brachypodius melanocephalos. Next base: position 9,876,967 of record VZSR01001685.1, on the reverse strand, counting down.
TTCCACAGTGAAGGTTTCCCACAGAGGTTCAGGAACATGTCGGATACCCACCATGCCTCTCTTGAGCAGCTTCCAGGGTCTTGACATTGAGGTGTCTCAACCTGCAGTCTGCTGGTGTGCAGCCACAGAATACTTTAGTTACTCATCTCCCAGCTGTTTCTCCAACAAAAGAGAAAAAGAAAACAAACCAAGTTAAATGGTGCGGTATCTATATGCCTACAAATCTAGTTGCAAAAATAGATTTGTATGTGAATTATAATGCATTAATTACAAATACTTTTGTCCAACTAGCCATCTTCTTTTTCTTTCTCTTTCTTTTGTGTAATTTTCATGGGAGGTTAGTTTAGGTTAATGTGTCATAAAACTATTGGGTTTAATACTGAGTTGGATTCACTTGTGTCTCACGGAAATCAGCTGTTTCACCAAATTAGTGTAATTTTCTGTCTTTTACTGTATTACCATCTCTCAAGCACTAAAGGTACTAAAAAATGCACAGTGAGTTTGTTACCTTTGCTAACAACTTGCTGTAGAGCTTTTGGATTTCTGTGGGTCTTCTCATGGCATCAGTGAAAGAGAATTGGTGGAGAGTCTGTACTAGCACTTTGAAAGCAATGTGGGAATGAGATTTGTATGTAGGTTGGCCAGCAGGGAAGGCTGTTGCACTAACTTCTTACATGGCTTTGCTCTGGAGTTCACAACAGCCCCCAGTTGCAGCTCAGACATGTTTGGATCCTCATGACAGCAATGTGTAGTTTCAGGTCATGTTTTATTTACATATTGCTTTTTTGTACCAGTTTCTTGGTACCTCCTGACAGCGAAACAAACAGGATTGTGATCACTGTCTTCAGGGAAGGAAACCTGCCTGCTTGCTCTGCTGGTTAGAAACGGTTCCAAAAACAGCTGCTGTCCAGTCAGCCAAAAAGAGCAAGAAAATCCTGAGGGCTACAAAACATGAACTTATTAATGCTGTGGGTTAATCTCTATTCATTTCCTTTATTATGTGTTTATTGTATAGAATGGCCCATGTCCCAGTAGCTCCAGAAAAAGGGCACATCCAGGTTATGCAAAACAAATTCCTCTGGGTTTTCCAGTTTGTTTAAAAAGAGTTTTTGTTCATCTGAATTAACAAAAAGTAATTTAAACTTCTTAGTAAGTTCACTCATGACGATCAGCAATCTATGAATTTATATGGTATTCCTGCCTGCCTTTGCTTTTTGGTTGGTTAGTTGATTGGGCTTTTGTTTCTGTCTTGTTTGGTTTTGGGTTTTGTTTGTTTGTTTTATTTTCCCTAGCCTGTGAGAAAGGTTTTTTCCTCATAAGTGAGTTCAGTTTTACATAATGTTTTGTAGTTGAAAGTCCGAAGATTTTCTTGGGTTTTGACACCCCCAAATTAAAATAAGGCATTTTGTTGTCTCTCTCAGCAGGAACGTCCTCAAGAGACAGCCTGAGAGTAACACTTTTCCTAAAGTACCAAATGAGCTGTGTGATGTCTTGCAGATGGTGGCTCCAGCTGTGTTGGCAACTTTTAGCGTTGCCAGACACTATACTCTTGGTGCTTGGGTACTGTCTATATCTGCTGTAATCATCAGCACCAGGAATGTGAACATTATGCAAAAGTAAACTTGAAAATTGCTAGACTTTGAACTTTTCAATTCCAAATTAAGTTGAGGGTAGGAGAAAAAGCATACAACCTGTGAGGTGAAGACTCGAGGGAGAAGTCCAGTGCTGTCAGCAAGTCAGAGCTGAAAACAGACAGATATTGGGAATAGTTTATAAAATCTTTCACAAGATGCAACTAAGGAAGGAACCAGAAATCACTAAAACTGGCATAAGAAGATGGACATGAAATGTAGGCAAGTAAACACACTCATTAAAGTGCTGGTTGAAACAGAATCTGCTTTGACTTCATCAAACACTTCGGTCAACTACCTGGTCGTTTAACTGCCCACTGACTGGGAGAACAATGTTGCTACTCAAATCTTATCTGGTTTCACTGAAGATGAGTTGCTGAGCAACCAGGAAGACCAAGAGCAAGCTGAAGAATGTAAATGCCACCTCCCTGTGCTTGTCCTTCATCACATCACCATCAAGCATACTGCCTTCCTTGTAAACACCAGTTGACACTTACTTGCCTATCAGGGAACAAGAATAGAAATTCCATCACAACACTGTGGGGAAAAAAAACCCCTTTCAAGCCCTGGTTACCTGGAGGGACTGAGGAATCTCCTACCTCGGCATATTTACAACTGACTGGAAAAGACAGAGTAGCATGTGTTAAATCGGCCCTGTCCTGAGCACGGGGTTGGAGCAGGTGCTCTCCAGTTGTCCCTTTTTTCTATCTCAGTAAGCAACTGCAGAGTGACTCGGTAAAAAAGAAAGGACACTTTTAGCCACTTTTAGCCTCCTAGTTGCATACATTGTGCTGCTGTAACTAAAATGAAAAGAAATAACACAGTGGTGAGGTGTTAAGATGCAGGCAACTTTCAAATGCATAAATCCTTGTACAGGGACATGGCTGTGTTGACATTGGCTGCTCTGGGCAAAAGCAGTCCAACAGCAGAATATGTGGGCAAAATATTGAGGTTGAGGAAACTTGCAAAAAGAATGATGGCAGACTTGGAAGTGCTGGGTTGATGGTTTTACTAAATCATCTTAGTGGTCTTTTCCAAAGTCAGTGATTCTATTATTTAATTTGCTATTTTCAGAAGTTCAGTAAAATAAATAGTCTTACATTTATCCTTACATCCTGATATCCTTACATCCTTATATCCATACATCCTTATAAATCCTTACATTTATAAATGTATAAATACATTTATAGTATAGAAGCACATAAGGTTTTCCTGTTTCAGATAACTATCCTATGGCACATAATTTTGTTCCCAGTCACAGAAACTGGAAAGCTTGACCTCAAAGGTATTTACTTCCATCTAGGAGAAAAAATTGTACTGAATGGTTTCAGTTCCAGGAAAGTTATACTTGATAACAACCAGAAATCAATCTATCAGGTAGAAAAAGCTTTTCTTTCACAAATGTCAGCATTCTGTTTGCTGCATTACACCATTTTCTTGTCTGTAAGAGAAGTCCTTGGAAGTCCCTGGATCATTAGGAGCTCTTTAGTGTGTGCTTTGGGTCTAACATAGCAAAATGACACTGACCTCTCCCCCCACTAATGTGACAACAATCTTCCTAGACCCAAGGATAGGAGAACTAGACCCAACATTTCAGAATAATGGCAAGATTAGTAACAAACCTCAAAATCTTCTGTAGCCCAACTCAAGAACTTGCCTGTACATCTAAAGGTTTCCTTACCCCTCTAGGTCCTCTTTCAGTGAGAGTTTCTGTTCAGTTGCTGTGTCCCTCTTTTGTGAGTCTTTTCCAGAGCCACTGTTTCAAAGTATAGATTCCCATCTTAATTTTGTGGCCTTCATTCTCTGTTCTTAGATATATAGAACCATGTTTACCTGCAATAAGGTAGCATATCATATGCTTGCTTTTTGTTTACCATCTGATTACATCAGTGGCCTATTTTCGTTTATGTTCCTCTGCTCTGTTGCCATATGATGAGTTCATGGGTTTTTTTCTGTACCACAGATCAAAATGGAAAATACCTAGGAGACAATCTAGGTGGAGCTTCACTAGTCAACACCCCTCAACAATGAATGACACTGAACAAGGATGGTTTAACATTAAGAGTACCAATAGAATTAACCACTGGATTGTGAACTGATATACCGATATGTTATAACCTCTCCATCAAAGAGCTGCACAAACCTAAAGCCTCATGCATCTAGGTGCTTTATATGAAAACATCTTACTCTTCTGAGAAAGGTACCAGATCATCTCAGCAAAATCTTCTTTCTGTAAATCCATGTCACTTACTATAAACAACATACTTTCTTTTATCTTGGTATTTATTAACACAGTCATTTTGGGCAGCACAAATTTCAGGCTATGGACTTCCATCAGCCCCACAACCAGTAGAATCCAGGCAATGTCAGGGCTGGACAGAAGTTCACTGTCTGAATTATCTGGCTTGTTTTGTGTATCTTTCAAAATCAGCACAATTTTTTTTGTTTTGTTTTTGTTTTTGTTTTTGTTTTTGTTTTTGTTTTGTTTCTGATGCCCTGGAGATCCCCTGGATTTCAGGGTCTTCTGAAAGCGAGTTTTAATGACAAGCTTCTGCCAGCTCTTAGGAAGTTCTAGAGTGCTGACACATTTTCTGATGTTAGAATGTCTGGTATCAGTGGCTGTTGTTCTGAGCATTTTGACATACCTACTCTTCCTCCAGAGCAGGGATTCCACTTGCTTTTACTGCAGATGATGCAGAACTGGGGTAGTCATTGAAATTCCCAAAAAAGGTCCATTGCAAATCTTTGTTTGCATTTATATTGTGTATAGGCAAAAATCCCGGGCAAACTTGAGTCAAAACCGAGGTGGACAAATCCACTCGAAGTGTTTCCTACTGGAGCACAGTTATGTTGGTTGAAGCTTCACCCCTTCCTGTGTCACTGCTACCACTTATATACCGTCCCCATATAGCAATTAATACATTATTAAAATCCCTTTGTTACTATCATTTTACAGAAACCTTCTTCTGAAATGTTTATTATTTGTGTTTATGCTGCTCGTCATCTCTGCGGCGTCCTTGCCCTTCTGTGGTGCTACATGGCACTCGCCTCTCCTGGCTGCGTGCCGCCTGTCACTCTGTCCTTCCCGTGGAAATCGCGACAAACCCTCCAGTATCGGCACTGCCTCGGTGTGGGAGACACACTGGAACGTGCTTCCAGGGCTGCGAGGGGTATCCCCGGGAGCCGGGGGATGCACCGGCGGTGGCCCGGGCTCCCGGGGGAAAAAAGGACAGGGCCACCGGGGTTCGCTGCCGTACGCAAGTAGCGCCACGGACGTCATCCTCCCACGGAACCTCCCCTCTGGGCCTAAAACAATCTTTTGAATCTCTCTCTTTTTTTTCTTTTTCTTTTTTCTTTTTTTTTTTTTAATAACTATATATATATGTATAATTTTCACAGCTTCCCACAAGCGGCAGTCTCCTGACGGCGCGGGGCCAGGCCGGTGCTGCCGCAGCGCCGCCCAGCGGCCCAGAGAGCGCGGGACGCCGGGCCCAGCCCGCCCCGCCGGCCGCTCAGTGCCCGCGGCAGAGAGTGAAAGATCGGCGGCACTCACCGGAGTAAGTTTCGTTCCCCTGAACAAGCTGGGTGTTCTCTCCCCTCCTTGGGAGCGGGGCCTGCGGGAGCGAGCCGGCCACTGCCCATGGCTGCCGGGAACAGAGCTCTGCGCCGGGGACGGAATGTGTGCTTGCTGGGCTGAGGCCTCCCCTCGTCGCCCCAGCTGCCTTCCCTGGCTTTTTACACCTGTGGATTTATCATCTTGCCCTTGAATCACGCATCCCTGTTCTGTGGCAGTATTGTAAAATTTAAGCAGTTCTCCTCTACTGCACAGATAAGTAACTATTTTCCTTTCTGTTTAGAAACTGCATCTCTGGTTTTTTCCTTCCCTGTCTGGGTCAGCCCTGGAGACAGTAAATGTCTGTGGGCGATGGTCCACAGGTGAAACCTCTGCCCTGCTGGAGAATGTGACAGTCATCCATGTAGTTTCTAATCAGCTGAAGTCCCTTGTCACTCAAGTCAAACTATGCCACAATGCACCAGCAGCAAATGATGCCTCAGGAGACATCGTGAACCTGACTGTGGAAAGAGCCTGTGCACGTCTTAGGGAATATCTCTTCTGGCATCTCTCCAAAGGATACAACACTGCTGTGTCAAGATACAGCTCATATTTATAGGTGCTGGTACACTAAATAAGACCAGTTCATGGGAGAAATGCAGATTTAGTCTTCTCTTCACCAGACATCTGTCTGAAATAAAGTGTTCTTGACAGTAGATGAGGGTGTGTGAGCACACCCCATGCAGGATAGGGTGGAACCAGGATGTTGCCTGCCTGAGAATGTGAAGCTGCCACTTGGCAAAGCACACCCCTGGAGACGTGCCCAGAAAACCGGAGCACCCCATAAAAGAAATAAAGCAAACAAAAAAATGTAAGCAGAAGAGAGCTCATAATGGCTTCTTTACTTGGGCCAGAGGTAGGTTTTGTTTTTTGGTTTTTTTTATTTTTATTTTGACCTTCTCCTGTAAACATCACCCAAGGACAGAGAAAGTACTGCCCATCTACCCATGTACCCTTTGTCTGCTGCCCCTAGGACAGTCTTCTCAATCCTTGAACCTTTTATTTCTGATAAGAGCATTTAGGCTCAAAGTTTCAGCTTGCAATCTGCCTTCAAGTTCCCATTGTACCCACTTTCTTTGGATGAGCTGGTCACCTCAGGAACCAGCAGCATCCTATTGCATCAAGTCATCTGTTCCTTTCTTGTAGTCACACTTCAAAACGCTGTCCCTGTGCTGCTCCAGCTCTCTTTGGTGTCTATCCTGCGATATCCACAGAGAAATGGCATTGTAAACTTTATTGTGATGTATGCTGACAACCTGGAACCAGGCTGAATTTTGGCAGACAGGGCTAGGGAAATACAAACAGTGCACATGACTTGTAGTGTGCCTCTTTACGGGTAGAAACCCATGTCTGTCCCTGAGATCATCCTGAGTTTCTCCACTTCCTTCAGCATATGAGGAGGGAGGCAAAGGGTGGATGCAAAAGCAGAAGTCAAAAGAACATGCAAGATATCTGTGGCAAATTATGGAAATGGCTGCAGTACAGATATTATTAGATTCTGACTTGAATCTGAAATTAAAGGACACTTACTTGCAACACTAACCTGCAGTTGACAAAATAACAAGAGGCTGAGGACTGCATGGTGACATTTGTTCTGACTATCAATACAAGCCCAAGTGCCATCTGCACAAATTTAAGATTGTTTCAAACAGAGTTCAGTTAAAAGCATGAAGGTTTTTTTTCCCAAATATTTTACAGTGTGCAACTGCCAACTTCTGATCTGATACTGGAAGTCCTAAACCAAATTTTACTGTAGTCCCCACACTACAGCTCCTTAAAATATCTTCAGTTTTTTCTTTGCATATTTCTCATCTGACTGGTGGTCTGGCACTATTTAGGTTATAAAATTCAAAATAGCAATTGCCTGAGGTGAGTAGATTTTCAGGGAAGTGTTTCATGTAGGAACCATCTGCTGTATTTGAACACAACATTGAGCTGCTTGATCACACCAATATGGGTCATTCACAAGTGTAATTTTGGCCCAATATTTAAGCTGCTTTTTAGAAACAAAATGCAAAAATGAAAATACAGAAAATTTGAAAAGTAAAGAGAAGAAAAAACAATGAAGGCATTTTTTAATTCTTTTAGCAGAACTTTTTCAGTAACAGACACAAAACAAACAATTAACCCTTATATAACACTTTTCAATCTCTGTTTATTGAGAAATTTTATGAAAATTCTTTATAAGCAGAAATTTATTTTTCATGAAAGAAATTTATATTTGATTAAGCCCTTAAAATTTATTCTTTATAATACCTTATATATGGCAGGCATTTTTTAATATAAAAGAGACTTTTGGTCAAAGAGTTCTGTATGTTCTGATCAACTCATGGAAATCTTTGTTACATTGGAGAAGGCTCCCTTTTGTTTTGTCAATACCAACATCAGAAGCTACTGTGAGCTGTAGCTACAGGGTTTTCCTTCCTGGCATACACTTTTAGATCACTAAGTTTTTTTCCTTCAAATCCTTACATCTGGTTTTTAAGGTTTTGGTTTTTTTTTTTTTTTTTCCTAGAAACAATGCATGCTCAGTGCCGTTAAAATACCATTAAAGATTTTTGATGTGATTTATTAAGGCAACACAATTCCTGGCAATTGAGGAGATGTGGATGTTTCAGAGGGTGGTACTGAACTTCATGGATGGCTTGTGACTAAAGATTCATTGGTGTCTTGTCTATCCACTGATCGCACTCTGCAGTTACATCATGAAACAGCTCATTTCTCAAGGAGTCTACAACTCACTACATCATTGCAGTGTGACTATTTCTTAGTCAATGGGACAAAGGAAAGCTCTAACTAGAAAGTGTTTGTAACATTTCACAATATCTAATGCATAATAATAGACCCCTTAAGTGTCAGGCTGGCTCAGTTAGAAGAGATTTAAGCCTCGGGACTTGGTCTCAGGTCCTAGTTATTGACACTAGCAAATGCTTTGAGGGTAGGGAAAGGAGCGCCTTATTTTTATAATTGCTGTTCTTTGGCTGAAATACTTAAACAAATTTCATTTTCTTCTGCTGAGAGCTGTTTATCCCAATGCAGATGTAGATACAAACAGAAGATAGCTGGTGTTTTCAAAGCCTGAACATCTATCCTAGCTTCCCCAGTGTGGTTCTCAAACTACAGAGGCCAAGCCTTTCCAGTGCCAAACTATCATTTGGAAGCCACTTGGGAAACCAATAGGTTTTTAAATCCTCATTCCCATACTTGAAAAGTGCTAGAGCAAAAGAATCATCTACCCTATGACTTGCCAGGAGGATGGCAAATAACTTCTATATAAATGTGAGTGAAGCCCCAATTGAAATCACCAAACTTGAGCTACAACTGGCAGATTAAGTAAAGATTGAGTTTTAATCCTAGGGATTTTATCTGTGAGATGTCCAGAGCTCAAAGGTGTGAATTCAGACGGGGGGAGTCCATCCTTTTGCTAAACACACCTTAATAGTAAGAACAGCCTATCTACTCGTGCTTGGGTTTTGCAGTGTTTTGGGGTTATTTGTACATTTGTATAAAATGTAATGTCTAAAAATCACCTAAAACACTAGCTCATGAAAGTCTAGCTGTCTGATACAAAACAATCATGAAACAAGGATCTATACTATTCATGTTAAATTTTCATGCTGCTTTCTTCCCCTCTAAGTTGAAGACTTTCAGCAATATTATTTGGGAAAGGCTTTGGAGTTCTCACCACTGAAGGCAATGTCATGAAAAGCTTGTACACTGCCACGGTTGATAGCCTCCTGCTGCTGAAAGGTGTTTGTGGCTCCTGGCAGTCTCCTAATGACAGCAGCTGTCAGTGACAGACGTCATTTAGCAAAATCTAGTCCAGCTCTAGTGATAGGTACTGAGAAAATGCACAGCTGAACTCCCCTTGTTGTTTCTCTTCCCTCATTGATGTTCTTGCACAGCTCTGAAATCACTGTTGCTGCATACTTTTTTCAGCTTGTGTTTTCTTGCAAGGAAAGCCTTAACTTTTCATTTATAAGCTGACTCTTTTCAACAATAATAACATGACAAAAACTTGTACAAGAAAAGAGCAAAGAGTTAATTTTTTTCCTCTTGCTGGCCCCAAGTGACCCCTTGTTCCCACTGCTTTTGAAATTACTGGAGTTTGCTTAGCCTGAAAAATTACAGCTATAGGAAAAGTTACGCTTCACTGATCTGTTTTTAAAAGGAACAGCAGAATTTTAAAAATAGAATCCCCATTTTTTTTTCCTAACTCTGACATCTCCAACCCAAGTATGTTGATGTAATTTCCAAAGCACTAAGAAATGTCTTAGGACACATTTAAGTCAGGTCAGCCAAATCCAGGATTAGTAAAAAAATGAGTTGTTCATCTGATCTGGAATGAGATCTTTCTTCTCATCATTCTTAGTTATAAAGATATCTTTTGTGTGGTTGAAGCTAAATTTAAACCCAGCCTGAGTGTATTTGTGTACTATCTGTGCGTGTTTTATGCATCAGAAGCACACTGCATTAGTAGTCTGCACATACAATTAGGGCTTTATGATCTTTGAAGTCAGCTAATGCAAAGATTTATATATTTGCAGCAAAAGAACCCCAACAAAAATCTAGGAATGGGAATAGGTGTTTCTTAGAGCTACAGTCTGGTTCTCCTTTGACTTGTGTTGGTTTGCTCCATTATCTTCAGAGGAATTAGTCCTCTCCCTGATTTGAGCACCAGAAGAAGAGGGAAAAAATCCATCCCTGAATGTACGACTAGGAAGATCTGCTTTTATAGAGCTGCTTTTGTTTCAGACCATAGCCCTGCGGAGAGTGGAGCACCGAACGAGAGAGCAGACCCTGCCACAGGCATTAAACTGTGCGGGGTTTCTTCTGACCAGCTCCTGAAAGTGTGGGACTGAGCCCGGCTCTGGTGACCGATGCCGAAGGGGTGGACCTGACCCTGTCGTGCGGCTCCCGAGGGGGCCAGATCGCCGGGGGAGTTCCTGCCTGCTCGCTGGTGACGCTCCACTGGGCAGGCGGGACGAGGTCACGCCTGGGTGCAGGAGTGAAAGTCACGTTCAGAGAAGTATGGAGGGAACGAAGGACACGGTAAGGTGAGAACACATTGATTTAATATATGCGCTACTATTTTGCAAGGAACTGTCTTACAGGCTGTTTCTTTCTTTGCCGAGGCATTCGGCTACTGTAATAGGATTTAAATGTATAATGAGTTGAACTTTAACAGATCTATAGTAGCAGTTAACTAGCAAAGGAAAGTCCATGTCTAGCTATTTCCTGCTGCTACAATGTTTTAATAACAATGATACACAAAGACTTGTTTTGTTTAGCATGCGCCATATAATTGCATTTTAGACAAAGTCTTGATTCTCTTAGTCCAAGACAAAGTCTCAATTGTCTCCATTTGAGACAAAATCTCAGGACAAAAAATATATATTTGAAATGTCCCAAACTACAGAGGAGTAAGGAATCAGATTAACATCATCTTCTCCTTCTAGCTACAATGAAAACAAAGATAAGGCAAATATGTATTTTCTAACTGGAGGGACACATTTCAGAAAGATTTTATATCTCACCATTCCCTAATTACATAATCAGAAAAATGAAAATATTCTTCTCATTCTCTGCACACACCCCTACCCCAGGCAGACCTGTTCTTACTGTGATGAGATTTGTTTTCGTGCAGCAGAGTTTCCCTTTGAGAGCTCACAGGCATGGAGAGCAGTTTTGTTTACCACCCCCAGGTGCAAACCTTGTTAACTAATGTTTACTTTTGTGTTTTCAGCGTTCAGCAATGAGGCAGGTTGATGGATAGTGAAGATGGTGGTAGTGGGGAGAATGGTAAGGAAAACTCAGGAGCTGGTTTACCTCTTTCAGTTGTGCAGGCTCATAGACAAAATGGCTATCAGCCTTTTAGGTATACCAAAAAGAAGAAACCCCAGCCCTTGGCAATGGCGACCCTTCTACCTTGGTTTTGGTTTGTTTGATTTTTCAGGATGGTGGGAAACAAAGCACAGCCAGCCTACTGACTTATTGCAAGTTATAAATGCTGTACAAAATTCTAGTTTCAACACCAGAAAATGTTTTCTCCTGTTGTTCGGAGTGACTCCAAATACTGATGTACTTAGTTACAGCACAAGTAAGCCAACTGGAATGAAAAAGCAAGGTAATTGACTTTATATTCATCTGTCAATATTCCCAAGGGACAGACTGTTCAGCCTGCCAAGTTTACTTTGCTTATGCAGGCAGAGCATGGACTTAAACTGACTGGAGATTCCCACAGTAGATTCTCCCTGGTGAACAGGGGATCTCTTCTGCTGTAATGTGGTGGAGGTGGCGTGATTCCTTCTACCATAACCATTCCCCCATGTCTCACAGTATCAGGAGATGGGCTGAATGTTAGGCAGGAAAAGAAAGAACAAAATCATGGTAGAACTGAGTTTTTCTTCATCAATATTTGCCTGATCCAAGTCTCATTCTCAGAGGAAAAACCATCAGCTTCTTTCTAGGCTTTTCTACACTTCTCACTATTATAATAACATTCACATACGTTTCTTCATCCTTCTATTCTAGTGAAGTGAAGGATTGTCATCCCTATATGTGAAGGAGAACATGTTGATCAAAGCAAAAAGTTCCTTCGAACTTTGAGTGAGCAGTCTGGGACAGTTGTGAGCAAACACTTAAAAACATATAATCATAGAATATGCTGAGTTGGAAGGGACCACAAGGATCATCGAGTCCAACTCCTGGTTCTGCACAGGGCAAGCCCAAGAAATCACACCATGTGCCTTAGAGTGTTGTCCAAACATTTCTTAAACTCTGGGAGTCTTGGTGCTGTGACCACTTCCCTGAGGAGCCTGTTCCAGTGCTCAACCACCCTCTGGGTGAAAAATCTTTTCCCAATATCCAATCTAAACCTCCCCTGACACAGCTTCATGCCACTCCCTTGAGTCCTGTCATTGGGCACCAGAGAGAACAGATCAGTACTGGCTCCTTCACTTCCCCTCATGAGGATGTTGAAGACTATGATGAAGTCTTCCCTCAGTCTCCTCCAGACTGAACAAACCAAGTGACCTCAGGCACTCCTTGTATGGCACCCAAAACTGCCCCCAGCACTCGAGGTGAGGCTGCCCCAGTGCAGAGCAAAGCAATCCCCTCCCTTGCCCAGCTGGTGATGCTGTGCCTGATGCCTCCCAGGACACAGCTGCCCCTCCTGGCTGCCAGGGCACTGCTGACTCAGATTCAATTTGCCATTGACCTGGACCCCCAGGTCCCTTTCCACAGCACTGCTTTCCAGCCTCTCATTCCTCCAGTTTTCAAATAACTTGCCTTTTTTTACTTTACATGGCTTTGTTGTTTGACTAACTGTCATCTCTTATTTAAGATAGTTCTGTAGGGGATCTCCATGTAGCTAGACCATACAAACAATAGCAATCTCTATCCCAAACACGGGAGCAAGTCAATGCCTGTAGCAGAGCAGACCTACAAGACATGTGAGGGAGAACAACCAACTATGGCCAACATTCAGTGCATGTTGGAAATATATGAAAGAAAAAACAGAAAATATGGGAGAATCTATGAAACAAAGGAACAAAAGATTATTTGATCCTGTGGTCCAGGAAGAAACCAGAGAATGTGTCTCCGAGGAAAACTGAAATCAAGAGCCTCTTTAGCTGAGCTCTGTGTGGCAGGAGCTAGTAAGGACAAACAAAGGCACTGCCTTCTTTTGTTTGGCTTCTGCACCATCTGAGGAAACAGTATTGTAACCAACTCCAGGGAAAAGTGGCTCCACCACAAATTTCTTCATGTTGTAGAAACAACCCTCAGCACATTGGCTCCAATGCAATGTTAAGGCACAAGTGCACAGACAAAAGCATCTGTCTCCCAATTGGAAAGGCAGGCCCCAACAGCAGCTGCCAGTGCACAGCAGGTTTGCTGATATGTGGGTTGGATCCACTGTGTGCACACTGTGTAGCTGGCACAGACAGGTGCAGCAAATCTTATAAGTCAGATTAAAAAGTGGGAGAACTCAAGAAACACAAGTATGTGAAGGATGGTTTTGTGCAGGCAGGTCAGAGTTACCTTCACACATGTGTCATGCCCAGGGCTGTTTAGCTGGGCTCCCCCTTCTGAGCTTTCCTGTTCTTGTTGCCATCAAGTGTCCCACTGACAAATCTGGCCCAGGCAGTGGCAAACTGTATTTTCCCTCATAGTTTACTGTGAGAACCTGGGCTTTCACCATGGGTGGTGGTGTCTGTGATGAGTAAGTAACCTTATAGATACGCAGAAACCAGTTCTGATGAACCAGCACTCAATCCATGTCACCAAGTGTAAACAGAACTCGTTGTCCCAAGTCTCTGGCCTCTCCTGCAAAGAAGACAGGCAAGACTGAAAAGAATGGTGGGAAAGTGGGAGGGGGCCATACACACAAAGGATGCCAAGTCTGAGTACCAACAGTTGAGACCCTAACACTTCTGAGCTCAGGCAGCTACAGGTCTAGTTGCTGAGACTCTTTCTTCTGTGCTTTCCCATGAATGAGGATCACTTGTCCTGGCACCAGCACATCTGGGACCAGAAACCACAATTAGAGACATCCCTCTTCATATCCACAGGGATCCTCTGTATCTTAAACCAGTGACAGGGTGGTGGGAAGAAGAGGATCATCTTCAGCTATGCATAAGCATGATGTGCACTGGCACCTGGAAGTGAATGCCAGAGTGCCCTAGTCAGTGTGGGGTATGTGTATGAAGAATGTCAGACCATGCAGTGGCATTTCACTGGGTGTAGGGGGCTTTGGGCAGGATAACAGGACCATGTAGCAAAGAGCAGATTTTCAAGGGTCCTGGGTACACTCTGTGGGGCTTGGTGTGCCCTTCCTGGTCTGACAGCTCTTGCAGTTGAGGGATCTGCTGCTACTCCCATGCCTCAGGCAGCCGTCGCCTCCAGTAAGAAACATGGAAATGGGAGAGGCAAATGAGTGAGAATGGGGTAAACAGTATTTTGCTCAAACTGAAGTGGGGAATGTCCTTGCTCAGCAGTTGTTCTCAGCTACCCCAGTGTCCCGGGGCAAGGTCCCTTCAGAAAAACAGAAACTGATTCAGGCCAACATCTTTCTGTAAGAGAGAGCCAAGAGGAGACCAGGATGGGAAAGCAAACAAATTCACCCCTTTTCACACAGTGTTCCTTCAGATTTTGTTGCTCGTCCTCAGTTCTGCCCAAGGTAATAATTACCAGTAGCATTTTCCTCACTTTGTATAGTGCAGGAGAAACCTGGGTTTCAAGCCTTTGGCAATTCCTCAGAGGGTGGATACACACTCTCCCAAAAAAGGGTTCTTCCTTCCTGGGAAAATAAAGACAGCAGTCCAAATCGGAGTTAGAGAAGCAAATATATTTACATAAAATACATAACACATTATAATAATAAAATAAATAATGAATAAAATTTATGATTGGGTAAGTTATAGTAATAAAATATGAACTATTTATGCAAACTAAATTTCTTAACCTCCCAGAGGCAAGTATTCAGTGCATGGAGAAACTCTTTTGAGGTGCCCAGCAGCGCCGACACCAAGCAGCAACTCCATACTTTTCCCAGGAAGGTGTAAGAGCACAAACAGGCCAGCAAACCTGGAAGCACATAAAGTAATTTTCCTAGCTGTTAGTGTAGGGTTACTGTGCCCTGGGTATTATCACCAGCTCCTGGCAGATTTGCTGGTCACCATGCCCTAATATGCAGGTTCCTGCTTCCAGTTTCTGTTGTGCTTTTCTGCCACAGTCACTTCTTTCCCCTCCCACAAGAATTGCTGTGGAGTAAGGAAAAAGGCAGCAACCCAGAGGGATAAAATGAAAGGCAGCGAAGAGCCTTGTGGCCTAACTGCTTTCTTTTTCTTCTCTCTCCAAGTTAAAAAGTTCCTGAGCATGAGCAAGCCTTAATGTATCTTGGCACAAATGCCACGGATAAATGTCAGTATTTTCCCTGGCAGTTAAAACTGTCCTAGGTGATTTTTCTCTTAGAGGATGGTCTCCCTGCTGTGTAGGTTTCTCAGCTATGTGTTCCCCAGAGAGCAGGTGAGCGGGGTTTTCCTCCCTGCGCCTGCAGCAGGAGAGCCCCAAGAGGTGCCCTTCTGCTGGGGGTAAAGCTGCTCCCTGGTATGAACTCCCCAAGATGTGGTGAACACGGGAATGTACATGCACATAGGGAAGAGCAGGCACAGCAACACTGCCTGCCTGATTGAATTCTGTTATCACTATGGGGTATGCTTACAAAAAAGAGCAGGCTAATGTGATTCAGAGTAGTCAGAGAAGATAATTTACAGACCTGCCTCTTTTGAATGCTGCAGAAAGAAAGAAAAGCCTTATGGCAAGTTGGAGCAGCCTGTGAAGTGTAGCAGAGTAAATAACTCCTTGCAAGCAGGAGTCGAAACAAAAACAGGATCAACAGCTGCTCTTCCCAGCTCACAACTCATCCTGCCTACTCCAGGTTGAGCTCCAGGCTGATGCCAAGTTATTTTGCTTTGGAAGAAAATGCTTAACAGTTTGATCAACTGAGATTGCTGGACAGCATCTCTTGCAGATACACAAGCATTTGAGGAACCAGTAGTGATTATGGAATTGCCATAATATGGCTGTTACTTCTTATCATCAATATGGATGTACAGAGCTTTGAAGTACACACTATTTTTAGGTATTTTCATTCCTTATGAAGGTTCAGCTTTCAGTCACTACAATCTGGTAATTCTTCTGGTTTGATATAATTATTTTTTTCAACATTATTTATTGATATTTGCCCTTACATTTGTTTCGAACAATTCTATCTAGGGATGCTATAGCAAAGAAACCAGTTTCATCAGCAAATAAAGTAGTTTATGTATTCCACCCTGGATCATTTTTTCTGTGTAGTTTGTACAGAGAGGAAACTGATACAATCATGGATATATGCTGTGGATAAACATAACTACCACACTTTTTTTTTTCCAGAAGAATATTGAGATTAAATTAGGATTAGTGCAGAAAAAGGATTTGGCTTTTTTTACTGCTGCCCATGGGAAATGCTGATCACCTACATAATTCAGTAATCCAGCATATAGCTCTTGGTTAATTCTAGTTATTCCCTTTGCAGTTTAATCTGCTTCAGCCAAAAACAGAACTCAAGCCCATGTGTACAATTTTCACAGTAACAGCTACAACTAATCAGACATGGTAACATTTGTGTTGAATGATTCTTCTCCATCTGGTGGTGAGGGGAAATATCAGAGAGAAAGGCCATATCATTCTCCAACCTATAAGTACTTGGCTGGTATGAGGCTAATGTTCCTTGCAGGACCAGCAGATCTACAATTAGTGCAGTCAGAGTTTTCTTAATATCTGGGGTGAAATCCTAGCTATCAAAGTGAGAAAATTTTCTGTCTTAAATAGAGAAGTATTTCTTCTTATTATGTTCACTGCTCAGTACTGGGGTGATGAATAGCAGGCTTGCTTAACAGAAGTCAGATTAGGGGAGTCTTCTGTGTTTAGAAATATTTTATTCACTGTAAGTCTTTTTAATGGGTTGTTGACTGATCTCTTTGCTTCAGAACACAGTAACCAAAGTAACCTCTTCGTTTGTTGGCTCATATGTCTGGACATGAGAGGTGACAAATGGTATCTTCCAACTTGCAATATGTCAGGTTTGCAACCTGCATACTTCTATGCAAAGACTGAAATAAAGGTTTGAGTTGTTTTATACAAGGACTTCACTGTGGGACTGTCTCTAAGATACAACCTGACATTCTCAAAAGTGGAAAGAGCTACACAAAATTATGTGCTCCCCTAATGTCTGAGTGGATTTGAAGCCACAAAGTCAACCCTGGAGTTTTGTACTGACTCCACATACTGAAGCTATGAAGTTACACTTCCTCTTTCCTAGTAACCCTGCCAATAACAAGTATTTGCAAGCAGAAATCTAAAATCAGGATTTCTCTCAATGCTACTCACTGCTGCACATGCAACTAAGACAAGGAGTCTTTGCAGCTGTCATAACTTTCATTCCATAACGAAACTGAGATGTTTGTTAAGCATCAAACTCCAGTCCTTGCGACAATTAACATCTTGGCAAATCTCCTGCTGTGATATCTGGTGGACAGTCATCAGTACATTAAATTATGCATGCTTGCAATTTGATCTTGACCAACGCAATTTCCTTCCCCTCTTTAGGAATTCTTTCACTGCCTTTATGCCCAAGGGATAGATGGAAAAGATAACTGTACACAAACTACTTCAGCTCTGAAGCTAATACTGAAAAGATAGCTTTACTTCTGTTTATACTGCTACTTTTCTCTACAAAAATTATCTTAACAATCTGTGAAATTCAGCATTTAAAAAAAAACAAACACATGAAAATGTATTTCCATTTATCCAAACTGGTCCTTTTGCAGTCTGTTATAGCCTATATAAGAAACAATGGCTTATCTATGGCAAAAAGGCAAAAAGGACACAGAGAGTTATGATTTGGTAGAATTCTCATCCTATAACTTAATGTTTTTTAAGCATTTAAGAAAGCAGATTTGAATTAACTGACTGTGGAAATTATCTTACAGGTACTAGGAATATCAAGAGGCAGTTTGCCTGGTTTGCTTCTGCTACAAGTTACAGAGCACTAGAGAGTTCATATTATACCGGCCAGAGTAATATTATTTAAAAAAAAAAAAAAAAAGGAAACTTCTCATGAAGCAAATAGAACTTTATTGTCAATTAAAAGATTCTGGTTTAAATTATTATTCATACTTATATGATATCTGCAGAAATATTTTTTAGGTATTTGTGAAATTTGACATCTTTCGGAAAGTTTAACATCTTTATTACTTTCGGCAGACCTTTGAAATTCAAAGTCATTCATCTCAGAGACAACATTTTTCCTGTGTTCTGTGAATTTCTGTGTGAGAGTCATTGAGATGGAAACTGTTGGGAACCACCACTGCTTTTCTCTTGTTGGTTTCTCCAGGAAAGGTCAAGGCAGTCTGCCAGGATAGTTATTGGGCAACATCGATGTTTTAAAGACCAGAGTTCTTGCTGACACTGAAACAGTAAAAAAGAGATTAAGCACTAGGAGAAATTGTACAGCAAAAGCAGAATGAAATTTCTGGACTCACTTTAACAGAGATGAAGCTTAAGAAGCTTTAATACAGTAGAGGAAGTAAAACTTTCAGCTCCAGGGCCTGGACTAAGTAACTCCTACTTATGCCTGACACTCCAAACCCAATAAATTAAATGTCTGCAATGACTCTATAAAGGGCAAGTGTTTCTCTATACATGTCGCAGGGGACTTCCCTTCACTAGCTTTTTTTCTCTTTGTTTCTTGAAAACAAGCTAGAACATCCAATTCCCTATGCTCCAGTCATTAAATAGTGCCGCTTAAACTACAGTTCAGTTCCTGATACATTAGAAAATAGCAGATTTAAGACTCTCTGGGCAATCTTTTTTTATCCCTCCCCATGTGCATATGTTTACTTACAAACCCTTCCATGACACAGTCAGATTTTAGACTTTCCCACAGGATGCATGCCTCACGCTGTACAACACAGGATAATCACACCCAGTGGCAGAAAGAAATTAGCATAGCAGTCTTAATCTGGTATTTCCTAATTTTCCTAATTTCCTTATCCTTCAATGTTCGGCTGCACTAATCTAAACAATATTCTTTTAATGTAATTTTTTAACGTTACCATCTAAATACATATGTATGCGCATTTGTGTATCTCTCCATTTATCTGGATCTGTTAATGTATTGGTAAACACAAAAGAAAAAGATAAAAGTTGTTTGTTTTTAATTCTTTCAGAACCGTTTGATCTCTCCGCGCTTGTTTTAGCAGCTGCCTGACTGTTTTTCCTCATATGTAAACTTCAAAGTCAATCAGAGGTCAAAACTCTGGACAAAGACAGAATAAGGAAAACAGTGGTGACTGGCATATGTGATGGGAAGAAACAGAGGAGCTGGGTTGTAGAATATTGTGTGTTTCTGGCCACAGCAGGGGGGGAAATTATCTACCTCTTGGACATAACGTTTCCTGATCTGAGTGTTTGATATACTTGTCGAGGCCTGATACTTGCCTGGAAATGTATCTCGCAGAGAAATGAAGAGTACAGCCATGCACAGAAGGACTTGACATTCACTGCTATTCTTGGTTCAAGCGGTCTGAAAATAGCTTAATAGATTACCGTAAAAATGCTGCAGAAAAACAGCTGGTTTCTGTTAAATGCACAGGGTTTCAGGGGTGGGTATTGGGTTTAATTCCCAATTTGTTATTTGCTGCTTCTGGTCATAGAAAAATCAAAGGAAATGCAAGTTTTGGAGAGGCAGCTTCTGTAGCAGAGTAACGCGGAGTATTTTCTGTAGGCATGTGCAGTCGTGGTAAGGGATGTGTCTCCAGTTCATGCTTTTTTTTCCCTGGGGAAACCATCTGCCTTTCCCTCCTTCATTTGCCTTTCCCTCCTTCATTCTGTCTGCAGACTCAGGCCACTGCTTGCGCAGAGCCCGGCAGAGGGCCATGAGCGTCCCTCTGGCTGGGGGTTGCAGCCTTGCAACTTGCCTGGCACCTGGTAAAACAGCCTGCAGAAATTGGGAACACCTTAGTGATTCACACATCCTCCAGCAGCTCCTGCCAACAAAGGCCCAGCAGAAGCAGAGGCGGATTCCTCTCTGTGTGTGTATGTGTGTGTTTGGGTTGGAAGGGACCTTTAAAAGCCCTCAGATTTTGTGTAGATTATGGGAATTTGTTTAAATGACCTCCAGAACAATTTGTTCTTTAAAAAGCCCCAAAAGTAGTTGGTTAAAATAGTGCTTAACCAACAGAGAAGATGGAAATGGGACCAGTGCCAATGCATCTCCCTCAGTCTTCTTTGTTTTCATAAGTTTTGGACACCTTCTCTTTTCCTACAGAAGGCTTAAAATATGTGATTTGTACCACATGGGCCAGAACCAGGTATCCCTGAAGGCATCCCAGGAGGTAGGAGGCCCCTCAGCAGTATAAATTGCAGTGAGCAATATTATGGGGTGGGGTTGAAAATGCCAGAGCAAACCTGGTGATCTTTCTGCAGGATACTGGTGGCAACATCTTGAGTTACAGTATAATTTTAATTATTGTTATTATTAAATTATTTCAATTATTTCCCTCAGATTTATTAGCTTGTATTTGTTGCTTCTTCTACTCCAACATTAAAAAAAAAAAATCCTCAAAAACCCAAACGAAAACATGTCTATGTTCTAGTTAAGGTAAAAGCCAGATGTGAATGCTGGGACTGTAAGGTGTGCTGAGCAACAATGTTTTAGTAGACACAAGAATGACACTTTTTAGCTTGGGAAGTAGACAAACTTTTCCCAGCTGCATGAATAGCAGGCAGAGGTGTAGCCTGCCACTGGGTGGGAAAAAAGCTGTGAACGGGCTTCCTTGCAGCTTGTGGGATGATAAATGAGTAAGAGATCAACAGAAGAAAATGTTATGGGTCAGACTGGCTGGTGTGACAGGCAGAACACACCTTTCTCCTACTATAAGCCACCCTGTGAGGGCTAAGGAGAGTTTCACCCGCAAAACTCCTTCTAATTCGAGGAATATAATTAATGTGTGGCCTACTGTCCCTTGTTAACATGACCAGAAGCAAAATTATTCTCTGTAGCTTCTCATTCAGTGGCCTTTTTCTACATAGTTCAAGGCGATTGAACATCATGCTGTCCCTTAATTAGCTTTCTACCAGTTATTGTTTTAGCTTAGTGTTAATTTTCAGATTTGCTTCAATGAGTTTTTTCAATTTTACTTACTATTTATCATAAATCCACCATTTCTCTGCCATTAACAACAAGTGAAGAAAACAAATCCAGCAAGAAATCAGTGAGAGAAAAGGAAGAGAAAGTGTGAAGAATCTCTGCAAAAAAACCATGTAGGAAAGGGATGTCAGTGGTGTAAAGAGCAGCTGAAGCGATGCAGGAGAGAGCAGCTGGGAAACAAAAGCAGAAAGGCTGCTGGAGCAAAGTTGGCTGTAGGCGGCCCGGATGGGAGGAAGGGGAAGTGGGAGCAGAAATGGGAGCAGGGAGTTTGTGTTTGGTCTTCAAGCAGAGGGTGAGGAGCTTGCAGTGAGGAATTAAAACAGGAAGGAAGCCAGTGAAGGAAAATAAAGAGTGGAGATATGGTTTGTGTAGTGAAGAAAAGATTAGGGGTAGAATTGGGCATCATGTGCTGGTGGACTGCATAACATATAATCAGCTTGAAGCAGCAGTCGTGATTCTTCAGAAGACAACCTATTAAAGAATGCTGTGGCTTAATTTTAATCCTTTTTTAACCCAGGGTCTCTCCATATAAAGGATGAGCATTGTGTTGTCCTGAGCGCTAAATGGAGTGCGTTGTGTTTTGTGCCTTGTCATTGATTCTAAATGCCTTTTGTGTTTCGAGGCTCTGAAAACAAAGGTCAAGTACTAGCAAATTCTGTTTTCTGTGAGAGATTTAATTAAATCCTAAGGACAAAGGCAGAGTACTAGAATCAGCTATTGAGTGTGAAAGATGAGCAAATTTGCATTACTATTTCTCTCTATCATTTTGCAAGTAGCTTTGTAATTTGGTTTGGTTTTTTAATTTGTTTGGTTGGGAGGGGTTTTTTGTTTGTTTTGATCGCCAGGAGAATAAATATTTTAAAAATCAACGTTAGTCTTACAGGTGTTATTTTCTGCACGTGAGTTGTTCAATGCATGCTTGGAAAGAGATGAGAGGAAACAGAGTAAGAAAGCATATGGATGGAACAATTTCTGAATATAGATTTGGCCTAGTAATTTAGTGAGTTTAAATCGCAGGGCTGGAAATGGACTGGGCGGCCTAAGTGGTTTTTTATCCTTTATGGACAATAGCAGCAAACCAGAGGGTTTCAGCAATTAATAGCATACTGCTAATCACAACTTATTCATGAATAACCTGGGTAAATTGCTCAGGTAACTGTGCTATGGAAAGCTCTGGAGCCAAATGGGAAAATACGTGTCACTTGTTCAATATCAAGGCATGATTGTATTAGTCTGCTATGCTTTAGAGGGTCTGGATTTTGCCATGCCAACATTCTTTTTTTCTCATTTAAATAACAAAAAATTAATTAACATATGAAGAAAAGCCATGTTATTGAAACTGAATGCAGCTAATTAACTGGCAGACAGAAACCAAGAGATGCCACATGGCTGCCCCAACTGATCCTTCAACTTAACAGGTGATGAGGAAGGAACTCTTTTACAGCTGGTGATAAGGCCTCTGAAGCAAAGAGTATTAGTGCATGAAATTGGCAAGATAGACAAGATGAAGTCATATGTCTACAGGAGCAAGAAATCATCCAGTTCGGCCACAATTTTGAAATTATATATGAGTAATATATCTCCTTCTCCTAGTGTCAGATTTGATGTACAGAAAACATTTCATGGACAGTGGGTGTAAAACCAGACAAATCAGAACATGCCACAAGAAAGGAAAAGTTGGGGACCCAGAGGTGCAGAGCAGATCATGTTCGAGTGTCCCAAGTCCCACTGGGGGATTACCCTTCCAGACCAAATCTTCAATTCTCTGCAGCTGCAAGGGGCGACTATCTCACAGAGGGGCAGCCCCCATGGCAGTGAGACTTTGGAGGTCACAATGAAGCCACAACATTTTACCTGGAAGCTAATGGATATCCCCCCTGGGATAGACCTGCTAGGCCCTCTCTGCTCCATTAAGGCATTCTCTCTAATAAAGAAGCTTTTGTGCTCTGCCAGGGTGGTCTTCTCCCACGCTTCCTGCACGGCTCCGCACCTCTGTGCAGAGACATCTTGCAGGCATCCCTGCCGGCAGACATGACTCATTTTGGGGAGACGGCGTGTGGGGTTTTGCAACAGTCCGATCAGGACACGAAAAGAGACATTAATGAAATGTGTGTTCAAAAGTACAAGGCACCCCACCACGCACACACAGATGCTATAAAGATGACAGCTGTGAAATGATCTGTAGGCTGCCCAGGGTGAGGTGGGGGGATTAAAACCTCCACCCAGCTGAGAAGAATGGTGGCTAATAGCTGATTGTCTCTCACACTCCAGGAGATATACACTTCTTCCCTCATTTTCCCATGGTGTGGCATTACCTCCAGTGCTTTGCAGGTGCTTCCCCTCCGTCTAAAGAAGCCTAAATGAAAGGCTGGATCTCATGGCTCACATCAAAACAAAGTGGGGGACTTCAGCTTAACAAAATGAAGAGCATACACCCTTCTAGTAGAGGATGCTCTGGATGCAGGTTTGCAAAACTGATTTAAGGACAGTTGCAGTTATTGCTGTGTGAATGATAAGTCTATGATGTTTCGGTGCCTTTTAGGAGTGAGTCAAGAAGGAAACAGTAACAACTGACCAAAAAAAAATCATGTGATCATCAAAAAGTGGAAATACTGGCCACAATAAATTCTTGCCATAGTTACCCACAGTGCAGATAACATCACTGACCACTGACTGTCATAACTGCATGATTTTTTATAATTGGACAGATTCCTATATTCAAATTACTGAAACTACAAGTACCATATCCAAACTATGGCAGGGTTTGGGTTTCCTTCTGTGAAAAGGTCTTGTGTTTATCCAACTTGAAGTAGTTCCTAGCAGGCCCCTGTGGTGATGGTGCCATCATTTTCCACACATGTGAAGGTAGCAGCATTACGCTCTCAGCACCATGAAATCCCCATAGGAATTCAGACCATGTCCACACCGTGCTCAGCAGATGTGATGGTGTAATCCAGCTGACTGAGGAACAGCAACACGAAGCTGCAGCAACACGGGGTTTGGGGCCTGGGCAAGAAACATGATGGTCTGTAGAGGCTGATTATATCACTGCAGGGGCCTCAGCTAGCTGGCTAGAAACTAGCTCAGGTAAGTCTGGAGCTGCGGGGTTGTGCTTTTGTGCTTCCCTTTTCTGCATGCACACTGTCAAGCAAAGGGATAAACCCCTGGTCATGTGGCCTGGGGCTAGCAGGTAACTCATGTTACCTGCTTTGACATCAGACAGCTGGATTATACAATCACGTCTGTCAACACGTCGTGGGTGTGGTCTAAGTTGCTGTGAATACTTTACAGTGCAGGCAGTATAACATTTCTGTCTTCATAGGAATATAAAATGATGGCATGGCCACCACCAAGGAGTGCTGGGAACTCCTTGCAATCAGGTAAACAAAAGGCATTTTCATTAAAACAAATTTGAACTCCATAATAATTTTGATACAGTACTTCTAATTTCAATAAGTTTAAAAGAACTCATTCTAGTTCAAGTTATTCCATAATTTCAGCCAAGTTTGGCACCAAAAAAAAGGCATGACTGCAAAGTATAATGATGTAACTCTTTACAAATACTGCTTTGCATATGCATGTTCCCAGCTTTGTTTTCATTGTATGAGGGGCAGCTTTGTTTGCCACAGTACCTTTTGTCTCTATGGTAAAGGTTCTAGAACATCAGCCTGAGGCAATTTTGCAAGTATTAGTATGGCTATGGGCCATGAATGAGTCAATCACCTTGTACTTTTTTTAATCCAGTGCTTTATAGAGCAGCCTCATCTATTCCTATGGTGTGGAGGCAGTTTAGGACAATACTAACATTCTCCAGTCCTGGTGGATGGGCTTTATTTGACTCTGGAAAAAGCAAACTGAGTTGGCTCTTTTTTCCCCTCTGCCAAAAATCTCTCCATCTATAAGATATTACTTTGCATCTCCTACACTTCTGAAATTGCTTGTTCCTGGCCGTTAGTTTGTCTCTTTGTCAGATTATTTTTGCTAGGAGTCTACAGACTCCTAGCAATTAGGAGTCTATAGAATCATAGAATAGTTTCTGTTGGAAAAGACCTGAAAGATCATGAAGTCCAACCATTAACCCAGCACTGCCAAGTCCACCACTAAACCATGTCCCCCAGTGCCACATCTGCACATCTTTTAAATACCTCCGAGGCTGGTGACTCAACCACTTCCCTGGACAGCCTGTTTCAATACTTGACAATCTTTTTGGTTTGTCAGGAAGAACTTTTTCCTAATATCCAGGCTGAACCCTCTCTCCTGCAACTTGAGGCCATTTGTTCGTGTCCTATCTCCCTTCTCCATTTCAAACAAGGCAGTTCTGGAGATTTGAAGTAACCATAATTATAATAAATATTAATTATAATAAGAAAGAAGCAAAACAATGAGGTAAAACTGATATTAAATTCCCATCTTCTGAGTTTATAAAGAGTTGAATTACCCAATAGACTTGCATAGCATTTTACACAGGAAGTAGGAAGTTTGGTGTCTTTTATCTTCAAGAGGGGAGGAAGAGAAGAATAAGAAGAAAAAGACTAATTCTTTGATGAGAAAGAGTTTTCTCACACTTTTCTGTCTATGATCACACCCATAAAATTTTCATTTCTGGGATTTGGGTGGTTATGGCCAAATGAAAACAGAATTTTAATAAAAGTCAATATATAAATCATCTCCTTTGTCTAAGACTAGACTCTCTCAAACCTTATAAATGTGTTCTAAGAGTAGCAGAGCTCTACAAAGAAAACAACAGTGGTAGGTAGCATTGATATAAAATAACAGTTAACCAATTGCCTAGTGGCATGAGATTAAAAAAAGAATTTGAAAATATCCTGATCGTGAACAAAATCAGCTTCTGGGATTAAGTTATGAAAATTCACCAAAAAATTACTAATCTGACTCATTTATAATTCCTGCAGTTGCAGTGCATTTGACTTCTCATTCAGTGACTAAACTTAAATAAAAAAAAAAATCTGAAAGATAGTCATATGAAACACATGCATTATTTAAAACTGCATATTTAATGGTCTTTGAGTGCATTTAATTTAAGACAAGACACATAGAATCTCGTGAAGCTTCATGGTATAAAAGCAATTGTCTGTAACTTGTGTTGTGTTATGAATCTTCACACTGTGAGCGTCAGGAATGGCAACATTTGCTATTCTGTCCTGAAAAGAATCATACTGAGCTCTCTGTTTATACCAGCAAAGTTATGAGATGTGTGATTTAGAAGTTAATTATCTGTTAAGGGCTGAAACTGTTAAATATTTCCCAGGCCCAAGATAAAAACCATGGCTTTTTATGGATTTGTCACAATCTTCATCAGAGCAAAGCAATTACAAGGAGTGTAGATATTTAGCACAGAATACATAAAAACAAAGCCAGGGCAATCAAAGCTAGTTTACTTTTCAACTCAGCCCAGTTTACTTTTAACTTTTGTCTTCAGAAGAACTTTTTATGCAAGGACTGCAGAACTAATCCAGCCACAGGAAATGTGATATGTGTATGTCAGGGAAGCAGGAGTAAGGTGGGCTGGAAGAAATTTGCTCTAGGAGAGAGCGCTTAGGGTTATGAACTGGAGAAATAAGAAAACTTCTTAATCTCATAGGTGATTCACAGTTAACAAGATAATAGCAATGTAGAAAATTGGACTCATGATAGCTTTTAAGAGGTCTAAAATGATGATAATCACTCTACTTTTAATGGAAATACATATTTATTTATATTTCCATTTATACAATGTAAATATGTAGACACAAAAGATATATTATTTCTGTTTATATCCTGGTGGATGAGACCATCAGCGGATTACTTTTTAGCTCCTACTAAATATACTTTAATATACTCCTACATTTCTGAAAAATCCTTTTTTTTTCAGGCAATTTTTCTTGCATAATTTTTCTTTGACTTAGAGTTGAATTTGTTTGGCTTTTCAAAGACTTCCAACAAGAAGTACTTGGGCCATTTTTAAGCCCTGGGATAGTGAAAATAAAAAAGCTTTTTCCCAAGGTAAAAGAAGAATTTCTGGCATGTTGACATTTTCTGTACCCATCAAGTGGCTTTAACGGGAAAATAGTATTTGCCACGGAAATGGTCCTTACTGAGGTATGAAGCTTTCAGCATTCCAGTGGAATTTTGATTTGATTTCAAATCAGTTTGTGAGCTTTTGAGATACACTGGTTAAAGGACGTTTTTCTGCACTTTTAAAGCATAAAAGCAGTGGGAGCCTGTGCTGTATATGCACTTGTGGCTGATGTTGGCCTGAGCCATATGGTGACCAGATATGGGAGCTGCTATCTATCTCTGGACTCACAGCTCCCCTCCTTTCCAGATACAAAAGAAGTTACTTTGGGTGTGTCTATACTGCTTATACAACGATGTCTTTGTCTGCTGGCAGCAAATGCATCTGTGTTTGCACTGGAATAGACAATGCCATCCAGTTTACTTCCTTGCAGCAGTTTGTTTTCAGACCTGATCCTATCCATCAAACTGAGCCATTAAGTTCCAAAAGGTGATTTCCTCCCCCCATTTCTAGCTTGTTCAAGAACATACAACAAAGATTCAGATTCAGGTGTCCCATTTCTTACTCATCACTCACCACTCGAAGGCAGTGGGAGCAGGTTCTCCTCAGGGTTCCAGCACAAGTACTATGGTGCTTGAAAATGCACTGTAATAGGGAACAGCAGCAACTACCCTCTGTTGGAAAGGTGGGATACATTGGAACAGGCAAGGCCATATGCCTGGACCCTCACACCTTTATTAAATCTGGTGACATGCAGGAAAAACATATTTATGTACGCATAGGTATATGTTGCACTGTTTCAATGTCAAACTTATGTTTGCCAAACTGATATTTGAAAAATACTACTTTTTTGAGTCTACCCATAGGAAATTATCTTTAGATCTATTATATGCAAAAGTGTTTTCTTGTGCTAGCAGTTCTTACTGCCTGGGCTGCCTCCCTTCCCTTCCCTTCCCTTCCCTTCCCT
>VZSR01001685.1:9754569-9848883 GCA_013398615.1 Brachypodius melanocephalos | reverse complement strand
TTCTACTCTACTCTATCCTATTCTTTCTGTTATAGGTCCCATGTTTTACCTCATCAAGAGTCAAGATGACTTTTCTCACCACGCTAAATTATGACTAATATCTCTCTCATTACTTTCTCTCTCCTGTTCATAGAGCATTTTAATGTGTTCACTGCTCAGAGCACTTTGCACCTCAAGCTTTCAGTCTGTAATTCCTTGAGGAGTATTTTCAGTGCATGGATGAGCCCCCAAGGGAGGTGAGGGGGCTGCAGTGTGGTCACCACTGTGACAGCTACTTACAGCCACCAGCACTCATTAACTAATGCAGCCCTTATTTTTCAGGTTTTGCAAGCACAATGAGATCAATGCTAGTGTGAGTTTATCACTGCCCAAAGTCAGTTCAGATATGTCTGCTTGAGCATCCATCACACCTCGCCTGAAGCAGGAAGCTCCTGCACATAGCCTGTTGCACAGATGGGCTTTAGCAGTGATAAAATATTTTGCCCAAGGACTGGATTTGTTGACCACTTTTCATCGCAGGGCTTCAAGCCACACTGGCCTGTGCTATTAACTGTCCCTAAGCCTAGAGCAGAGGCCAAACTAAGCCAGTTTTACAGGGCAAAGGAGAGGGTGGTGGACCAAAGGCAGGCTTAACATAATGTGCTTTAACTGCTGAAGGTTTCATGCTGACTAAATAGGAAGCTGAATGTGAGGGGACCTAATGCATTACTAACTTGGCCTAATATGGTGAACAGGATATAGTCTCATTTCTGTCTTGTGCAACTCCTCTGAAGTCAGTAGCTACTTCAGGAACACGGATGTCCCAGCATTCTCATTCTGTGAGTGTATGCCTTTTGAGATGCACACTCTTTTTCCTTTTACCTGAAAAATGTAAATGGCCTCTGGCTTTATTACAAGCTATTTTGCTTAATTTTTTCTTAGTTTTTTCACAAGAGGGTGGGAGTAACAGTCCCTGCTCAGAGACGGCTGAGCCAATACTTTGAGTATTCCACTGCTCTTGTGTTCTGGCTGTTTGCTAAATGTTTCGGAAATGAGCACTACTGAAACCTCTTACATGCACAGTTTTATCGTTGTCAGGTACAAAAACATTATTTGCACAATAAACAGTATTACTTGTACTTTTTATAAGTATTTTATTATGGTTTAGAGGAAGCCAATGTAGTCCTTCTACAGTTTACTGATATTCTGTATTTAATAAGAAATTTCAATCTCTGCCAAACAATCATCTCTTAAGTCAATGCCAATTTGTATCACACAAAAAGCAGAAACATTTAAATATCTTATGAAACTGGCAAGAAAATATGGATATGGGGACCATGGTTTTGGTTTTATTTGGATTATCAGTTTGTTTGTTTACTTTGTATAGACATCAACTTACTTAGAGACACTTTAAGGATTAGAGACTATATGCTTTTGAAGAGAGAAAAAAATGATCTTTCAGGTTTGCATGCTTTGTCAGCTCAGTCTTATCAGGTCATGTATACGTTGAGTAATTCCTATCTTGCTCAACAAAACCTAGTTCGATTCCAAAATATGTGACACAACAAATGCAACAAGAAGACATTACTCATTTTTAATTTATCAGGAAGATAAAACAACTCAATGTTCAATAGTTCAACGCACTAGTTGATTGTGTAGGATGGGGATTCATATGGTCTCTAAGGGGCCAATGCTAGAAATATGCAAGTTCCTAATCATATAGATACAAATAGTCTGACTCAAGTTTGTGAAAATGGGCTTTAAGATCCCTCCATGTGAATGAGTTTTTCTGGATTAAAAACTATTACATTACACTCCCAAGTTACAACATGAGTACTTTATCACACCAGACACTTAACCCATACCTGCTTTTAAAAATTAGAAACTATTATCCTTTTTTATGCTGGTAGCCAAAGCCTTCCTTTTACAGTTTTGAAGCAGTGCTCAGAGTTTCCTAGATAGCTGCATGAGTACCTCCCACACAAATTCTATTCTATTTGAGACAGACAGACAAGCACTTTTAGTCCACTACAGTCGTGAGAAAAGCCCAGCCTGACAGACATGTTTGAAACACACAGAGTTTGCAGGCAGATGAACACAAACACAGCAGCTTTCTTTGCCCACCACAAAAACTGGTAGAGGTTCTCAAGTGCACTACTCCAGAGGCAAGCTCCTTCACTGGCACATAAACATGGGAGTCTGGGCCTGTCTAATGCCCAGCTCTTGTCTCTGTGAATTATCCAAGTTGCCAAACAATGGGATGGTGCTTCTCTCCACTTTCTACGTTGAATCTGGGCCACTGTGGGAAAAAAAAAAGGAGAAGAAGCAAAGAGCAAGAGGGAGCAAGACCCATGTAGCTTTGTTGCAGGGAGATATGGAGAGGGTGCAAGGTGTTTTGCATTTCCAAGAGTACTTGTAAGTTTTCCCAGACATTGGATAAAACACATAAATGGCACCTGCTTATCACAGTGGTGATCCTGCCCACTGAGCTGCAGATTCAGGCTTTCTCTTCTGTACTCTATTACAGGCTTATGAATTTTGCATTGTTTCCAGCCAGCTGCCTCAAATCACCCAGCTGAGGCCTGGCATCATCCCTAATGCCTAAATCAGGTGCCCATGAGCACTGTGCATTAGTCTTTGTATTGGTAATAATGATTTTCATCTTGCTTTAGATGAAGACTGCAAGAAACATTTTCTGTGTATTTTAGAAATCACTTACTGCATCACATATGAAATGATCCCAAGCCTACACCCTGTAGCTTGCAGAAATGTTCTCTTTGGACTGTGGTTGCTAAAATGGAACATTTGCATTTCCAAGAGCAACTAAACCCTCAGAATCAAAGGGCTGTGGTAGTAGCCAGCACAAAACAAGAGAGCAAGAAATGTTGCTGTAGCCTGTATTTTTGCTTTAACTGTACATACTTCTCAGCAGAAAACAAAGATGCAGGCATCTGTGGATAAGAAAAAGCAAAATGTAGAATGCCATTTCTTATTTTTTCTTAATAAAGCAAGATAGCAAGTACTGACATCCAAGACTGAATGGCTCAAATGCTCTAACACTTGGCTATGACTTTGTTTCCTAACCATGACATAGAAAATAACTCATAGTGGTAACGATTCAGGTTTGCTACTGGCAACTGTTCAGTGACCAGAGATTAATGACTTGACAATCTTTATGCAATTTATAGTGATCTTTGTAAAAATGCCATTGCCATTTATGGAACTGCAACTGAAGTCGAAGAACCGAACGAGTACAGTGGCCTCTGTCCAGTAATATTTGAAATTGTTACTTTGCTCGAGTCTCAAGCTGAGCCCAGGAGGGTCAGGTTGGACATTAGGAAGAATTTCTTCACAGAAAGGATTGTCAAACATTGGAATGGACTGCCCAGGGAGATGGTGGAATCACTACTCCTGGAGGTGTTCTAGAAAAGAATGGACATAGCACTTAGTGGCGCGTTCTAATTGACATGGTGGTGTTTGATCAGAGGTTGGCCTGGATGATCTCAGAGGTCTTTTCCAACCTAATGGATTTTGTGATTGCTTCCTCATTTGAGGAAAAGGTCCCTGCTGTGGTCTGAGGGTAAGGTTTGAGTTGGAAACACCAACAGAGGCTGCACAGGTTACATGTTCAGTGCTAATCTGTGCTACCTTGCCACACGCTTCTTGTCTGGACATAAACCGGAATGCTTTGAACTTGACACTGCGGAAGCTGGCCTCTCCTTCCCTGGACACACAGGATGGCAGAGTGGCTGTCACTGAAATGGATCACTGGAGGCCAACTTCTCCAGACCCCCTGATCAGACAGTAAAGAACTGCAGAATCACAGAATGGGTCAGGTTGGAAAGGCACTACAGTGGGTAACCAGGTCCAATCTCCTTGCTCAAGCAGGATCATCCCAGAGCACATGGCACAGGATTTGCGCCCATATGGTTCTGGAATATCTCCAGTGAGGCATCACCTAAGGACCACCCACAGCCGGCTGCCCAGGGCCTGGCTTTTGAAGACCCGCAGGAATGGAGCCCACAGCAGCTCTGGGGGCGACCCTCGCTGTCACCTGTTCCCCCGTGCCCGTGCGGTGCCAAGGCGGCAGGAGCCACCAGCGCTGAGGCGCCTCCAAGGAGCCGGGGCGGACACACGGCGGCAATATTCCCCCATGGCACGGGGGGAATGGGGCACTTTTCTCGGCAAGACGCTGCCGCACAGCTCCGCGTAATTCCCGCCGGAACCGCCGGGCGGGGGCGGGCACACAAAGACAGCGGCTCCCGGAAGAGGGATCCCGGGCTGTCACACCCTCCCCGCCCGCATCGGGCCTGCGGCCGGCGCGAAGGCGCTGCCTCTCGCCCGCTCTCCTTCAGCAGGTTTTTCCTTCACCAGCGCAGCGAGGCTGGTGGAGGATCTGGAGCGGATGTCCCATGAGGAGCGCCTGAGGGGGGCTGGGGCGTGTTTAGCTTGGAGAAAAGGAGGCTCAGGGGTGATCTTATCACTCTCTACAACCACCTGAAAGAAAGCTGTAGCCAGTTGGGGGTCGGCCTCTTCTGCCAGGCAGCAAGCGACAGGAGCAGAGGACATCGCCCTAAGCTGCGCCAGGAGAGGTTTAGATTGGACATTAGGAAGAGTTTCTTTACAGAAAAGGTGATTAAACACTGGAATAGTCTGCCCAGGGAGGTGGTGGAGTCACGATCCCTGGAGGTATGTAAGGAAAGACTGGATGTGGCACTCAGTGCCCTGGTCTAGTTGACACAGTGGTGTTCGGTCACAGGTTGGCCTGGATGGTCTCAGAGGTCTTTTCCAATCTAAGTGACTCTGTGACTGTGATTCCTTCCCAGGCGCGCGCACCCGCCTCCGTCTCCGCGCGCGCTCCTCCTGTTGCCGTGCCGTCCCGTCCCCGCCCGCACCGGAGCCGTTCCCCCCGCGCATGCGCCCCGCGCCCCGTCCCGACTGTTCAAACAGGAAGGCGGACATGTTGGTGGCTCTCGCAGGTTGCCTTGAAGCCGCCGGACCTCACGCTCTCTCCTCCCCTTAAGCCGCCTCCTTCCCTCCTCCCCTCGCACGCCGCAACCTCGGGTCGGTCCTGAGGCAGTCCGGGTTGCCTTTCCGTCCGTGAGGCGGGGGAGCGGAGAGGGGAGGGCTGAACCGGCGTTGGCAGCTGCGGGAGGCAGCGAGGAGGAGGAGGAGGAGAGAGGAAGAAAGATGCTGCTGCGGCCGTTCCGCCGGTGAGGTGACTTGTCCGCCGCCCGCCGGGGCACTCGCCCGGTGCCTTCCTCGCTTGCTCGCCCCGTGCCCACGGACGGACCGACCCCACGGCGCTGAGACACGCCGTTGAGAGGATTCCCCTAAGTTTTATTTTTCCATCCATTTTTGCCTCGTTGGTGTGCCTGCAGGCTTTTGTCTTTTTTCCTTTGTTGCTTTTTTTTGTGTTGCTTTTTTTTTTTTTTTTTTTTTTTTCCTCTCCCTCTTCTGTTGTTTCTTCTGGTTCACCGGAAAGAAAGCCGCGCTCCGGAACCTGGCACCCACCCGCCGGCGCTGCAGCAGCAGGGCCAGGAGGAGGGACCGCTACGCTGGATCCCAGGACGGCTTCCTCGGCTGGGAAAATGGGAATGCTGAGACGGTGGGGCCCGAGCAGAGGAGGGAGGGAGAGGAAACCTGCTGCTGCGGAGCTGTGAGCATCCTGGGAAGCTGCGTGCGTGCCTGGAGGAGCGGGGTGAGAAGCAGCCTCGTCCCCCGCCTGCTGCGGGCTCCCCTTGGATTCTCTGCCCCGTTGACGGGAACTTGCCCCAGAGACTTCTGTGATTGAAGGGATCTCGCAGAAGGCGCTTCCTCAGCCTGGTATAGGCTGTGGTTTCTCTTTTGTGCTCGCTTGTTCCTGTTTTTTTTATTTTTCTCTTTTTTTTTTTAACCTTACTTTGCTCTGGAATAAGGGAAACTTTTTATCTCCGGAAACATGTCGACGGGAGAAAGTTTTGAGTCTCGATTTGAGAAAATCGACGTGACTTTGAAGGACCCTAAATCCGAAGTGAACGTGGACTGTTTGCTGGTGAGTAGGGAGCGCCGGTGGGCCCCCGGTCACGTCTCCCCGAATTCCTTACCCTGTGGGACCGAATCTCGCACTCCTGGCTGAGTCACCGCCCTGCTCAGCTCCGCTCTGGTGTTTTGTTTACTCGGCGTTGGGCTGAGGGTGCGTGAATGTGCCCGTGTGCCGGGAGAGCGGCTCATGCCCAGCCCTGCCTCACACTTGTCATCTCTCGCTCCGCGCACTGCTCTATGCCTCGCCGGCTGTCACAGGGGCGGGGGAGCCTTTCCACGAAGATGGAATTCGTGAGTGCCGCTCCTCTGTGTCAGCATAGGACTTCAAATAGCCTTGATGCCAGTTCTATTTCCAACAACTCTTTTAAAGACTGAGGTCCTCTCATGCTGTAGCTAAGCACTGCAGCGCTGACAGTCGCATCCAGCGCGATTAATAAGCCCTTACAGGTGGGGGCAGGGGTTTAAATGCATTTCGAACTGGTGGTTGTGCTAGGCCTGGGGTAGAGGGCTGATCATACCTGGATCTCACCAGTGCTGTCAGTGTTATAACTGCATCATAGGAAAGCAAACCATACCACTTCCTGATACAAAACCAACCAACGTCATTTGGTAGCTGATTGACAGAATTGGATGATCTTTTAGTTCCCGCTTACTTCACTTAGTACCTCGGTAAACTGCATGCCAAATCCAACCAATTTGTTTGGGATGCATCTGGGTCCTTAGTTATGCTTAGAGATGTCCTTAAATAGTACCAAAGTGTAATTTGTGCTTTCACACTGAAGTAGAGGGCTTATTTTCTTTGGAGCAAGTGGTGGAAGTTCTTTAGTGTGTTTTTTTCCCCTGGCTTTCTGTTGTCAGAGAGAGGAACAAATGAATTTGTTCCTTGTATGAACTCTGACATTTGGGGTTGGAAGAGAAGGGAGGTGTGGGGGTGGAGATAGCTCTTAATAGTCATTCTTCATTTTCTGCTGCATGGTTCTTGGCAGAAAGCTTGCTTGAGCATAAGACAGTGGGGAGATTAAAAGAATAATGCAAGAATCTGTACAAGTTCACAATATTGTTTACTCTCTTGAGCTTGTTACAGGTTTGTGAGCTTCTGAAGTGTTGGCAGGTCAGATCTACATCCCTAGATAAAAGCAGAGCCCTGTGGATGCCGCTGTCACAAAGGGAGATAGTACTGCATCTTCTAGTTAATTTGCTTCTTTTGGTCTGCTTTACCTATCTGTCATCTTAGAACCACACCTAATGAGGAGACCTCTGGTTCTTAGGATATGGTGTGTCAATTTTGGTACCTCGAGACTAATCAGACATTTTTACAGCCAGTTCTATTGATAAGTGTCAAGAGCATAGAGCCAGCTAAGAGTCCAGAGTTTACATTAGCCATGGCTCAGTTTGCTAGTATGTGCTTAAGTGTTGGCCACTCTATGGGTAGGAAGGAATTGGCAGGTATCAGACATGCAGTTGGTAGTATCTTTAACCGTATTTCTTAATCTTATAATCAGTTTAAGGATTTGCCCCATTTCAGTTATCTTAATTGTGATTAGGAGCTAAGCTGTAGTCAGTTTGGGAATGAACTTGCTGGGATGCTTCCTGTCATGCTTGTTGAGTTTCAGAACATGTGCTTGCATCACAGATTTTAAGGTCCTTTGAAGTGACAATTTTTTAGGAAATTTCTTCTAAACTATTAGCAATTAAAAAAGAAAATGCTGCTTCTGAGGAAATCACTTGTTAAGCTAACTTTGTATGTGTTTGTGTCAATATATCAGTATTCCTGCTGGCTGGGCTTACACTTTGTTTCACTTGTTCTTGGGGTCTTTTCTATAGAAGAATTTAAGTATCCTAACATTTTCTAAAGGACTTAAATATTTTACATGCATTCTTAATGGGATGATTCACACTACAAGCATCATTCTTGGCCCAATGTACTACGTATATATCAAATCCATTAAAATCTGTATGGATATGCTTTTAAGGAAGAAATGCTTAGGTGTAGGTGTAATTGATCTGCATTTAAATACCTTCTGAAATTAACTCCCCATTCCCTTCCCTGCAAGTCCCAGTTAAAGAGGGAAAATTGACAGACTTTAGATGTGGTACACTTAAAAAGAAAGTAAAATCATATTTTTCTGATCAGACTACATACAAAAATTCTTTCTAATAAAACTTTAAAAATCTAAATTTTTTTTTACCTTTGATTAAGGTTGTGCATTGATGTTCCTTATAACTGCTTTGACTTTTTCTAAGCAAAAGGGATAGCTAACTGTGCTTATCTGAGTGGAAATAGATGAATGGCTGATACACAGACACTTCAGCATCTGATATTCTGTGTGTGTAGGTTTAAAATACTAGGGTTCATTTAGGTTCAGGAAGCATTTTTTTGGCTGTATGATGAAGTCTCAGCAAAGCTCTTGGCTCCTCTTAGGATGGTTCTGTCCTCTAGCTTTGCTTCATTTTTCTTCTGTTCTTATTTTAATTCCCCATCAGTTTATACCATTTGTAGACTGACAGGCAAGATATGGAATAACCTTCAAATCAGTTTTGTAGCCATTTTGGGTTTTGTAAATGTCATAAGCTATGTATGCTAGAAAGATTCTAAATTTATATGTGAAGTAGTATGAGAACTCTAAGAAAAGAAGATGGGGGTGGGGCCTGATACAAAGGAAGATGTGTTACCGTTTCAGGAAGGTGTGGGAGAACAGTGCTGACAACAGAGCAGAGCAGGCGGAAAAGGCACACTGAGGGCCTTGTAACTTCAGTTTACATGCTGCAGGAAGGAAATTCATAAAGCCCGAGTGCACGAGGGAGAGGTGTTTATTTTTCCTGTTTTCTCTTATGCAACTGAAAAAAAAAAAAAAAAGCAAAACAGAGTAAGAAAATGAATTTAAGTTGGAACTAAGTTTGTTTCTTTGGAGCTTCCATGCACTTGATTTAGTACTAGGCAGGGGAATCATAGATATACTTTTTTTTTTTTTTTTTTTTTTAATGAGGCATGAGGAGGCTGAAACCTTAGTTAAGTGTAGACAATGTGTCACAGCATCATGTAGTGCATTTTCTCAAAATATTTGGCGTTAGGAGTCCTACAGCTCCCAAAAGATCTAATAACACTGTGAAGGCTGTGTTAAGAGAGGTGGTCACACTGTGGGTTGTGCAGTGGTCAGGTTCTGCTGAATTCCCTAAGGGTGCTGAGTAGGTCCAAAGGCAATGTAAGTGACTATTAACTTGAGCTAAGTGTCTCATGAGCTTAAACACTAAAAAGCAGTATTCAGTGAGGGTTGTTCTACAACAGTTTTTGGACTGAACCTGTGTTTTAGTAAATTCTTGGGGTTTATGAGCTTCCAGTTTTTGGAGAGGGGAGAGGTAAGGGGTGTAATAAGTGTGTAGATGTGGGACATTTTGACCTGAAATTGCGTATGCTTCTGATTCTAAAGTAATTAGTAACTTTTCATGAAAATGTATTTTGATACTCTCTCTGTTCAGGTAAGAACTCATAAAGAGTGTTTTCATGGTTTATACAGGCACTTGAGTTATTATATATATTCTCTTTATATATATATATATATATATAACAGTATAATATTATATTTATTCAGGTACTAAGTAAATTACTTCCATAGTTGATTTTAAAAACTTCACACTTTTGGTGGTCTTAATCTTCAAAGATGTCAAATATTTAATTTGTTGAGCAGTTTGTCTTCATATTAACTGACAGCAGTAAACACTGCATATCACAAACTTGTTTTATCTACTCTGAAGAGGTTTCCATTTTTTTGTTGCACCAAAAATACATAGTTACAGAGCTTGATTCACCTATTTTTCTTAGACCTGTTTCATCAGCTAGATTAATTCATGTTCATCTGTCTTGCATAGGAAGTGGCAAGATCATCTCCTCATCTTTGGGATTTGGAGTTCTGTATATATCTCTTACTATTTCACTTCTGTTAAATGTGTTAGAAAACACTTCTGAAGACTTTGTGATTAGAGATTTGGATAATAATTTTTTAAAAAGCAATAAATAAAAAGTAAATAACTGAAAATGCCTGAACTTAGAAGTATCTATCAGAATTGCTGTTGAAATCATGTTGACTGAAACCGCACTAACTCTGCTCTTAAAGTCTGAGTGATTAAATGCTAGAAAAATTTGCTGAGAAACTTCCTTGATTGCTAATGAAGCTTCTTGTGTATATATATATGTATATATATATATATGTATTCAAGAAGCAGAACTTCATGAACATTTGCTGATTGTCAGATTCAGAATTCTGTAAGTTGTCTGAAGATAGTTCAAAGTAAGGGAAAGTGTTGTGACTAACAAAATCTCCTTGGACATGTTTCTACCATTCTTCAGATCCAAGTTGGAAGGTCTGCAGTTGTGTTGGAGCCGTCACCAGTATCACAGACTGGATTTTGAATGGTTTGAGAGCAGCTCTGTGGAGAAGGACTTGGGGGTTTTGTCTGAATCTCTGGCTCATCTGTCAGAGAATAACCTTTTTGGCAGGGGCTGTTAGTGTCAGGGCAAGGGCTTTAAGTTGAAATGAGTGTAGATTTAGACCAATAGTCTGGACATGAGGAAGAAGTTTTTTCACTGGGAGGGTGGTGAGGCACTGGAACAGCTTGCCTGGAGAAGTTGTGGAAGTGTTCAAGGCCGGATTGGATGGGGCTTTGAATGACCTGGTCTATGGGAAGGTGTCCCTGCCAATGGCAGGGAGTTGGTACTAGATGATCCTTAAAGGTCCTTTCTAACCCAAACCATTCTGTGATTTGGTAGTTAGATTCAAAATAAGACTTCTGGCTGACCTAGAAATACAATTCCATGTCTTCAAGTTACCATATTGGAACTGTATATGCAAAATTAATTAATGTTAATTATTAATTATAATGTTAATTAATATTAACAGTAACGTTAATGTTAATATTTCTCATCACTACGGATTATGGAATAAAAAGATTGATGTCAAGTTAATGATAAAATATATATTTCTTGATATGTTAGTCAAAGGTAAAATGCAACTCTAGGTTGGCTTTGAGAATACAGTAAGTTGATGAGTTTTTATTTCAGGTTGCATCTCTTAAGAATTTTTTAGTATTACGTTAGCCTTCAGAAATTTAACAGTAGAGATGTGGAACTGTCAAAATGTTAGCATTTGTTTCGTGGTGTATGGTAGGTTTTATAGAGGAATTAATAGTTAACTAAGCCAATTCTTCTGCTTATAAAACTAGAGGCTGTGTAGGAATGTAATTATTTAATTTTCCTATTAAAAGTTTTAATGAGGCATGATAGTAGGAAGTTGATGTTAAGACAGGTTTCAACAAGAGGAATAAAACACCAAACTAAGCTATAAATGCTCTTACAAAGTAAAAATATTTGTAAACAATGTCCTTTTCCCTGGCAACTAGAGTGGCGGGTTTTTTTTTTTCTTGAGGGAAGGAAGAGGGAAACACCTGGAATTTATTTGTTGGTCAAATTGAAAATCAACCTGTTGGTCTAAATCTTTGACTTGGAGGACAGTGATAGCTTCAGGAGCCACTCACAGAGAACTTAATAAATGCTGAGAAGCCCTGTGAGCCTCACAGTTGCTGTTAGCAGAATTCCCTAGGTCATACTTTAGTACTATATAAAAATAAAAAGCTTTTAAGTTCTCTTACCAAAGAACACTGAGATGTTTGTCTTGATACAGGATGTTTATCTTGAATTTAAGAGGTCCCAAACCATGTAATTAAAATCTTTTTCTGGTGGATGTTGCTTGATTTTATTTATCAGAACTCCTTTGCTGACAAGAAATTGGAGTTCCAAATGGAAATACTGAAAAAATGAACTTATTTCTCTGAGAACAAAGTTGGAGAATGGTTGAAAACTTTTCTGTCTTCACCTTAATTTGTCCAGTCATTCCAGCAGCAATAAAGCCAGAAGGATGATGAGACAATATTGGTGAAACTGCAGGCAACACCCAGTTATAACTCAGTTAAAGCAGATGCAAATAACACCATCTTTTGGCTTCCTCAGCAATCTGCTGAAATTAACACTCAAATTAATGCCAAGGCACACAGCATGGGTAGCAAACAGGAGGAACAGGGAGCCACGTGCAGCAGAAAAACTGTGACACTGGAACATTGGCATTGGAACAGGCTGCCCAGGGCAGTGATGAAGTCCCCATCCCTGGAAGGGATGTGTAGATGTGGCACATGGGGACGCAGTTTAGTGATTGTTCTTGGCAGTGCTGGGGAAATGGTTAGAATCAATGATCTTATAGGTCTTTTCCAATCTAAATGATTCTGGGAATAGTGATTGAACAAGTGCTGAAACAGGATCTTTGAGAAGAACAAAAGTGGTTTGGAACTTCTCTTGTCCAGGTTGTTCTGCTGTGCTGAGGTGGTTGGATTGCCTGTGCTGAAGTCTCCAGTCAGCAGGATAGAAATGTCCCTGTAGTGTGCTCAGCATCAGCAGGGTGTAAGGTACTGTGGTGCATCTTCAGTTACAGTTGTCTGGAGACTGTCTAGACGAGCAGGAGCTGCTTGCCAGGGTTGGCTGCTAAGGGAGAACGGCCCAGGATCAGCACCATTTTCTGACTGGAGCACGGGTCAAAGTCTATTCTGATACTCAAAATCTTGTAAAGGATTGGCTTTCACTAACTGAAAGGTTGCCACTCCCTGTCAATATTTATACAATAAAAACTGTCATGGGGACAGTATGTAAGATCTCTTTATTAGTAGATCCTAATTGAAATCCAACTGCAACTGAAACCCAACTGAAATCCAATCTTTATTTTAGCTTCTCTTATGTTTCTTATATGCATTGATTTTTTTCCTGTTTCTTTCATAGATCTCAAAAAATATGTGAAGGCTTTCTTGTTTTTTATCAGTTGCATGATCTGAGATGATGCAAAAACCTAATGCTTGGAAACTACTGTAGGGAACACAGCACACATTAAGGCCTTATTTTGGACTCTAGATTGGAACTACTTAAGTGTTTCTAGCTTGAGTGTATCTGGGTTGTGGAGCTTATAATTCAACTGGAAACACAAGTGGAACACGTCCTTGTTTTTTCTTATAGATCTTCATGACTCATAATATTCACTTAGAAAAAAATCCTCGAATTCTAATAGTTATGTAAATATTGACTAATTGTGTCTTTATATTTCTCTTAGAAGCAGCATAATAGTGCTGCACTATATTCAGATGTATTAAATCCTGAGGTATGAATTTATTCAGAGGAAAACTTGATGTGAGATATCTACATAGAAAATGTATTAGTAGAAGATGGCTGTTTTCCTGTGTAGTCACTGCTGTGAAAATACTGTTTCTGTGGAGGCTGAGCTTAATTTTTAGCAAATAAATAACAGCCAAAAAAACCCCTGACTACACAAAACTAAATATGTCATCTGGAATGTGCTTTTTGAAGAAGAGGAAGCCAGAAGCTTCTTTTGACATCTGGAGATTTCAGCTAGGAAATTTTTTCCTGTTTTGTGGTTGGAGATGTTACATTTTTCAGCAGATGGTTAGTGAAACTTGTATTATAGCCATAATGGTTATTTCCAGTGGGAAAGTGTGAAGGAACAATGCTTTGGGCATTCATCTCCGACTGGCTACTGTTTGATCATTTGTTTCTTTGAATGATGATTTGGAAGTCTGCCTTCTTAATTTTTATTACCATGTATTGTGGGAAAGTAGTATGTTGAGTACAAATCATGTTTTTTCACAGAATGATTGAGGCTGGAAGGAACCTCTGGGGGTCCCTCATCCCCCTGCTCTGATAGAGTGGCCTAGACCAGGTTGACCAGGGAGGGTTTTGACAACTCTACTTCTCTGGGCAGCCTGTAATTTTCCACTTCTCGGAAGAATACTTTCTCTGTTGGTGCTTCACACAGCGGAAAATAAAATTCATCAAAACTAAACAGAAAAGTCATCAATACTCATTTGGTATTTATTTGCAGAGTTCTGGCCTTCTTGTTCAGTAAATCTATTTCTAGCACAAATATCTTTTCTGAAAGGTATCTGCTGCAGAAGACCAGAGGAACTTTTTGTGTGGAGGCATTTGTAGATTTGGATATTTTAAGCATAAAGATTTGTGTCTGAGGGGTCAGTTGCTGTGAATTCATAAGCTCATATTTAATTTGTGGCTGTGGTTGAAAAGATGTAGGATTTTTCTGTTGGAGCTAAAAAAAATAGTGAATGCCTTGCTGTGACCTCCAATTTGCACTCCATGAGTGCCACTTCATTTTTTCATCATTATGTG
The DNA here is from genome assembly GCA_013398615.1 of Brachypodius melanocephalos. Classification (NCBI taxonomy): domain Eukaryota; kingdom Metazoa; phylum Chordata; class Aves; order Passeriformes; family Pycnonotidae; genus Brachypodius; species Brachypodius melanocephalos. The sequence goes on along the minus strand of VZSR01001685.1, from coordinate 9,834,650 downwards.
GCCTTGTGTTTTCTGTATCTGTGTGCACAGATCATTCTCCTCCTGACAGGCGGTGAGGGATGCTGGGTGAGACTTCCTTATTGGCCTGGAAATCTGAAAGACTTTTTGATACTGATGTGACAGCAACCTGTCCATGAGAGACTGGTGAAGAGGAGAGAGACTGCTTGTGGAGTTTTCAGGCAGAGTCTCCAGAGGAGAGACTTCAGCTTCAAACTTCGGCTTCAGAGAAGCTGAAGTGTAAGGTGCCAGTACAACAAGCACCATCTTCCTGGAGTGTGGATGACAGTCCAGCGTGTTAATTCCACCATTTAGATCTGGGAGCTCATTTGGCTAAAAATGTGCAGTGACTCTGTTAAGTACTTAAGAGAGGAGGAAACTTCTCCAGCCCAGGGGTAACCAAGTAGGAGTGGATGGGGAAGATTCTTTGGAGAGGAGTGAGGTGAGGGTAGGACAATCAGTGAGTGAGTGCTAGTTTTACTTGGCCTGTGCCTTTTGCAGGTGCTAGGTTGTGCAAATAATACCAGGCAGGACATAAAATAGAGACAATACTGATGTCTCGCAGTGTTGATCAACTTTGTGTTGATACTCTGCACTGCTGTCAGTGTTAGAGGTGGAATCGTAGAATTCCCTTCTTTGTTATGAAATCTGATTATACAAATATGTTTTTATACTAATCTCTTCTTAGAAAGTAGCTTTGATTGTAGGCATGCAAAGAATCCTGTCAGTATTGAGCCGAGAGAATTTATTCTCCCCTTTCAAAGAGGGAAGGTGGTTATACTGCTTCAAGTGATGGTTTGTTTATTGTTCTAATGTATCTTCTGTGGGTAGCTGTCCTCCTCCTTCAAATTAATTTACTACTAAGTTCACTGGCAATTTAACAAACAATTGCCAGCATAACAATGATACAATATTTGGTGTTGTTGGGACCACTCAAACCTGCTGTTCCATGCTATATATCCTCTTTTGTGGAAATTCAAGGCCAAAAGTGGTGCCAGCCAAGTGGTAGACTCAACAGGAATTGAAGTTTTTACTCTGCTAGTATTGGCAACAATCACCCTGGCTTTTCAGAGAGGGACTGTTGTTGCCAACATTTGTGGAGCAAAGGTGATGACGTAAATAAAATACGCCCATGAAGACCTGTGAGTGAAAGCCGAACTCTTGATGTAATTGTGTATTTTATTGGATTGCTTTTTGTTTGAGCAGTGGGTTGGTTGGTTGATTTGTTTCTTTTTTCTTTTTTTTTCCAATACACTGAATTTATAACTGGACATGTCATTAAAGAGCTAGGCTTTCTCTGTAGTGAATGAATCAGTAGGTTTCCTGGAAGAGCTTTTGTCTTCTTTCTTTTACTAAAATGCCCATGGCTATTTTTAGCCTTTTTCATACTCCACAAACTGTTTTGTGCATATGGTTTTTGGAAGTAGCATGGCCTTAAAGTGTTTAGGGATGGTTTTGACTTGCAAAATCAGGTGGTCAGAGAAATCATCAGAGCTAGTCACAATGTGATTCCGAATCAAGCTATGAAGACTTGTTAGGAAAATCATATTTAGGAGAATTCTGGGTTGTTTGTCTAAAGAATGTAGTTGTAACGCAAAGAAGGTCTTGTATCACGTAACTTGCAAGCTCAGAGCTGTTCATTGGTTCTGCGTGGCAGATTGGATCAGAGTAAGGAAAGGACTAAAAGTCTCTCTTGCTCTAATTCTTGATGAGTGTAAGGTCAGAGGAATCTTTGAAGTGTTATCCTTTTGTTTCTCTTCTGTCCTCACATGCCTTACATCTTGGATAGGAAAGCTGTTGTTCTTTGAATGCAGTGTATATGTAACACTATTATCATTAGCAGTTTGGACTTGGTATTTAGGCAGATACCATTTAGAGGTAAAATTGGGGTGTTAGATGCTGGTGCTGCAGGAGCTGCTTTAGGTCTGGGACTGCAGTGACTGTAGACAACTCCTCTGTGATTTTCCACCTTCTGTACAGTGATTTTGGCTGGCATCAGGGAATAGTTTGGGATGGCTGCATTGTTCTTTTCTTTGGTCATCTCCTCTTTGTGCTCCTGGCAAAGAAAGGAGTCAGATTAATTTCACCTTTATATAAAGAATGGTTTCTGTCATAGTTGTTGGTAAGTTCATGGGAAAGAAGGATCTGAGAACCATAGATTCTAGGGAAGAGAAAAAAGGATTTTTTTTTTCTTTTTATGTACCCTGTTTCACTGCGGTTTGACAGGCTCATAGTTATGGTCAGGAATAACAGAAAAGATTGGTCAAAACCATTTATTTGCAGGTTGGGAAGTTTCTTTCAAAGTTTCTGATGTCCTGTAAGTAGAAGTCTAATTTTTCAATGTAAGATTCAACCAGAATAGGCAGCTGAAGGTTTTCATTCGAGTCTGGCTATCTTGTGAGAGGTTGACTAACTCTACCAAAGCAGGACATCCTTTGCTTTCTTTCTTGCATGGTTCAACCTCCACAAACTTACCTTACGGTGATGCTGCGTTACTCATATTTTGTGGGAGGAAATAACAGTGTTCTGCAAAGATGTATTGTAGAAACAAGTTGAAATCCTAAGCTTTCTTCTGACTGGTAATTCCCCTTATAGGCCCTTACATGTAACTTAAGAACAAGTCTTCTGAGCTAATGGGTTAGCAAAAGTGGGAAAAAGAAAGAAATAGAGTCATGAGGTTTTGAAGAATTACTTTAAAAACTAGTATGATGTTTTAACAAAATAAGGGTTTTTTTCAGAGGAGTTGGAATCAACATAACCTTTTTCATAACAATGGAAAAAGACACAATCTTTAACAAGTAACTTGCAACTTAGAGCTAAAGCTTATGCTTAAAATTAGGTAATTCTCTGTAAATCTTGCTTCCCTTGAATTTCATCATGATAAACAAATGTATTTCAGGTATAATGAAATGCAGCTCACAGAAATGAGCTGATTTATTTGTTAAACTTCTTTTCTACATCCAGAAGAAGGTGAAAGCAATGTTACCCGTAAGAGCACCCTGATTAAGTTGGGCAAGATACGTGTGTCCTCATCTCTGCAAAATACAAGAATCACCTAATTTTTAAATCCAGAAGGGTAGTCTCTGTTGTCACGATTTTATGTTCTTCATTCTTCAGATAATTTCTGTTTCACTTTTGCAGTAGAAGTAAAACCAGTGATCATGTTCTGATATGAAAAGGAGAAGCAACTAATGGGGCAGTTGACAAAAATTATTTTGTAAGTAATGTCAGACCTGTCAATTTATAATCTGGAGTTAACTCTTAAACTCGTGAAATGGGTATTTGCCTACCATAAATGACTTAATTCTTGACAGTTATTTTTTATAAATTTATCCTTTTGATGTTGAGGTTGTGGAAAATCAATCATTCAATTTAAATACTGCCTCTTGTTTGAGTATCAGTCAAATATCTCTTGAAAAGACAGGAGGTGGAATGAAAATTGGTGTGCCATGTTATCCTCTTGCTTTAGTAAATAGAATATCAACAAATAGGAAGTATCAGTGCAGTATCCTTGAAACTGTGATACATCCTTCTTTACCTTTGAGTATTTTTAACTGCAGAACACAACAGGTTACGTTTATAGTGTGGCAGGGGTAGGGTACAAGAACAAAAAAAAATGCCCTTTGTGGAGAAGAAAGTCTTGTCTGTCTGAAAGATACAAATATGAGGTTTGGAAAACAGGTAGAGAAATCAGTGAGATGATAATTAAAGATATTTTTGGTGTTGGAATTTTTTGTTTGGCCTAATGTGCCTTAAATTAGGGTTTCCTGATTTCTTCAGTCTTTTTGTGAGACTGTTTTGTATTTCTGTTTCCTGCATCTAAAATAAGGAAGTACTTCCCCCAACCCCCACAATTTGTGGGTTTGATGATGTGAGGCAAATTACTTTTTGTACTCCTTTCAAGGGGTAGAGAAATTTCGCTGGTAGTACCATTAGGTATTTGAAAAGCAGACATCAAGCTTCAAGGACATGTGTCAAACATGAATGGCCTCCACACCAAGACTTAAAGTTAGAAGGCAGGTGTGAGTGGGTTTAACATTGCATCTTCATAGGTATGTTACAAATGTTACAAATTTTAATACATTGCTTTCAAATTGATAATTATTTTTGTAGAATCACGGAAATAAAGTTGGAATGGACCCACAAGGATCATCCTGACCTTGCACGTTTTACAAACCCCAAGGATCACATCACCTGCCTTAGGGCGTTGTCGGAATGCTTCTTGAACTCTGTGAGGGTTGGTGGTGTGGCCAGTTCCCTGGGGAGCCTGTTCCAGTGCCTAACCACCCTCTGAGTGAAGAACCTTTTCCTGATATTTAACTTAAACTTCCCCTGACACAGCTTCATGCCATTCTCTTGGGTCTTGTCAGTGATCACAGAGAGAAGAGATCAGTGTCTGCCCCTCCACTTCCCCTCACGAGGATGTTGTAGGCTGCAGTGAGGTCTCCTCCAGGCTGAAGAAGCCAAGTGATCTCAACTGCTCCTCATAAAGCCCTGAACCACCTTTGTGGCCCTCCTTTGGACACTCTCTGAAAGCTTTGTATCTTTCTAATTTTATGGCACTCAAAACTGCCCCCAGCACTCGAGGTGAGGAGCCCCAGAGCAGAGCAATCCCCTCCCTTGCCTGTCTGGTGATGTCCTGTGTGATGCCCTCGGGACACAGCTGCCCCTCTTGGCTGCCGGGGCACTGCTGACTCAGATTCAATTTACCATTGACCAGAACCCCCAGGTCTCTTCCCATGGCACTGCTCTCCAGCCTCTCATTCCGATCTGTATGTACATCCAGGGTTGCTCATCCCAGGTGCAGAATCCAGCACTTGTCTTTGGTTAAACTTCATATGGTTGATGGTTGCCCATCCTTCAGATTTGTTGATGTCTCTCTGCAGGGCCTCCCTGCCTCTGAGGGAGTCAACACCTCCTCCTGATTTAGTGTCACTGGCAGACTTAGTATTCCTTCCAGTCCTGCATCCAAGTAATTTATGAAGATGTTGATGAGCACAAGGCCGTGTGGAGGGATGGATCCCTGCAGAACCCTGCTAGTGGCAGGTTGCAGTCTGATGTCACTCCATTTGCTACAAGCCTTTGCGCCTGACCCATGAGCTGGTTGTTCATGCGTCCCATGGTGTGTTTATCTGGCTGAATGCTAGACATTTGGTCCAGTAGGACACTGTGGGATAGTACTGAAAGCTTTACTGATATCCCAAAAGATTAGATCAGCTGGCTTCACTTGATACCTAGGTGGGTTACCTTGTCATAAGAGGGAACTAAGTTTGTTGAGCAGGACTTTGCCTTCAGGAACCCGTGCTGATTGTGACTGATGACTGCATTGTCCTTCAGGTGTTTTTTTAATACCTCCCCAAATAAACTTTTCTATAATAGTCATTGAAGTGACATTGACAAGCCTGTAGTTTCAGGTTCATCATCCTTCTTACCCTTCTTAAACTGGGACAATGTTTACCAGCTCCCACTCATCTGGAAACTCTCTAGATTCCCCAAATCATTCAAAAATCATTGAGAGGGTTATCCTTTTGAATTAGAGCTGTATTTTTCTTAAGTTCCAGATGTTTCCCAGATAAGTAGGGAAAACCGATTTGCATGGACATGGGCTTATGACTGCAAAATACTGTTTTTAAGTAAAGAAAATTAGTTTCTGTGCATGCTAATGCATATTAGCACAGGAACCTAAAAATTACTGTGCTTCAATATAATAAGTACATTTTTACAATACATTAGCTTTTTTAGTAGCGTGTTCATAATGTTCACCACTCTGCATTGAACGTGTGGTAGAGAATTACTGTATTTTTTTGGGGAAAATTATATACAAGGAGGAGCTTAATGAAATTTGATGCTTTCAGTGGAAAAATGTCAGTACTGGCTATTTGAACTGTGTTGTGCATGTATACGAAGCTGCTAAAATGAAGATGTATGTATTTTAAGTTGCACTTTAACTGTCCAATGCTCAGCTGGTAATGCTCAGTAGTATAACGAGAGACTGTTCCTGTTTGCCATAGTTTCCAGTGGTGTAATCACTGGAGGAAAGGAGGAAGATCACCAAAATGTTCCATTTACCTAAGCAGTTTAAGGGTTGTAATAAATAGTTTATTAGTTCTTTGAAATAATTCTCTTTCTTGTTAGCCTTACATACTAAGTAGGTAGTGGTTTTGTACCTTAATGAATTCATGTGCAACTATTGTTTGCTTTTTAAATCTGGAGGCATGCTCAACAGATTTCCAAGAAAGCCTTTCTGTGGAAAGCTTCATTAATCACTCAAGGTCGTTAAATGAATGAATTGGATAAAAAGAAATCTGTGCTCAGTATCTTCAAACTTTTATATAAATATATACACACTATATGTAATGAAAAATGTGAAGCCATGACATTCCTTTTCCTTTAAAATAAAAAAAATGCAAATTCAGTTAAGTACTCTAAGCTTCAGAAAAGTTGATAGGAGTTTTTGTTTTCAATACTGTTCAATTATAATTTTCTGCTCTAGATTTTGTTAGAAGGAAACTGTGATGGGATTATTTCTGTAGACTGAATGGTGACACCAAAATTGCACAAGGAATAATCTACCTAAAGTTTGCTAATATGGAGTTGAATTAATTTTGGTGAGACATCAAATATGTACTATTTTAAAAATATATCAGAACTTGTGGTGGTTTAGTCAGGCTTGTAGTGTCTCACAAACGAGGTATTTAGGGGTGGATGCTGGACCTAATGCCTGCATGACCTGGATGGTGTCATTGAAAGTACCCTCAGGAAATTTGCTGATGACACTGAACTGAGTAGTGAGGACCCTTTGGAAAGAAGAGACATCTTACAGAGAGACTGGGACAGGCTGGAAGAGTGGGCAAGCAAGAACAATATGAAGTTTGACAAAGTCAAGTGTAGTGTATTACATCTGGCATGACACAACCAAAGAGTCCAGTAGAGGCTGGGATCTGTGGGGTTGGGAGCAGCCTTGCTGACCTGGGGGCCTGTTGGACAACAAGGTGGACATGAGTCAGAGCACAGCTGCAGCAACAAAGACACACTGGATCCTGGGCTGCATCTACAGAGGGGTCAGTAGCAGGGTTGGTGATGTGATCATTCCACTCAGTGCTGGTAAGCCCACATCTGTAGGGGGATGTCCCGTTGTTGTTCCTGCAATTCAAGGAGCGTTCTAAAGGAGGGTCACAGAGGTGATCAAAGGGCTGGAGAACTTGGTTTGTGAGGGAAAAGTGAAGGTGTTTCCCCAGAGGAGGCTTGGAGGACCCCATCACAGTGTTCTAGTACTGAAAGGACAGCGACAAAGAAGATGAAAGCTGTCTTTTCAGGAGGAGAAAACAAGGGCCAACATGTACGTGTTTGCACTGGGAGAGGTTTATGTATGAAAGAAATTTTTTACTGTGACAGTAGTCAGTCATTGGAACAATGTCCTCAGGATATGGTGGAGTCCCCACTGGTGGTGGTTTTCAAGACTCAGCAGGGTGCTGGGCAATCTCATCAACACTCCCTTTTGCATGAACAGTTGGACCAGGGGAACTTTTGTGGTGCTACCAAATCTAGACTGTTCTGTGATCCTCATCTTTGGAGAAAATACCTCTACATTGTTTCACTGGTTGGTTTTCCCTTTGCCTTTTCCTAGCTTTGTTTCAGAGTCTCGGTGAAACTTTTAAATGTGCAACAGCATGTTTGTAGCAGTGCTAGTTAAGCACAAAGTAATGGTGTGTGTTACATGTACAAATTGCTTTCTCAGCTTTTCTATTTCTCAGTTATTTTCTACCATTTGTTGAGGTGACACTGTACAGGGTATGATATCTGTGCTGAGCACCAAAATGTTAATTTCTCTTTTAACAGCAGATCTGGTCTTCTGAGAGTGAGACTTAGAGAAAAACCTTTAAAGGTGGTGGCCTGAAGACATGGAAGAAACTCAACCACAGAATGCATGCATAACAAATCTAGTTTCTAAGTGGACAAAAATATAAACCGCTATTGTTTTCCTAAATATTTTTCACTCTAAATGGTAACTCTAAATGGCAATAGTATCTGAATTTAAAAAAGAAAGCAACAGGAAAAGCAGCTCCCACAGAATTAATTTTTGTCTCTGTGATAGTTAATACTCTAGAAGTCAAGACGAACTCTGTAAGGAGGGAAGAATATTCTAAGGATTTAAACCAGCAAGTTCAAATTATGCATTTAGATGGGAAAGATACCTCTGCAAAGCTAAGAGAAACCTGCAAAATGATGAGGAGCTAGTAGGAGTTTTGTCTTATGATGGTTTCAGGTGAGAAGTTGCTTGATTAGTATATGTCTCCAAATTAAGAACTAGCATAGAATGAAGCTTTCAGTAAATAGGATGTAATTCTTCTTTGTGAGTATGGAAGTAATACAGGTAATTTTGATATGAAAAGTTGTTACCATATACAGTCAGATAGAGCCAAACAGCATTCAACTTTTACAAGATGAAGATACGTAGTTTATTTGGGCATAAAATCAAGGCTTCAGGTACACTTTGAAAAAACAACTGAAGTAGTTGGTTGAATCTGTGTTTCTGATGGAGCACAAAGAATTATAAAGAAAAAATGTCTTAACTATGCTCTAATTTCAAGTGTATTTTATTTCTCAGCAGATTATTTTTCTGTAATAAAACTTAGAAGTGCCAGGGATTCGTTTTAGAATTCCACTTGTACAATGAGAGTGGTATTAGAGGGTTCTGTAGCAACAATTCTCAGGCCAGTCCATCAAGAGTGAGGCCACAGTCTTTCTACAACAGCCTCTTGTCTCTGTTTTGTAAGCCAGCATCAAATACAGTTACGGCTCTCATGCTACATTCAGTAGCTGTAGTATTTAGCCACAGGCCTTTTAGAATTTACCTCCTTGTGTTTTGGGTTGTGAGGCAGGAGGACAGCTACCATGATCCGTAGCAGAAGGTGTATTAGGCGAAATAAGAATGCATCAGAAGAACTCAATGGAAAGAGCAAATCAAATTTCAGCTATTGCTTGTGGTCTTTTCCCAGTTACAGTTATGTGAGGCCATTGACATTTTCCATGTGCTTTTGAAGAAATGGGATGCTCCAGCATCTGTGGTGCCAAACGGGCAAATTCAGTAACTGTCACTGTGGTGTTGCAAGGAAAAGAGGTTAAAACTGAATGTCTTTTGGTCATCCCTTTATCATCAGGTTCTTGTTATGTTTCTGCTAGTTCAGAATAATTCAGTGTGTTGGTAGTTGACTCTTGATAGAAGATCTAAGCCACATTGGCCTTTTAAGACACTCAGAGATGCGCTTCTCCCTTTTTACAGAACATGACGTGTTGAGGATTGATAAGGAATATAAGAAGCTATATTATCCTAATTTAGTTTTATAATTTTCAAGATCATACTGCTAGCAATTAAAATTTAAAAAAAACTTAGTAATGAAATTTAAGATATGTTTTTGGCATGCTCATGACATCGAACAGCCTTTGGAAACAGAGCAAGTCAGGCTGTAAGATATTCAGAAGATTTTGTGCTGTTAAGATTGGCTTCTGTGGAGAAATAGTATGTGAGAATTTAGAGCTATTCCACTCAGCTTTTTTTTCTGAATTTTCTTGCTCTTGTCTTCTGGACAGCCATGGACTTTTATATTGGTTTTCAGAAGGAATAGCTGATCTATTTATAGACTGTTTTTCTGCTGTTTTCTTAATTCTTTACAGCAACATGTATGAAAAGAGGTATTATCTCTATCTGTGTTCTTATTTGTAAAAGTTGACTTTAAACTGAATCTGTTGAACTGGACTAAGTGTCATCTTCAGAGAATAAGCAGATTAAGAGTTTTTTTCAATGAGATAAGGTTAAATAAATTGGAAATCTGTCATGTCATAGTTCAGTAGGTAAAGAGACAAAGTTATAAGAACTGACCAGCTCTCATGCTTGTCCTTTAATTCTATATTGGAAGGAAAGAAAGAGAGCTCTAAACACGTGAATGTGACATGATCTTAGAGTTGATCTACAGCAGTTCAGAAAAGAGGAAATTCAGTTCTTTTCTGTTTGCTGCAAATTACATAATGTGTTAAATTGACTGAGGCGAGTAAGGGGGATTTTGAATGTGCTTTACATGACAGAATTAGATGAAATGCTGCATTGCTTGTCTTCTCTGAAGACTGCCTTAAGCATATAGAGCTTTGCATCGTGAACTACATGTTATTTTGCAAGTGCAAAAGAGTTTATGTCTCTCTTGAAGTTTTTAATGGTTCTTATTTCCCTTGTCAAGCAAACAGTTTGTAAAATGTGAATGGATGTGGTAGGTCACTTAAAAAATTATTTTAAATGTTTGGTTGTTTGGGATGTGTAAATCTCTGTATAGAGGATGTGTGCACACACATCCTGGTATTAGACCTTTCCTAATGTCAGATGCTTGGGTTTTTCTTTTTCTAAGTCAAATTGTTTATCTGTAGTCCAATTTAGTAGTTCAGTTCAATTAAATTTAATGAAAGTTTACCTCTATGCCTGTGCATTTTGTTTGAATATTGTAAAATCATGATATTCATTTGAATGAAAAATCATTTCGTTTTGAAGTCTCTGAGGCTAGATATGTTCATTTATAAAATGGCCATGATTTGTAACAGACATCTGTTTCCAAAATTACTGTTTCCATCCATGTTTTATGTAGTTCTTCAGAAATTGGCTCTGTGGTCCTGCAGATTTCTGGAAAGTGAAGTGCAGGATGTCTGACAAAAGTGTGACTCTAAATTCTTGAACTGATATTGCTGCTCTTTCCAGAATATCTCATGTTGATATTTTGTAGTATTTAGAAATTGGAAACCTGCTTTCCTCAGTGTTTTACAAACACAGGATTTATATGAATGGGAAATGGGAGATACTGCCTGACCTCATTTGACATGGCTTTTGAATTACCTGGTTTTTAAATATTTTTATACACACATACAATGTATCTCTAGTCTCTAAGTTCATGTACATTTCCAAGAATGCAGTGCTTTTTAATGACTTTAAAAAAATTAGATACTGGAAAAATGTTTTCGTAAAGTAAGTGCTAGGGTAAAAATCCTGTAGAAGTTGGATGCAAGTAAAAAGCAGCCTTGCATTCCCTTTTGGTTTATTTTGTAGGAAACACATTTTTATCAGTTTTGTTCTCTGCTTAATGAGAAACTAAATGACAGCTATTCAGAATGGTCTGTGGGATGGAGGAACAAAAATGTCATGTTAGTGTGCTCTGATTTGTCTCATGGCAGGCTTTTATGGTGTGACAAAAATATTGCCTGCCCTCATCTCCTGTAGAGATTAAGTTAATCAGCCCAAGCTGAGTCTTGCTCCCTTGTAAGGACAGGCAAGAGAGACTTTGAAAAGATTCCATGGTTGTGGCAATGGTCCAGGCCGTCCTGGCTCTCTTTCCTCTTGGGTTAAGATTTGTTTTCTCCCATGTTCTAAAACCAAAAGAAAATCATGCTTTAGAGTACATGTATCCATCTACTGTATCCTCTTTGGGTGAGGGGAATGGTTTTCTCAGCTTCTGGAGTTCTATATAGGAAGAATGGTTTCAGGAAGGAGTTGACTTAACTCTTTTGATGTAGCTGGAGAAGTTGGTAGAAGAGTTGCTTTTACAATTATTTCTTAGCATTTTAGTATTTTTCATCCCTATGATCGCAGTATATGAGCTTGGTGAAAATGCTCAGTGTCGTAGAAGTTGAATACCACTGTTTCATGAAGTTCTGCTCTCTGTGTGTCCTGTTTGAGCAAGTGTGTTAGAAATGCATGTTTCATGCTTGAGCAATGGAAATATTGGGGGAAATCTTCTTTCTTGGTGTGTGCAGTCAGTGGCTTTAGTTTTCCTCAAACTTTGGTCTCAAAGCTTGAAAAGGAACAAAGAAAAACTTACTTGCATGTCCCTAACAAGCTTTTAAGCATGATAAATCACAACATCTTTGGACTTTCTTGAAATTAAAAGTGTTGGATCCTCTCATGGATTTCTAATACTTCCTCTCCTCCAGCCTTGAAATACTGTACTTGAAAATCCCAGATAAAGTGGTTTATATTGTCACAGTATTACATATGGTAAATCCTTACTGATTATAATGAGAGAGACATGGAGCTTGTAGAAAACCACCCTGAAGTTTTCATGGCCAGCTTTGGTTCTGTTCTGTTCTGTCATTTCAGTACTGGAATGTGGAACCATGCTTTCATGTAGGTTTTTGATTTTATAGTTATACTTTTCTTTTTTCACATGCAGTCTGAAGCATTCAGGATTTTGTTATGATTCTACTACAGTGTCAAAAAGGGTAAGAAGAGTACGTAGAGGAGATTTGATTTAAATCTGAGAACTGTAGAGTGATTTGGGTTGGAGGGGACCTTAAAGATCATCTAGTTCCAATCCCGCTGCTACGGACAGACACTTTCCACTGGACCAGGTTGCTCAAAACTCTGTCCAACTTGGCCTTGAAGACTTTTCGGAATGAGACATCCACAGCTTCTCTGAAAGCATGTATTGGGGGGTTTTTTTGACCTGAAAGTAGTCACTATTAGTGACTTGAACATCTACTGAAACATGCAGTATTAATTGAAATGGTGTTACTAGTGGCATTGCCTCTAAATGTTAGCATTTTTTCTTCAGGTAGGTTTTGAAAGAGAACTTAGCTCTTCATACTTTTATTAAAAATTTGCTTAAAGGTAGTGGGTAAAAACGTGGGTTTTTATATTTATGAATTTGTGAATTTAATTGTTTGGGTTCTAGACTCTGGAAACAATCTGTTAGCAGAACTGTTTTGTTCTGTGTCAGCAGTGAAAATCTCCCGGAAATGTGAAAAACTTGCTGTTTTGTTCCTGTTAGTTACAAAATCCTATTAATTCTGATGAATTCTAGTGGTTGGGAGTAGAAATAACTTGTCTATATCTAAAATAATTCTAATGGAATTTTTATAACCTTTTAAAAAAATAACATTACTTGAAAGTCATTTTTGTGAGCGTATCCATCATGGAAGAAAGAACAAATATAGAAAAACATTGGTTTATGCACACAGACATCTTTTTAATTGAAAGTGAAGTTTTTCTTTCAATCAATGCACAAAAAAGTCTATGGGCTTCTCTAGGGTTTGCAATACAAAACTATCTAATGATGCACAAATTCTTAAATAGTGTTAAGTTCTTGTTTAGTTGCATATTTCAAATATCTGCTTGACGTGTGATTGCTTGTGCTGGAATGTTTATTGCAGAAATGTAGCGAGAGCTCTGACAAGAGATTGCGCAATCAGAGAAGTTTCTCAGAGTTGATTCCTTGCTTCGGTTGTGCTCAACTTCCCATATTTTGCGTTTGGCAGACTGTTTGGCATGTGACACTAAGGAAAGGCACATCGCTTTACAAGTCACTATTTCAGTTTTTACAGAGGTTTTTTTAGTATAATTCTTTCATAATCTTCATATCTGGACTTTTCTCATTGGCTATTAGAAGTGTTTTGACTTGCAGAGTTTTAGGGAAGACTTTCCCTTCTGGTGGTGAAAAAGGGGAGATTTTATGCAGTGTTTCCTGACTGCTGGAAAAATGAGGATGTTCGCACTCTTTCTTGAAAAGTTATTCAATGAATTGTCTGTGCTCTGTTTAAAAAATTAAGTGCTTTTGTTCTCAGCCTATGTTTCCAGTCCCTGGGTTATATTTCTTTGGGGTGGATATCATTACTAGCAGAGGGTTTTTTTTTTTACCTTGATCCACCTTTTAGAGTCTTTTCTAAAGCATAATTATTGAACTAATATAATCTCTAGAGACCAAGTTGTCAAAGCTAAAGAGAGAACTTGCCTTTTTATTGTTGTATAGTTTATTGTTTATATCTGTATTTAGCACTTACTTATGTTTGCAGCAAACATAATCCTGGTCAGGTGACAACAGGTTCAATATGGTTGCTAAGGTATTGTTGTTTTACATAAAAATTAGTATCCTTTCCAGTAAATTATTATATTGCATACTTTGATGGTAATGTATTTTTTTTTCATAGCAGAGGTATCACTTTTCAGACGAAAGCATGGTGAGAGAGCTAGAAGCAGCAATTTAAACTATTGATGGGAGAACTTAGCTGGTTTTACTATAATGTAAAGCTAAGAGATCTAAAGTTGCTTTACATATTTGACAGCTTTTATAAGAGCTAGAGCACTTTTATTTATGTTGTTTGCAATAACTCCTATGAACGTGTTGGTGTCTTGCTAATTCATATCTTGTCCAAGTGACTAAGGGTTACTTTCTGAAGTCAGGTTTCATGGATACCTGCCTGGAAAAAAATCTGTGAGGCAGGCAGCAATTTCCTAGGCAACAGATGTGGAGGGGGTTCTGTTTCCTTTGGTAAATACCAAAGGTTTCTTTTCTTTTGTTGAAGTCTTTACTCGACTCCTTGCAGGTTGCTGCAAAAGAAGCCTTAGACTTTTGAGCTGGGCCTGGACCAGTTTGTCTTCATTCTTTCCTATCTCTGATCTGTCTTTATACCATTTTGTCGAAGGGAAGTTATGTACCAGTATTTGCATCCATAGTGTTAATTTTTATCCATGTTACTTTTGCTTTCTAATGAGCGTTCCTTAGAGTGTTGACTCCCATTGATCTAAATTGGTAGTTTTAAGTGTTTGTGTTTCAAATTAAAATGTTGGGACTCCAAATCACAACGGCAGATCTCTCTGCTGCCTGTGGAAGAATCTGCCCTCACAGGATAACCAAGAAAGCTGTGAGGAACTCAAAGATGTCATTTACAAGTGATGTTTGGGTTAAAAAAAAAAAAAAAGGAAACAAAAGAAAAAAAAAAGTAGTTATTTTATATCTTAGTTGAGGGAACAGGGCTTGCCTTGTATTTTTGGTTCATACCATAATTTTGGTTAATACCATAACCAAAAGTGGCAAGGATGTGAAGTCACTTTTTTCCACCACGAGGTATTTCTGTGGATAGTGTGTCAGGTTGTCTGCTCATCTCTAGTTGCAGTTGTTACAGTAGCTGGGAACTGTAGACATGTGAGGCATTTCCTAATGCCAAGTGCTGCAGTGGCTGTGGAATGCTGCTTCCATGGTGATAAACATCAGTTGGTTCTTTAACTACCAGTACTGCTGCTTCTTCTAACACTATTTAAATATATATGTTTTAGGTGCACTTGTGTTAATCACATTTAGTACAGTTTTCTTGGAAAGAGTGGCTTTAGCAAGCTGTACTTAGACTTTATTTATTCTAGTGTTAGTCAAACATAGTTTGATAAATAATTTAAACTTAAAGTAGGCTATTTTCTTATTTTCTACACATTAAAATGTAAAGAATCTCTGTAGCCTTCCAGATAGCTCTACAACTGCTTTAGTCTTCTTATGTAAAGTATTCTTTTCATGGTAGAATGTGCCACATTTGGTATAGGAGCTTTGAATTTACTTGCAGAGCATATTAACCAATGCAAGTGAACCTTTTTTAAGGAAATGAAGCTGCAAGGATCCAGCGATCTCACTTGCTGTGAAATGAATCTGTATCATTTGACTTTATGCCAATCAGCATTTACTCCTGTTTCACAACTTCCTGAACTATTTTCAAATTACTTGGTACCTGCGTTCTTCCTAGATTTTACTGAAATACGTTCTTGGTGCTTTATTGGTCTGTGTTTTTCATCATCCTTGAAGACATTGCTCTCTCATCTGATAGTTGTTTCTAAAGATGCAATACTAAATGGAATGAATTCTGATGACAAATTGAAATAATAAAGCAGTAATTGAAGTTTGGATGTAAAGACTATTGACTACAAGAAATTATGCTAGTGTAGTATAACAATGTTGTAAAATACTGATAGAATTTGGAGGGGAGAGAAACACCCACTGACATACATTTTCTGGAACTCCTCTTCAAACAATGTCAGTTTTCCATAATTTTAGGCAGAAAATAGTCCCATGAATATGTGTCATTCAGAACAGATCCAGTTATTCAAGATTTCTCCATCTGGTCAGTGGACAGAGAGAGGCTCTGGTGTGAAGGATCTATGACTTGCCCTCTGTTCTAGCGAAAGACTGAGGTGTGTAGTGGGAGCTGACAGTAATCCTGCACGATTACTCTATATAAGTTGATTTCACAGATTTGCACTACATTTCCTTTTAGTTTGTTTTAGGAGATGCTTCAGGTGGTAAGATCCATTGATGGAGTGAAGAAACAGCAACACCCAGAAGTGCATGTGAAAAAAAATTACTACTTGTATGTGTCTACTGTCTGGAGACCTGCACCTCAGGTTTCCTAAAGTGCTAATATGGATATAACAATGTTGAGAGACCTTCTGGCTGTGGTGTTAGTTTCAGTGCGTATTTTGATGTATGTATTTGTGTATATCAATATAAATTGAGATATCTATAATGATTTATAATCTGGTGAGTCATTTAGGAAATGTATATTCTAGGAATTTGTCAGCGCAAGTGTTGAACAGCTACTGTTTGAACAGAAGGCAGGTACATGGAACTACACAGAATGTGGGTGAAGTTTGCAACTACGCTTGGAATAACCCTTTAAAAAGGCCAAAATGAAATCAATAATCCATACTGCTTTCAATAATGCCGCCTTGAAGTTTCAGGATCTCCTTATTCAGGTGTTAAATCTTCACTGAGTCAAACTCTTAGCTCTTTATCGAATTAACACCCCACACCCCCCAATATTTCTTTTTGAAATATCTGTTTAACCAAATTTGCAAGAACTCCGATGAGTATTGCAGGATACTAGGAAGCAGGGAGCTCTGTGGAGTTGTGTCGTGCTGGGTGTTGAATCAGGGGCCTTTTACTCAGGCTCATGTGTCGGTTTGTGTACTTTCCCTGCTCTAACAATTTAATAAAAATTCTTAAGTGAAGTGCCTTAACTCTGTCTACATTGTCTCATCCACTTTAAAGATGAAGTGTTAAATTGCAGTTGCCTCTTATTTGGACAGCGAAATTAACGAGCGTGATTAACTTAAAACTTAATGGGATCTTTTGTGTACTTGATTAGAGAGAGATAAATGCAGCACTATTGGCATAGCTGACCAGAGAATTCACTGATGTATGACAGGACATTATTATGAATTATGATGAACATGGGCAAATCAAGGTCAGTCAGGTTTGTGGATTTGAGAGTATGAGGGAAGCTCGTAGTACTATGGAGATACGAAAATGCCTATGATACAGGGAACTAAAATACAGATAGTTAAGGGTTGTAGATCCTAAGAGTTATTTTTGTCTCTTGAAAAAAGCGAAAGTGGCAAAGAGTTTAAACTTAAGTAACCTCCAGTCTGTCCAAAGAATGCAAATTTTGTATGCTGGTAATACCCATTAAGTATTTTTTTAGTGCTTTGAATGCTAAATAAATAGTAGAATAATCAAGTGTCTCAATAACAGAATTTCAATTGAATTGAATGTATTTTATTTGTTATGTGCTAGATGATACCGCATCATAATGAAATGTGTATGAAATAAAACTTCAAAATATAAAAATGCTATAATTGTACCCTGATAATGTAGATAATATACTGCATTTTCTATTTTACATCAGTTATGAATCATGAGATAGGTTTTGCTAAATTTGAATTGGTTAATGGTGTAATTTTTTAAATATCCCTATAAAGTTGTATTAATATTAATTCATACATCTGAATAAAATCAGCATTGCATAATTGTAGTGAGTTTTGAGATTAGGGAATGTAGTTGCAGAGTGAAGAAGTCTAGTATAGTCATAATAGTACTGGCAGTTTGACGCATTAAAACTTTGGAAGTAGGTATAGACCAAAATTTGGGGAAAAAATCCAGTTATTCTGAGACTGCGTAAGACAAGCTGAAGAAAACCATTCCATTTTAGATGAATCTAATGAAAAGAAGTTAGCGTAACAACCTGAGAAATTCAGTGTTAATAGATTGTGTAGTTAATGTATGTGTTAATGATAAGTTTTACATTACAGCATTCTGTATTTTTTGAAAAACTGAAGGAAAAGTAATGGCAAAGGCTGTTGGGCGTGGCTGGTTGTATGAACAGATGAATGAATGGAAAGCTGGTGATCAGTCTATTCAAAACAGATTGGTAACGGAGTTCAACAGGTGTATAGTATTTCACAGTCGTAAGGGATCTAAAATGGTGTATAATGATCAAGTAATGATGGTAGAGCAGTAAAAATTAAACATCTATCAAATCAAAGAAGAAATTAATACTTTGTGGTGCCTGGCTGATTAAAAGTGGTAGGTAAAATTCATCATTGATTGTTGGGTGAGTGCACGGGAGGAAAACCTCTCATCTTCATGTACTTATGTTGAACTAGCTTTGATCTGTAATGCCTCGTTTTGTGAAAGAATCAATCTAATACACAGTGACTACAAAAATTAACCAGATATTTCAGTGAATATGGTGGGAATTGAAATAGTTTTCATACAAGAATAATTGGAAGGGAGTTGGCCAGTGGTGAAATACTGCAAGTGTGTAAAACTGTGTCTTGGGAGAGGTGGGTAAAGAGTGGTAGGCTTGAAATGAGGTACACTTTCATATAGTCTATAGGTGGTGGAATTCATACCTGAGCAATGCTGTAAATGCAAGAAACGAATCCAGATAAAACATTTAGACAAAAATCACTAAAGAAAATATTGCCTAGAAAATTTTTATCGTAGTTAACTATGACAGTGCCACAGTGCCATTTCTGGCTCACACATACACCTGAGCAGGACTTGCTCATGTCCTCTTTCCTGGACACTCTTACTGTCATCTCCAGAACCAGTCTATGCATCTAAACTGACCTTTGATTTTACTCCATATATCTATACCTTTTAAACTTTTATGTGTGGTGTAGTAATGAATGAAATTAAACGAAGAGAATATGTGGAATTGTTGGTTTTGTAAAGAAGAACTCTGCAGGTTTTAATGACTCCCTAGTATGCCTTATTTTAAAACTTCAGGATAAAATGAGGTCTTTTAAATAGATAATGACACTATTGATGATTTTATTGAATGAATGTGATATAGAAGATTCTGTGTCAGACCATGAAACTGACTGAAGAACATTAGAAATGAAGTTTTTCCCCTGTTCGTTTTTAATCACCTCTGAAATACTCTTACCATATAAGTGGAGATATAAACCAATTTATTTTAGTAATCTAATTTTACTACTAAAAGGAAAATGTCTGTGTAGACATGAAAGCTAAACAGGAAAATTTCTCTGTAATGACAAAATAAGGTAGAACGTAGAGTTAGCTGACAATACCTCAAAGCCACAATTTATGTTTCCAAGAAGTATGGCATGTGCTGTATTTAAAGAAGATACATATTAAAAAATGCATGGAATCC
Organism: Brachypodius melanocephalos; assembly: GCA_013398615.1. Lineage (NCBI taxonomy): Eukaryota > Metazoa > Chordata > Aves > Passeriformes > Pycnonotidae > Brachypodius > Brachypodius melanocephalos. The sequence goes on along the minus strand of VZSR01001685.1, from coordinate 9,815,402 downwards.
GTCCAAGTGGAGGAAAAATCCATCATAAAAATGAGGCTGCCTTATTTTAATACAGTGCCTGGAACTGTTGGAGGTGTAGTTGCCTGTTATAATGACATCTTGTCATCCTTTAAGAGGAGAAGAGTATGGCTGCTATAGGTCTTGATGGAAAGATGTCCTTTTCTGTGTTGGCAAAAAACTTAGATGACATATTGAAAGACTGAGCAAGATGAAATGAAGCAAGCTGAGAGATGAGCTATCTCTGCAGCCTCTGGCAATAATGATCATGTCTCATTTGGCCTTTACCTTTTTTCTGCAAGCCATTATTTCTACAACTCCGTAGTATATTCCCATCTCTCTAACCCACACCACTTTGAACCAGCACTCACTTGGAGCTTGTTTACTCCTCCCTATTTGTCCACTAGTGATACCACTTAAAAATAGCTATGCTTCTGTGCTTCCCTTTGTGCTGGGACAGCTTGTAGTGTTTGCAAGTTCTGCTTTACCTAATGTAAGTGAAATAGGCTGTTTCATGTTTTATGTTATACACTATGTATCCCAAATATTTTACTTCCATTAATTATGATTTCATAAAATTACTTAAAGCTTAGTCTTGCATTTGCAGTCTGACACTAAAATAATACCAAGCTGTTTTTTTTTCTTCAGAAACTTACTTCAGTTGAAGAAAATAGTTATTTAGAGAGTTAAGGATTTGCAAGTCTGTTAATTATAGAATATCACCCATCCTTACCTTTTTTAAATGGAAGTTTTGAACCAGGATATTTTATTTTTCTGAGTACTGTATTGAAGGGGAGCTGATTCTTGAAGTGGCTTTTAAATAAGCAATTCTTGACTTGTTGCTTCCTTAGATATTGTTTGCATGATCTTGAAATATGATTTGACATGAATGGGAGATCAATAGCTTGAGTCTGTATTTCAGAGTTTTTTTAGTTGAATATTTTAATTGGTAGAGTTAATATCTAAGAACTGGATAGTGAAGAACAGAACAGGAAACATTTTACATGGTGAATTCTGAATTAAACAGTATTGAAATTGCCTGTTAAAAGTGAATTTCTATACTTTTTTCCCGTCTTTAAATTAAAACTCTTAAAAATAGCACAACAAAACACTTAACATGCCTGATACACCAAGGAAACCATGACATTTTCTGTACTTTATGCTTGTTTTGGCATGGGCTTATATTTTAGTATTTTGAAAGAAGTATGATACAAAAACAAGTTTGAATTTAAACATATTCCCATTTTTTGTGTAGTTTGGTATTGAGTGTTTAAAACCTCTCTTTCTGTAAAGAAAAAGACTGAAGTTTGGCTTTTGAAGCAAGCCCTGAATTGAAACAGGTGATTGCACAACTCCAGAGCCAACCAGGATTTGAAAGTTTTGTGCTTCCACTTGGTCTGTGGAAGTTTTGTGTTAGCTGTAAACCTGGAGAAGTTAATTGATTCTACAGATTTGAAGGCTTCATGGCAGGTTGAACCCCAAATTTTGACAGTTCCCTACCATCTTTAATTTGCTTTTAAAAATCACTGAAGGGGACTCAACAGCCTCCTAGCTGGTGTTTTCCTACTGCTTCACACAGCATAGAGATAAATGCACAGAAGCTACTGGTGGACTTTATACTGCAGTGCAAGCAATTATCATGGTTCTCTGTTGAATTTATTCCACAGAACCAAAGAATTGAATTATTTTCCTGGATTTCCTGGATATTTACCATGTATCTTTGGAAAATATGTCTTTTGGTAGTTTGCTATGTATTTCTCACTAAGTTTCAGTTACACTGCCTGCATACCTTAATTTCTCCATCTGTCTTGAGTACAGACCATTGTTGGCCTCTTACTCTCTTATTTTTACTACTGACTCATTAAATGTTGTTTCCTTGCTATTTGCTTTCCCTTCGCATCATCAGTCAGTCAAAAAGAAATTCCTTTAATACACAAGATGCAAAACCTGACTCTTTTAGAGAAGTGAAATACTGTGCTGCTTTTCTTGATCTGTGTAATTTTATTTTTAACATTTCTTAGTTCAGAATGAGCCACTGTATGCAGAGGTAGCTTTAAGAAAGGAATATTTTTATGAAATTGACAATTTAATAATATCCAGCCTTTAAAGTAATTTTGATAGTCCTTGCAGCTACCCATTTGGAAATTCTAGCGTGATTTTAATGCTTATTCTTATTATATCTGAAGTAAATAATTTCTGTGTCACATACTTTAAAAGTGAGGACTACAAGCCAAGAAATAATTTTGATTTTCATAGCACTTGGGATTTTTTTTATAGTTAAAAGTCAGTCCTAAAGACTGAGGTGAAAAACGGGTTTGAATTTGAAGTGAAAGATCAAAGACTAATATTTCAGTCTAAATCAAATGTGTTCTCAACTATTCCTGGAAAATAAGCTTTCAAAAAGCTTATGCTCTAGCTTTTGTTTGGGCATGGTTACTTGATATACTTAGTGAAAACTGATGGTTCAGTTTTCAATCCTCAAAAAAGGATAGAAAAATCCTTTTAAAAGCTGAAAGCAATCAAATTAGGTCTAGTCAGATCTGAACTGATCAGAACAATATATCTGGTCTAATATCTCACTCCAGGCAGGTTAAAAATAGGTAACATAAACACCTGGCTATGAATGGAAGAGTAAATAGCAGAACATCTCTGGCATGCTTTGGTACCATCCATCAATTTATCTTTTAAGACCTTTGTCTCTGTTTTTGCATTTGTCACTCACACAATACTTACCTGAGAGAGAGAAATCCCTTATGTTTGATTCTTTGTTACGCAATTCCCTAGAATACTTGACCGTTTTTCAGTGGAAGCCATGTCTGTGGTTTTCAGCCGAAAAACTGGGTTTAGTTTTTCTCCAAGAAGACGCCACTCACTAAGGAGTCATTTATACCCAGTGACAAATGTAGACTTAAAGTTTAAGTCACAAAGTTCACAGCACTTAACAAGACCTTAAAACTATCTCCTTCTTTGTTGTATTTTTCTATTGGGCTTTTTGATGCTGTTTGGTTTGCTTTTGCTTATAGAGGTGTATGCTGTGGTAGTAGTGCCAGTAGTAGTGTTTGTTTCTAGATTTAAGTTGGAATGTATAAAGCCAACATCTTGTTCATGAGGATTCACACTGAATTCAATGGATAAAATGCAGGGGGTTGATTCTGAGAATTAAATTACCATCATTGTCCTATTTGCCAGTTGCCATTTCATGTTCAAGTGCCTACTGTATGATGCACTGTGACTTTAATATTATTGAACTTCATTAGAACTGCTATTTGTCCTTTTTGTGTTTGGAAAAAGCAATTATTTTCATATAAGTATGGAGCTCATTAAGGTAATTAATAATACATAGAAGCATATGGAATTAAATTTTGATGAGTCCCATGGAAGTGAAGGAGTAACAGCTGTTTCATGTAACTGCTAGCAGTCATTAAATAAATGTGAATGATTTCTTTTGCATGGAAGATTGATAGGGACAACTGTTTTTTTATCTTGGCTCTTCAGGTAGCAGCATGTGTAATTATTTTTCCAAATACTTATTTTTGCTTGTTGTTCTGTTTGGTTTTTTTCAGGATGGATTAGATGCTTTGGTATATGACTTGGATTTTCCTGCCTTAAGAAAAAACAAGAACATTGATAACTTCTTAAACAGGTGTAAGTATTTAATGTTTAATTTACTAAATAACAGCAGTCTACAGTATCAGAAAGGAAACACCTGTACTAGCTCTTTGAAAGGCACCTAGGGATTTGGGATGCATTGAGATTTTGGGTGCACCTTGTTTTGGATGTAAGAGTCTTATTTATTTATTTATTTCCCACTGAAAAGTGACAGCTGCCTATGCAGATCTCATCCACAGCAATTGAATGTCCAATCTGTTGCCCCTGTAAATGGCCATGTCTGCAGTGACACAAAGCCTTTTAAGAGAAGGGTCTCTTTGTTAGGGCAGCTCCCTGGATTCCCATAACTTGTTTTCTAATTTCATGTACTAAGATATCATAAGAAATTAACAGTAAAATGGCATAGTGATTTATACAATGCCATGAAATCGTATCAAATATTTGTTCACTAACAGACTGGAGCATGTATTTTGTAAGCTTTTGGGTTTTTTAGTATAAAAGGTCTCTTTTCATGGAAGTCTTATACTGCATATCTGATGCATTTACTTGTGTATGCATCTGATGTGTCTGTGGAATTCTCTGCATTTGCTCTATTTTTCCACAACCAGATTTCCTGCACATGATACTCTATAACAACATTTGAAAGTAATAAAGTTGATTTTTTAATGCAAATAATAGTTCCATAATTTTCATAATTAAAAAAACCAAAACACAAACAAAGAAAACCGCAAAAAGGCATTTATGAATCAAAACTTTTCTGAAGGCTGCCAAATGGACAAATTCTGAAGACTGTGGCAGAAATACTTGCTGATTGAAGACTTGCTTCTGCCTGTAGACTAAATGGGCAAAACTTGAAATTAAGCTAATACTATTAGATTTTTACAGGCTCAAGCAATTCAATTGATTTCTATAATAAATGTTTTTTTTGTGGTAAATATAAATGTAAAGGAATTTGACTAAAATAATTTTTGTCTTTGCTTTGAAATTTATGTGGGGTATTTTTTTCTGTTTCCACAGTGTTTTCAAATGCTTTATTGGGTGCAACTGTAACCTATGATAGTGAATTTGTGGTTTTTTGTTTTTTGTTTTTTTGGGTTTTTTTTTACATTAATCTCCATTTGTATGAATATTTGAGTCCAGTAGATCTAGTTGATGGTTCACTTGCACATAAGCTGGTTACTGAAAGCCTAAGCTCAAATGTTCTGTTTAACTTTTCACAGTTCAAACTGTGTTGATACCATAGGCTGAGTTACATGCACATTTTGTATACTCAGTTATTTACTGAGAAGGTGTGGTGAAACTCTTGGAGAAAGGAGAAGTTGTATCAGGCAAAGGAAGTACTCATTGCAACAGATAATTTGAATGTAATTTTTATGAGTAGTGAAATCATTAGTGAGTCTCAAAAAGCTTCACTTCTGCAGTTGGGGCTGACTGAAAGAAAACTTGTACATTTGCAACCTGATAATGAATATCTTTTAGGTGTAAATTATATACTCTGTAAGATGTGACCAGAAATAATCTGAAGGTGAAGAACAGAACACATTATTTCCCTTCAAACTACCTTTGAAACATTCACTTGCAATGTTTGCTGAATGTGAAAGCAAGTTGTGGATGTGTGAGTAGTGGCCCTAGAGGGAACTGTGAAGTCTAGTTTGCCTTGAATTTGTATTAAAAAAAATTTAAAAATACACTTTCATGTAGAAGACTTGGGAAGACTGTTTAAAATATCTTTTTGCAGTATTAGCTGCCTGGTTTGCAACATTTTTACTGAAATTTAAAATGAATTTCTAGATGGCAAATAAAATGGGAGTTTGCTTCCTTTATTTTATAGATTGATTGCCCTATCTTATCCCCTCTTTACTTCTCCCTAATTTACATTGTGTATTTATGGAGCCTGCAAAATCTGCCTCTGCCAGCTGGGGTTGTGAGGATGATTTTTGCAAATGTAGAACCTTATTGTTTCCCTACCATATGGAATTAAAAGAATAAAGAAATGAGTATTAGAGGTATCTAAGAGCCCTGCTTTGTAGTGATGACTCAGTTTATTTCAAGGCACCATCTGAGCCTATAACCAAAGTTCAGGGCAAGTTGGAGAGGGTGATTTTTACCTTGGGAGCCACCCCAGCTGTTCATACAGCATAAACTGGCCATGTCCTCCACTGGTCCTGTGAGATAAGGAACTGCCTATTGAAGTATATTGCAGCCTGATAAACCTTGTTTAACAGATCTTAGAATGTGGAGGTGGAATTTCCAACACTGTTGTTACTGTAACATGTTGTCTGGAGATAACTGAGTGTTAGTATGTATCTCAAGCATAAATTTCAATTTTCAACTGATCACAAGCTCGGCTTACATTATTTTAAAATCATTAGCTTAGGTTGCTCTTCAGATGTATTTTCCTTAATTCTGCTTTGTTCATAAGCAGGGCTTGTGATTGTGTTTAGGCTTTTTCAATCAGAGGAGGTGAACCTCCTGTTGTGCGATTACTAAGCAGGAAGTTAACAATAGCTAGAAAATTGCCATCATGAAAATTGCTGCATTTTAGTTCTGTGCAGTCTTGCTCTTCCTCTTCCGTAAGCCAGTTGTCACCAGAGTGAATAAGGCAATGCATTATTTGTTGGAACTACTGAATAGTTTGATCCCTATGTAAAAGAATTTGTCAGAATTTAGAATTTTGCTATAATTCTCCAGAATCAGCCTGTGTTATTCTGCATTGTAAATGGTTGCTTTACATTAGATAATAATGCTGCAGAGTATTTATTCAAACTGAACTATGTTTGTTCCTTTTGAGGTAATAAAATCTTACTGAATTTTTATTGCAGATGGGCTGCTTTTGTTTTACATTGTGGCCTGTAGAGGTAGAAATCTAATGACAATTTTCTGTCAATTGCTTCATCAGTTTTTAACATATGAACTTAAAATATTTTATTTCTCCTCCTTTTCTTTCTCCTATCCATACTTCTCTCTAAACTTTGCTTTTAGGGCTAGAATATTATTTTTGAAAATAAAGTACCATTGCATAATTTTTTTTATTAGAGGCATATCTGTTTTAGTAGAACTTCCTGGCTTTTAGAAATACTGAAGCATGAAGCTTTTCTACGTAGTCTCATGCCAGTGTTGACCCACATGGATTAAAATAGACTGTTTTAATCTTTTACCAAATTTGGAATTAGAATATCTGCCCACTGGGAGTTTGTAAGTTATTCTAGTTTATAGAATGACAGGTTTATATAAATAATTGCAATGATTCCCACTGTATGTTTTAAATTAAAATCTAATTTTTTGAGTATTAGGAATCATGAAAGTGCAGAAAAATGAAACTATTTTAGAAAAATATTTTTTCAAGTGTCTTGTAGTGTGTTTTCTTATACAATTTTCCAGCTGTGTTGCATATTTATTCAGAAATAATCTTTTTATACTGATCAACTTGCAAGAAGGATCATGCTGGATATGGAATTTTTGCATAGATTTTTTTTTTTGGTAGGTAATTATTTTAAACAAAATTCCTAATTGAAGATCTTCTGTAATAGGATTGTACAGTAGAGTCATTGCATTAGGTTATATCAGATTTTGGTAACTATGGTCATGAGAATAAGGTCATGCATTCTTGCAGAGAGTTTTTCAGTAGGAAGGTAGGTTCTTTGAGCAGCACTTCTTCTAAAAACCATGAAAAATTGAAGTTAGACAGATGGGTTTAATTAAGTTGACTGTATATGAAATGCGAATTTTGTTCTATGTAGATAAAGACACAGTAAATAAAATGAGAGATCTGCGCATGAAAGCTGAAGATTATGAAGTGGTGAAGGTGATCGGTAGAGGGGCATTTGGAGAGGTTCAGTTGGTAAGTTAAGTTTCTCCTTGTACATTTGAACGTGTTCTGTAGTATTTCCTCATGCAGCTGTTTCTCAGTGTAGTGTTCAGAGGATACAAGCTTAAATATGAAAGCCTTTGGCTCAGTGAAATTTTATTCCATTACATTTTATGGAAGTGTTTTTGAAAATGTCCTATTTCAGTCCTGTCCCAGTGTACAAGTACTTGTTTTGCATTATAGTCTTCTCTCTTAAAATGGAGTGTGTATTCCTCACAATTAAGAAAATTAGCCTTTACCACTATTTACATGGACACTTGAAGAAGTCTTAAGGGCTAGAAGAGTTTCTGCCAGTTCAGGGACTACACCAGATTTTTGTGGACATAGTTCTCCCAGATGAGAGATGTGTGTTGTTTGTGATAGGTTAGCAGCCAGGCTTGTTAATCCTGCTTTATTTAATCTAGTGCTGGTGGGAGAAACTGGAAATACAGCAGCAAGTACACACATCTGCTAATGAACTCTGGAAAATGCTTATAGTTTTAACTTTATGGTGTTTAACAACACTAACTGCCAATATTTGTCTTTTAAAGGCACATACATGCAAATTATGTGACTCATAAGCCTATGGACTTCTGTGTTGAAAAGTTCTAGCAAGTATTTTAGAAGTAGTGCATTGTCAGATGTAATTATTTTGGGGATGTACAGTATATAATCCTTTATAGTAACGTGAAGAGTCTTATAAAACGTTAAATGGTAAAGCAGGAAAGGTAATGTTTTCAGTGATGTTCTTCATGTGTTAATATGGCAAACTAATATGTTCCATATGTCACGTTTGTCTTGATAGGTAAGGCATAAATCCTCAAGGAGAGTGTATGCTATGAAACTTCTGAGCAAATTCGAGATGATAAAAAGATCTGATTCCGCATTCTTCTGGGAAGAAAGGGATATTATGGCTTTTGCTAATAGTCCTTGGGTTGTTCAGGTAAAGTGATACTACTTTTATAATATTGACATTATAGAATAATTTGGTTGCAACACTGTGTGACCTGGACGTGTTTTGAAGTCTCTTTTGGTTGTTTTTTTTTTTTAGTCTGCTAGGAAATACATGACTAAGATAAGGAATGCTATACAAAAGAGCAGGTATCACACTTGATTCAAACTGTATTTTGTCACGTTTACAAGATAAACTATTCTGTTTATTTTTAAAAGTCTTTGCTAGATACATATTGGTGCATCTGCTCTGTAGTTATTTGTATCATCCAGCATACCAGAAAGACTTACTTAAGACAGAGCTTCTGTATATTCTAATTTCTGTGTGTATCTCTGCAGATTATGCCTGCTCTGGTTATTTTTTCCCTATTTCAGTGTTGTCACTGACAGGTTTTTGGGAGGCAGTGCTGCCTTTGAAGTTCTAAGGAGCATGCCCGAACCAATGATCAAGCACTGTGTGTGCACATGTCAGCTTGTTAATTTAAACTATTCTTACCCTTAAGCATATAAATTCTTCTGTTAGGTTGGAATTACACAAACTCATTCAAGATTTACCCAAGTCAAATGGGTAACTGCTTTACTATCTGTCTGGGTGTGATTGTTCAGAATAAAGCTTAGGAATTTCGTACAATTTTAAGTAAAGAAAAACCTGCTTGCACTACGTCCGTTGAACAGAGGGCCGACAACTTTAAGAGAAATAATTCTTTGTTTAAAGTTTATGCTCATTTTCTATATAATAAATAAATTTTGACAATAGAAAAATAAACATTTAGTGATGAGTAGAATCAGAGTAGTTTTGTCTTTGCATATGAGTCAGCTAACATCAGAGTGAGAAAAACATTTTGTCTAAATGTAATGAGGACTCTTTAAAATTATCTCAAAATTTATTGCACCAAATTCACTAATCTTAATGTGTAACCAGCGCTCTGCTTCTTCCAGTGCAATATAAAGGGCTGAAGGATCTGGCTAAAATCTGCTCTAGAGAGTAACGTCTTTTTGGGAGGTTTGCTGAATGATGCAGAGTTGCTGCAGTTATTGTAGCAATTCTCTTACTTTGGAAGTCAGAAATTTGCACAGAAATGCCTTTGATTTGCCAACATGCAAAATAGTAAAGATATCTGGAACATTAAGCGGCTTATTTTTTGTTTCTTCTTTTTTGCAGTTATTTTATGCATTCCAAGATGACCGTTACCTTTACATGGTGATGGAATACATGCCTGGTGGGGACCTTGTGAATTTAATGAGTAACTATGATGTTCCAGAGAAATGGGCAAGATTTTATACTGCTGAAGTTGTACTTGCATTAGATGCAATTCACTCAATGGGTTTTATACACAGGTGAGATAAGAAAAAGATGTTACATAGGGTTATTTGTTTCCTGATGCTGCCAGAATTACTTTGGTTTAGGTGGTTTTAAAATTCAAGATACTACTTCTTTATTGTTATTCCATAATTATTCATTCTTACAAATTGAAAAGTTGTTGCCTTCAGGAGCTGTACTTCTGAGCTGATATAATCAAAGTAAAGGTTTTCAGCGGGCTAGCGTTCCTCAGTTTGGGGAGCAATAAAGCTGTCCCACTTTACCAAGAGATAACAAGAACAAAAATGGTATGAGTGCGTTGGCCCCAAAATGGTTCTTTTCTTTTGATTAGAAAAAGCTGTTTAGGAGATTTGATCACTGTAGTAACCACTGTTAGGAGTTAATTCTCTGCTAGGCATTTGAAGCCTCAGTGACCCATTAAACAAGAATCTGTGAACAATGTGAGGAAAATCTCCCATATGTTTTCTTGTGAGGGGCAAGATGGAAAATTGAGATGCAGAGCAAAGGGACCTGGATTTGTTTCATATTAGGTACTTGCCCTAAAGTGAAATGTAGGTTGAGAAGTTTTTGTTTTGATATTTGAACTTGTATCTGTTTCTAGCTTTTAATTATATTAACTAGGAGCAGAATAATAATTTTTTCAACAGAAAATAGAGGAATAATTTGAGTAGTGTGTAGTATTTACATTTGCAGTTTGTAATTTGGTCACAAGATCAGTGTCAACACATAAGGTTTTGCAAAAAATACAGACACAAAACAAAATAAACTACTAATCCGTTGCTTGAGTAGGATCTATAGAGCATCATTAATTATGTAGCCATGCTGCATCTAATGGGTAAATTATCTGGCTGAATGAACCATTTGTGTATTGCAAGCTTTAGAAAGCAGGCATTAGAAGATGCCAGCAGCACTAAGAGGGTTTTTTTGTGAAAATTTAGATTATTTTGAAACCAGGAGATATTTTTGGAATTTGTTTTCCCCTGTAGTTAATCTTTTCAACTCTGATGAATGAAAAGGGACTTATGAAAATATGGGCCTACTGCTTAATGAGTCAGGGACTGAGTGATGAAGGACATGGGAATAGTTGAGGCTGCTGCCTTTGCCCCAGCCTTCATTGATAAGGTCTGCTTTCAAGCCTCTTGGGTCCTGTGCCCAGTGGCAGAGCTTGGCAGAGGAAGTTCAGGCTGAGTCCCAGTTGTGCAAACTGGATATGCACATGTCCAGTGCACAAGGTGGGACACGCCATGGGTGGTGAGGGAGCTGCCAAATAGCCTTATGATACTGCTCTCTGTCACCTTGGAAGGTGTGTGGGAATTAGGAGATTCCTGATGACTGGAAGGAAACAAATGGCACACCTGTCTTCCCCCAAGAAGGGCTGAGAGGGGAGAGTCAGAGGAGCTGAAGGCTAGCCAGCCTAAGGGCAGTTGGCTAAAATTGTCAGGAAACCGTTTCTGAGCATGTGGATGGGAAGATGATTGTGAACAGCCTGCATGGATTTATGAAGGGTAATGCATGCCTTCTCAAACCAATTATGTTCTGTGTTGAGATGATGGGCTTCACTGACATGGCAGAGTATGTTTGTCTTGGCTTTGGTAAGGTTGTAGATCTGGCTGGGTTAGAAAGGTACACTTTGAATGGGTGGAACTGTCTAAATACTCTTTGAGTAGATTGTGCTGTCCAGCAACCGTCAGCTACCAGTGGTTCCCCAGCACTGTCTGGATCAGCACTGCTGACAGGATCAGCGCTGTCTCTGTTCACAACATGAACAGTGTTCAGGCAAGACAGAAGGCGTTAGTCACCAGCTGCCCAGCAAGACTTAATAAAAAAGGTGTACCAGACTTGAAGTTAAATGGTGGAAAGATGGAAGGCAATGGATGACACACGTTTCAGCAGGGGAGTATCTAGCTATTCATTAGGAGTTGTTTTTTCCACTATGAGGCAGATGAAACAGTACAAGAGAGGTTATGGATTCTTTATCCCTAAAAAAAGAAAACTTGCCTGGATTTGACTCTGAGTAATCTAATGTAACTTTGAAGTTGAATCTGACTTGGTAGCTATACTTTGATCAGACATCTAACTAAGAGTCTTATAAAAATCATCCCAACCAAAATTACTCTGTGAATTTGCACTACATTTCATCTGACAGTTATGGCCAGAGTTCTCCTTTGAGGTCTCTGAAATATACTTTCTCCTGAAATCTGTGTTATGCTGTCTTGATAATTGTTTCTTACTGCTATTCTGCTTCCATATATTCAATGAAATCAACATGCTGCACTTTACCAGTTACTTTATGAAAACCTTTATAGTGAAAGTACTTGGTGGAGGGTGATATAAGTTAATACTCCTCTTGAGTCATGGGAAAATACTTGTTCACAATAGTAGAATTTTGAAGTCCAGTTGTTCCCTTGAAATAGAAGTGGTACAGAAAAGAAGCTGTGTTTTCAGTGCCTGTTTGACATAGTCAGTGAGTGTTTTTTAGGATCTTGAGATTCAAGATTAGTGTCCAGCTCTGTTAAATTTGGTCACTTAAGGCTATATTCTCACATGCGTTCTGCTTCTTAAAAATGTTCTAGTTCAGCAGTCTGTGTTGGTTGTGATATTTAGAGAAGGCAGAAAAAATTTGAGGCAATAGTGGTGCTTTAATGTTGCTGTATTTCCATGCAGTGTTGCATCTGAAAAGCAGTTGACTTCCATTGTTCTCATAAGTTAAATCGACTGAATGGAGTTTTTACTTTTTAAAATATGTATTTTTCTTCCTTCAGAGATGTGAAGCCTGATAATATGCTGCTAGATAAAGCTGGTCATTTAAAATTAGCAGATTTTGGTACTTGTATGAAGATGAACAAGGTAAATATATGTTTGTAATTTCACTTTTCTGTTTGTGAAAGGAAAACATACTTAAAAGTGAAAAGAAAAGATACTGAAAAGTTTTAAGGTAGATGAGAAGAGTAAAGTTCCACTCCGTTCCCTCACTGTTCTTCATGACCAAGTGAAAGGAGCTAGATGATCTTTAAGGTCCCTTCCAAGCGAAATCATTCTATGATTCTGTGATTCATGCATCTTATTCAGAGACAATGTAAAGTGCAGAAATGGTCCTTCAAGTACTGTTTTCTAGAGAAACTTTCTGAAGTCAAGCCTTTGATGGTGTCTAGATGCTCAGGGTTATTTCTTTAAGTCTTTTGGTGTGAAAAGTTAGTGCAAAGGAATGAGATGATTTTTACATAGTGTACCAGAAATGAAAGAATCAAAACTGAGATGCCAGTTGCTGAATACCGGTTGTCCTTATTAGCCATTGCTGACATAGCATGAGGACAAATCTGAAGGAAGCAGGTGTCATAGAATTATTTATTTTTAAAAAATGTATTCTGAGGTCATTAAAAAAAAGTTCTGCAACAGTACTCGTGTACTGTGTAGTACTGTTGTTCCCTAAACATAACTAACTTGTTTGTGTCAGCCTGTACATATATTTGAGGAAGACACATGGAAATCTGAAATATGGTACTTAGTAGTGTTGATGTAATAGGTACAATATATTCTCATCACATTCCAGGAGATTTGAATAAATTACTGTACTTAAGGCTGTACTGTATGAATAAAAGGCACCAATGAAAACCCAGTGCAAGTTATGTGTAAAAATCCTAGTAGTTTTGAGCTTAGTCTTGGTTCCTCTAGTCTTTTGAAAGAGAAAGGTTACTTTCTAGAAGAGAAACTGCTCAGCACAGGAGCTTAATTTAGGATTTGCCGCATATGCAGCACTAGATTAGTATTTATTTTGTTTGCTTAGTTATATATTTTTATTTAAGTTTTTCCACTGATCCATTTCTAGGAATGGCACTGGAAAAGGGTGTGGGGTTACACCTTCAGCATTCTTGATGACAGCTCCAGTGTGACTGATCTCAGTTCTGCCAGCCCTTTCTCAGGGGTGTGAGGAACATCAAATGTTCTTCTCACCTGTTAACCGTTTTGAAGTCTCTCTACATAGATTTTCAAAGCCTTATCTACCTTTAGTCTTCCTAGCATTCGGTATATTGGGTCAGAGGCCAAAAACTTGCAGTTCGGCTGTTCCTGTTATCAAAATCCCTGATGTTGACCCATTTATGCTAACAGAGAAGCTTTCACTGTTTACAGTACATCCTGTCAGCAAATGACACATTTATACTGGCAGGAGTGGCTGTGTGGTGTGTGCTGGGCCTTGATGCAATCCTGATTACTTCTTGGATAGTAACTGAGTTTTTTAAAGTAACTTCCATTGTGTTTGACAGATCTAGTGCTTTCTGGCCTTAGTAACTTAGACGTCAAAAATATGAAAGACAACATCTTAAAAAGAATGTTTGTTGACAAATTTGACGTGGATCTGTTGATGTTGCTTAGGCTGCATGAGCTTGTGGAATTTATTGGCAATTTTGGAGCTTATCTTTGGGCCTAGCTGTTTTCCTCTCCTTTGTAGGAAGGAATGGTACGATGTGACACGGCTGTGGGAACACCAGACTACATCTCTCCTGAAGTACTGAAGTCCCAAGGAGGGGATGGTTACTATGGGCGGGAATGTGACTGGTGGTCAGTTGGAGTCTTCTTGTATGAGATGCTTGTAGGTGAGTAGTGGGATCATCAGAATTGACTGCACCACTTAACTAGACTCCCCTGTTAAAATCACTCTTGTATTTAACAGTATTGCTCTTCTGGCATGAGCTGCGGTTTACAGATCCTGGCATTTACAGAATATAATCTTAGATTATTAATTATAATTTTTAATTTTAATATATATTTTATAAAAATTCTGGCAGAGTTCTCAGACATTTTTGTCCTTTCCTCTTGTTCACTTGGTTGCATACATTGTTGTAATTGCAAATCAATTCTACAATAATTTTGATCTGCTTTTTAATGTTTGTGATTTTGCTTTTTCAGGTGATACACCTTTTTATGCGGATTCTTTGGTCGGAACGTACAGTAAGATTATGAACCATAAGAACTCCCTTACTTTCCCTGATGACAGCGACATTTCTAAAGAGGCAAAAAACCTCATTTGTGCCTTTTTAACTGATAGGTAAGGTTTATATTTTATTCATAATGAAAATAAGCCTTCATTTAAGAGTATTTCTTCTCATGTTGAAAAAAAAGTATTTGTTTTGTGTGCATTGTTAAACTGCTCAAGAGACTGGACATGAGTGCAGTGTAGCAACTTGGCAATTGCCTGAGCTGTCCATGATGGTGGAAACAGAAGCAGCAGAGCTTCTTGTAGACAAAAGTTAAAACCAGGCTGTGTTCTGAAATGTAGCTGCTGTGCTCATATAGAGTTCTTCTTATAGAAACTTTTGAGTTATGTCTACATTTTACTGTAGCTTGAGAGGTATTTTATTGTCTTTGTTGCTAGATTATGCTTTAAAATGAGTCTTTCCTTCAGAGTAATTTATGGCATCTCATGTATTTAACCAAAACATTCTTCAACAGGGAAGTGAGGCTGGGACGAAATGGTGTAGAAGAAATTAAACGGCACCTTTTCTTCAAAAATGATCAGTGGGCTTGGGAAACACTCAGAGACAGTAAGTCTAGTGTTTTTCTCAGAAATGGTGGTCTGGCTTGCCTATGTATCATGTTAGCAAAAGGACTGGTGTATTTTGTTTAAAGGGGGTTTAAAGTTTCATTTACTCTGTACCAAGCAAAATTTTCTTAGTGACTTGAGTAATATACTGATTATTATCATACTATTTTGCTTTTTTCCTAGCTGTAGCACCAGTTGTGCCTGACTTAAGTAGTGACATTGACACTAGTAATTTTGATGATCTGGAAGAAGACAAAGGAGAGGAAGAAACATTTCCCATACCAAAGGCATTTGTGGGCAACCAGCTTCCTTTTGTAGGATTTACGTACTACAGCAACCGTCGGTATGTATGCAGAAAGCAAATTAAGGGTGTATTCTTTGTTGGCACTGTTTCTGTCTCCTACCAACCAATATTTAGGTTTAAGTCTATTCAGATACTTAGTAGTCATTCAGAATACTGAAAAATACACTCTCTTAACACTTCAACAATGATAATCAGTATTGCTAGGCATCATTACTTTAAAATATCACATAGTGTTCTTGAGTGTCCTATTCTCCATCAAGAAGAGTTTATAGTAATGCTGCAGAAGCTAAGCAAGAAAAATCTACTGTTGCCACTGCCAGGCAGAGCTGCCTGCAGAGCACTGAACTGTGTGTAGAGTCATGAATCAGGGTTTGACAGTCCATTTGTTTCACTGCATATTACTGACCCTGAGCTGAATATGAAGTTTCCATATTTTACATCAGTGTTTTAGCGTGTGGCATATTAAACCTTGGCTTACTAGAAATATTTCCTACTTACCTGCTTTCTGCTTCATAATTTTTCTTTTTTTTTAAGTACACATCCACTGACATAGTGAGATCATGATGCTTTATGGCTTTCACTATTGCTTAAAAGACTTTTAAATTACATCAGTTAAAGCTGTATGTATTCATGCTTTCAATAGGTAGCTATATCTACATCCAAAAATCTCAATAAGTTTTTAATACTTGGAAGGCTGCTTTTAATTGTGGTGTCAGTCAGGCTTAAAATGGGCTAAAACTTCTAGTAGAACTGTCAAATAGACACTGTTAGTTTTAATAGCATTTCTGGATAGGAAAATCTTAAAGGAAATAAATCTGGTTTTCGTCCTTGCATAAAAGAGGAAACGATTTTCCAAGCCTGTGGTGAAATTCTTTCCATCTCTGCAAAGAGATGGATTTGTTGTTACTTTTTGCCATGGTAAGGCATAGAAGGACTTGCAGGCTTTCCATACACTTTGAGTGAGTTCAGCAGTTCAAGAGTTTCACCTATTGTTCTCACTTTAGTCTGTAACTTCGAAAAGTTTTAATTTTTGCCTTGCAGGAATACTTTGGAATATATTGTCAAGAAGTAGCATATTAAGAACTTGTTAATAACAAGACTGTTAGTAACAGAATTTCTTCCTTCTCCATCTTCCTTTTTGGGGGACAGTATCAGGAATTTAGTGAACTAAGTGGCTGTGTTCTTGCTGTCATTGAAGAGCTCTGCTGCTCTCTGCTACTATCATAACTTTGTAGGCTTTCTAGAACTATGATGCTGGCCTAAAATTGAGGTTTTTCTTGTAATATTCTGCTGGTGTAATTGTTTTGAAAAATCTGAAACGACTATTTTTGCTTGCTAAACCTGTAATCCTAACCTCTGTTTTCTTTTTGTACTGAAAATAGTTCAAGCATTAAAAGAGAAATAATTCTGTATTTGGACATTTTAACACAGATTTTGGAATACCAGCTGAGAACGCTTTGTAGCCTTATCTGGCTTGTGAGTTCTCTTCTAGATTTGATGGAGCTGGTGCAGTGCCTGTCTAAGTATCATATTCTTATTGCTCAACGACCCTGGTGTATAAAATATGGTGCCTTCTTGTACTCCAAGCAGCAAGCTTGTTTCCATAAGAAACTGTTTCATTTCCACTTTGTTATTTAATTGTCTGAAAGCGGGTGTGATGTTTAATTTGACCATGATTAAGAGATGCCTTTGATTTTACCTTCCTTGATCTTTTGGAGAGGTTTTTTTTATATCTGAAAATATCCATGTGAAACAAAAAGGACATGTCCATCTTTCTCAGTTCATGTATTGGAGAGTTATTTCTCATGTAATCTGATGCACTTAATAGATGCTTTATGTCTCTTTAGATCAGTTAGCAGGCCAAGAATATCACATCAAATCCCAAAGGAATTTGAAAACAATAATTAGTATTTATTTACCTGACTCTCCAGAATCATCACAAATGGAAATCTATGGTATTTTTAGAAAACATTTACGTAAAATTAGAACTCTGGCTTCAGGGCAAACTTTTTGTGTGTGGAACTCTTAGTAACTTTGTTGAAAGTTACACAATCTCTGCAGACTTTGCTTCATTACTGCTACTTGCTGCATAAGTGCCTGAGTAAATATTTATGGGATGGAAGCCAATGAGAGTGTTGTAACTAAGGAAAGCAAAGATTTTTTTTAATGGTTATTAAAAAAAAAAGGAAAGTGGTTGTTTCAGTATTTGGCAGAAATCCTTTTTTTCTGGAGGCCTTCTATTACAGCTTTCTACTTTAACCTTTACAATAAATTGAATTTAAAATTTTTGATTAAATCTGCTTAAATCTGATTATGTTGCTATTTGATTATCCACATTTTGGAGCAATAAATCTAACAGTTATATTTTAGGATGTCTGTATTATCTTAATCTTTTTATCATAATCTTGCATTTAAACAAGTTAAATATAACTTAAAAAATGTTTTTACAGGTATTTAGGTGTCCCTGCAGAAAATTCCAATGACAACAGAACAGGCTCCAGTGTGGACAAAAGTGTGGTATGTCTTCATCTTTATTGTGTCCTAATAAGGAGTCTACTGCATATATAAGCATGAACTGTTTGCATTAAAAATGTCTCAAATTATCTTAATGTTTGGGATATGAGAAATCAATGCATAATTTTAGCTCTTTAGTATGGCCTGCCTAATAAAGTTATTGGAAAAGCAGAATTTAACTTCTTAATATAACGTTGGTTTTCCTGAGTTGAATAAAATAGCCAAAAGTTTTTGTGGAAAAGGATTCACAGTTTTTGTCTTTAGAAATATCACAGTGCTTGTGCAGTGTTTTTAGAGTGCCTTAATGATCCTGGGTAGCTTTGTGACAGTCATGGAGTCCACATGGACTTCCATTGAACTCAGTGGGAGGTGGAAGACAATTTATCAAGCTTGGGCATTCTGCTCCTTCACATGCTTTTCCCACAAGCTGTTGGGAGTTGGGGCACTGATGATCTGCATTTCTAGAGCAGTTCACTAGCAAAAAATGCTCAGGAATTCCTTCAGTTACTTATTCCCAAGCATCTTGGCAGTCAGGTTTCCAGGAAGATATGCTGAGGTGTTTGAGACTTGGCTGAGTGCTTGGATTCTGTGTAAGTTCTGATACACAAATCAAGCTATTCCCTGAGAATGGTTTGATACTTTACATGTCACATTCTTTCCAGAAGAAAACATTGTCAAAAATTGATAATTAACTCTAAAAGAAATGTTGACTTTGACTATGATTTACTTTGTTAGTATTTTGTTTTGTTTTCTGTTGAGAGTAGAAAAGATATTAATCTATGATCTGTTGATCTATTTCCCTTTTCTCTTGAACTAGCAATAAAAAGGTTTAAGGACATACGGCACTACCGAGAGAAAATTTGTACTGGACAGGGGTACTGATTGTGTCCTTTTTTGGGCAACTGAATTTAATTGTTGAAAAGTCTTGATTTTTATTTATATTTTTATGTATGATATACTTTCTTTTCCTTATAAGCATTTGACTGTTAATACAGTAAAATTTAAATACAAAGCCAGACTTCCAATATTTGAAAGTACTTAAAAGTGTGTACTGGCTTTTGGTTGACTTTGAAGAGAGTTACTGAATGGACTTGGCATACTCAGTGGAATCCTACTCAGTGTGTGGGTAAAGAATCCTCAATAATCCTGTCCATATTGTCAGACATACTCAAATGTCTTGTGATTTTAGCAGTTTTGAGAGGTGAAGGTCTGGAAGAATTTGAGTGATACAGGAAGGTTTAAATCAATGTTAAGTCTTTACTACAAGGTATTTTTCCCCCACAGTTCTTTCTCAGCTGTTTTTCTTTCATTACATGCTGCAATGAAAATGGTAATGTTGACACATGGTTAGCAAATTAATTAGTTCTGGAAATATAACACAAGATGTTACCTGATCTCTCTGCATTTTAACGTCTGCCTTTTAAATATCTTTGGGGAAAAACATGAGTGCCACAAATTTCCAAAGAATTAATTGTTTTGCAAGTGTGTAAAACTTAACAGAATTAAGCTATAATGTTGTGCAAAAATAGAATTCAATGTTCTTTTACTAATATCAAACCTCTATGAAGATCTGATTGCTTACTTTGGTTTAGTGCTGCCAAAACCACCTGTAAACAGTTTAGATTTTAAGAAGAAGGAGATTAGAAGATTCTTTTGCACTGAATCTTAGGTTTTCTTCATTGCTCAGGGTACAGAACCAAATTCACTGTGCTGTAGTGAGTAAGAAAAGAAGAAAAAAGTGACACTTCCAGGGAGATTTTTCTTTACTTCTCTGTTGCAGACAGGCTTTTCTGTAGTCCCTTTCCTCCCCTGCTTCCTACTCAAAATGGAAACTGAGAACAAACTAAAACTTAAAGGAGTGCTTTTATACTGACTTAATTGTGATTCAGGATTTTCTTGAGGTATTCTTTAGTCTATTGATAGCAGATTGTGCAGAACTTTGTCCGGAAGCCTGTTGTCTCTACTGATATAATTAGACTGCTCAGCAAGCTCAGATGGGTCCCCTGGGGTACAGCCTGATGTGAGAACATGCAGAGACAGAGAGACGCAAGAGGATGCGATAGCAGTCCAAGCTAGTAGGAGTCAGCACAGAAATGCCTCAGTTGCCAGATGTCTTTTTAGACCTGTTTCTCATCTATCCCATTTAGCATTTAGTTCCTCTGTGTACCCTGTCTGGAAGGGCTATAACATGAGTAAAAAGAAATGGGAGAGCAATTACAATGAACCTTTGTTATCCTCTGTTTTGAGGCGTTTACTGTGGTTCTTTCTTATTAAAGTGAGAGCCTTTAAATAGTCTTGCTTCTTGGTTTATTTCTCAATGGCTCATACCAAGGAGATAAATGCGGTGTTTACTGGTCCTTCCGTTTTCCTCAAAGTTTAGATTTAGAAGCCATCCCTTGTTTTTAACTTCAAACATTGTCTGATCCTCATAGTGTTATGTTCTATGTCACACCAGTAATTTGTTTTCCAGAGCTGCTCTGTTAAGTGCTGAAATGTCTAATTTTTTGGAAGTTTCTTGAGATTTTGGAGTTAAAACAGGAAACAAGAAAGCAATGCATCAAAACCACTTGAATATGTTGCTTTGAAGAGAGTCTAGATTAGGAATCTACTGCTTCTCTATGCAGTTCCAAGAGCACTGAGGGAAATATGTAAAAATTAAATAGGCTGAAATCCTTACAATATCAGTGGAAAGGTTTATAATGAATCAATACAAGGCTGATTTGATGAGCTCCTTCAAAGCTGACACTATCATGTTAACTGAGGATTTTGATGTTGGAATGGGATTATTGTGCCTAGATATTCAGAAGAAAGTAGATATTTTGAGACTACATGAAAAGAATGAATTTCTGAGTTTATCCTGCTGGCAAACAGTACATGCTATGCAGTAATGTGCCGTATTAACATCTAAAGTCTGTTACTGTCTTTCAAACCTTGATACAGTTCTAGCTGTAAAAATGATTTCTGACTAAAGAGATGGTGAGAGCACTTTCTCCCCATTGCCTATAACTGACTGGCCTGGTTCTGCTTCCTGAACTTGTTAGGAGCTTGAAGATACATTGCAAAAATACATGTACTGGTTCATGCTGGAAGAAATTTTGAGACTAACCAAAATGCTTTCTTCTATCTTCGCAGTAACATCTTTAGTCAGATACTGAAAATATGTAAAACAAGGAGGATTTGATTTAGCTTAGCCCTGTGAATTTTGAACATACCCTAAAATTTCATGTGCATGCAAATGAAAAATACTGTCTTACTTCTTAAATTGTTGGGGGGACAGGGAGAAAGGGACATGCATTGTTTTTTAATAAGGTAAAATGGCTTATTTTGGTAGAAGAAAGTAAGCTGTGATACAATGTAAGCAGAACTGAATATTATTAAACACTTTTTAAAAGTTTCTAAATTTAATGCATGTTCTTTCGTGTACAAATATATACTTAAAGCTGGAAAATATGCAGAAGATGATCTATGAGTTAGAAGAACAGCTACACAATGAAATGCAGTTGAAAGATGAAATGGAGCAAAAGTGCAGGTGAGACATTGAACTTCAATTGTTTACATAATTTAAATATATCTAACACTACAGTTCTGTGTTACTGCTTTAGGAATTACCAGGATAACACTAAGAATGGTGCTGTAGTTTTCCAAGGGAGTTCCCGGCACAGGTTTAAGTAATTCTAAATTTTCTTGAGTATGGTATAAAGAAAATTTCTTTTCCACTGACAGCTAGCACATGTTCTTTCTGAACACTTTAAGTGTTTGAGTTTACCTGATATCTCTGTATTTAGATGTTTTATTGGAGGTACACACTCTCACCATGCTGATTTTTTTAAAAATGTGAAATTCCATGTATATGTCCTATATTGGATTATTAAAATTAATTAGCTGTTTTCTAAATACACAGTACTTGTTGGCAAACCACTTTTTTTTTCTATGACTGACATATGAGAACAGCTATTTGCTTTCTGAAGTTTGTTTCTACCATGCTCAAGTAGCAGCTATGTAAGAATTGGCATTTTTCTTGTGGCGCATTTATGAACAGTTGAGATTTTTCTTTTCTGATAATCAGACATTTTTACTCAGTCATGCAAACTAAATTTGCCTTCAGTTAGCTTCTCCTTTTGAAGTCTTTTCCTGAAGGATTAAACAATCTCAGAAGGCAATGATAGGTGTATGGTACAGGAAGGATTTAAACTTGTGAATAGTGTGTAGCTGTACAAACTCCTTAGGTGTGAACTGCTAACCGAAATGGTCTGGTGAGAATTTAGGCTGTGTGACACTATTGCCTACTTAAACACAAGCTCACTGTTGGCACGTTCTGATTGCTTTCCACAAGCAGAATGTACATTCTTGAAGGAAATTCAGTAGCTGTCTTCCTGCAGGACTACTGAAGTTGTCATAGCACAACTGTGTCTTCTGGTTATGTCGTGCCGTTCACTGCAGAGTTAGTGGATAGGAGGCATTGCTAGCTATTGTAACTGCCTCTTTTTGTACCTGCCAGGAGGCCTTGTCTGGGTCCTCTTTGTTGCCTCTTTGAAGAGGGATAGCTGCCTACAGAAATGCAATGGATTTGCACCAATGTTATTGCCAGTTAAATGAGGTTTTCCTGTGCGTTGTGCTGCACTCTCTCTGTAGTCCAGTCTTCTAATACATTGCTTCAACAGAGAGACTTTCAAATAATATTATTCATATATCTTTATCTGTAGTAAGGAGCTGTCTACTGTGGAATTAATGAACTATTTTAGATATTTGGAGGTAACAACTAGGGGAAGTTTTAGCAGCTTACTGGGGTATTTTAATCTTAAGGAAAACCTGTTGTGTACATACACTGTTTTTTGCAGATTAAGAGATAAAATCTGTCATCTGAAGTTTCACATATTTGATTCTGCAACAAAGCTGATAAATACTTAGTGATATATTTTACAAATTATTTGCAATGATTGATTGTCTTCTTCAGCTTTAAATGTTCATTACAAAATAACATTAGTCAAAATATCAATGTTTGCTTTAGTAGTGGTCACAAATCATTTCACTAGAACAACAGTATGTATAATGTATCTGTTAAATGATCTTGTTCTATTTTTAGATCTTCAAACATAAAGCTAGACAAGATAATGAAAGAACTGGATGAAGAGGTAATTCTTTTCTTCACTGTAGATGCCTTAATTGTGTAAAGAGTGGAGTCAGGAATAGTACTTCCATGATTCTAAGATATTTTTTCTGTGACTAAAAAATTGTGCTGTGTTCAAATTTGAGATCTAATGATCATGTTTCAGTACGTAGCATTGGGAGATTACATTTTTATTTGTACACATTTTCAAAAACTTTTCTTTCTGTAAGTCATGCTAACTTCGGTTCACTCTGCTAAATATTTTACTTAGTCTTGCTCATTGCAAGTTTTCTGGAGTTTATCAAAGTCAATTACTACAAAAATACAGATGATTTTCTGTTGTGTCCTTCTCTTGTCTCTTGATAATAATTTTAGTAGCTACTTTGGATATAATCGTAGTAACAACAATTTTTCTAGTAATCGTATAAATTTGTCATGTAGAAGTTAAAAAGGCTGTCTTTTCTGTAAACCTTTCCAAGAAAGCCAGAAATTCATTCATTTGAAACAATGCATCAGTTTCCTTGTTTCATTACTTGCAGAGATACTGGTTTAGCAATCATTCCTTAAAATATAAGTATAAAATACCAATTCTTTGAATTTTAGGGAAATCAGAGGAAGAACTTGGAAACAACAGTGTCTCAGATTGAGAAGGAAAAGATGGTATTACAACATAAGATAAACGAGTACCAAAGAAAATTTGAACAAGAGAATGAAAAAAGACGTAATGTGGAAAATGAAGGTATGCAATATTGTCCAAACATTGACACTGAGGAAGTATATGATGTGTTTTGGGGAATAATTTTGTACAGTAGTATCTTAAGTGCTATACAACTTTAAAGTTTGAAAAGGGATCTTTTCAGATAATGAACTCAGATTTTGAATCCATTTTTATTTAAACACATTTTTTTGTTCTTATTTTCAAATTCTCTGCAACACTGCTCTGTTGTTTGTATGCAAGCACAAAAATTGACATAAAAATGTATATAAGAAGCAAAAAGTCAACAAAAGACCTGTCAGTGTAAAACAATATTTTGGAGCATATTTGTGTCAAAAAACAGGTATAAAAGCTTAAGGGTTTTTTAGTATGCTGTATTAATGGTGCGATTTCTCTTTAGTGTCCACACTAAAAGATCAGATGGAAGACTTGAAGAAAATCAGCCAGCATTCACAAATTTCAAATGAGAAGATAACACAGTTACAAAAACAAGTATGTTGTTTGTGTTCATTTTCTTCATTATTTCTTAGATTTGATCATTCAAATGTAGCAAAATGGGTTCAATAACTTTTATATTTGAGAATCTTTTCTGGTTTATTTTAACAGCTAGAAGAAGCAAATGATTTGCTGAGGACAGAATCTGACACAGCTGCAAGACTGAGAAAGGGTAACACAGAAATGAGCAAGTCATTAAGTCAGGTAGAATCACTGAACAGAGAACTGCAGGAAAGGTGCAGAGTTCTGGAAAGCACAAAACTGCAGGTGGAGAAAGATTATTACCAGCTGCAAGCAGCTTTGGAGTCAGAACGAAGGGACAGGAGCCATGGATCTGAAATGATTGGAGAACTACAGGGTAATTATTGTGAATTTATACTTCACTAAAAAAAGTTGTGGTAACCCTACTTAAGTGGAGTTTGATAATGGGAGGAATGCCAACCTGCAAACAAAGTGTGACTGAACAATTTCTGAAGATTGGATCTGGCTTACTGATCATGTTGAGCAGCTCTTGGGAGGGAGAGATAATATCAAAATCAAAGAGTGTCAAACACTCTTTAACTCACTAATTGTGAGTCTGGGGCTTCACTGACTGAAGGTCCGAGTCCAGTGGTGGAAAAATATGAAGAGCTGATACAGTCCTAGAGAAGATGCAATGCTGTCTTACTGCCTTGTGTAGTAGCCAAGTTAGTATATCCTGCGCTTGCTCTTCTTTCATTTGTGAGGAAGGCTGTATTTTTGTTAAATTGGATTTGTTTTCTTTTATACTGATTCTACATTATTTTTATAAGCAAGGTTAAGAGCACAATAAGGGATGCAGATGCAGAATCCCCTTTTTTAGGATGCTTGAAACTTTCTGCGATTTGTATTGATTCCTCATGCTGAAACTATTCAGATGCATTAGTTCCTGACTGTGCCTGTGCTAATGAACCCTGACTCTTAACTTGACATTTTGAACCATCTCTCTGCAGTACTGAGTTTCCATGAGGTGCAAGCTTTTGTTGAGGATTCTCCCTACTAAAAAGGAGCTTATAGGATGGAGACTTTTTACCAGGGCCCATAGTGACAGGACAAGGGGCAATGGTTTTAAACTGAAAGAGAATAGATTTACATTAGATATAGGAAGAAATATTTTTACAATAAGCATGGCGAGACCCTGGGACAGGTTGCCCAGAGAAACTATTGTTGCATTGTTCCTGGAAGTGTTTCAGGCTAGGTTGGATAGGGCTTTGAGCAATATGGTCTGGTGAGAGGTGTCCCTGCATGTGACAGAGAGATTAGACTAGATGGTTTTCAGAGGTCTCTTCTAAACCATGGTGATACTTAGTATTCCGTATAAACTCTTATGCCACACAAGGGTAGACGCTGTGATGTTTCAGGAATAGTTCCTTTTTCCATGTCATAGCACTTAAAATCATAGGATGGTTTTGGTTGGAAAAGACCTCTAAGATCATTGAGGCCAGCCATTAACCCAGAGCTGCCAAATCCACCACTAAAACACATCTGTAAATGCTGCATTTACACACCTTTTGAACACTTTCAGGGGTGGTGTTTCACACCTTCCATGAGGAGCCCCTTTCTGTGCCTGACTTCTCTATGGTTTGAGTCACATTTTGGTGAATATGTATTTTGTTACTACCCAAAAATCCATTTGAGACTGATGTTCTGTGTAATGTGCCTTGTCTACCCATTAATTAAGTTAGCATCGCTTAGAGGTGCTTGTTCCATAGCACAGCAGAACTGTGACTTAATGAAAGAAATTTTGAATATTAGATAATGAAAGTGATGGAAGGCAGGAACCATTTCTGCATGATTAGTTTTTGTGAGTTGTTACTGATGGCATGCATAAAGAGTGTCTAAAAAGGTTGGTTTCCTTTACAATGTACGACCTTTGCATGCCTGAAAATTTTGAAGTATTTGAAATATTTTATGGGCCCAGAAATCAGTAAAAGTTGCAAAGCCAATTGATCTAAGTAAAGTAACTAATATTGAGTGGTGTTTAATTTTTTGTGGCAGTTCGGATTACAACTTTACAAGAAGAAGTAAAAAACATTAAAAACAATCTTGAAAGAGTGGAAGCAGAAAGAAAACAAGCACAGGATATGCTCAACCATTCAGAAAAGGTATGGTGAAATGATGTTGAGGCTGATACTCTTCGTCAGCTTATGACTGTATTTTCAAATATTATTGATGTTTCAAAGTCCAGTGTTACTGCTCTAAATCAGACTTGTGTTTACATTATTAACTAAGTACTGCTAATTTGCGATCCCATCAGGATGGTCTCCCAAGTCCTCTGGTAGTTCTTACTTGTAGCATTGGGCATAAAAATTATGTTTGTCATTCATTATCACTGATTCAAGGATTGTACTGCCAGTAGCAAGGAATTTTTCTGCCTGCCTAAGTATGACTGCAAAGACTTGCCTCTGAAAATCTATGAGCTTTTTAAAAATTGGGGGGTTTTTTGCCTTTACTGAATTTTAATTTGACTGGATCAGTGCCAGGCAGGCCTTTTCATCAACTCTGGTGCAGAATTTTTTTTCTATCCTTCTGTCCTTCCTTCTGAATGGTAGCAGAATGTTCCCCTAAGATCTCTGATCCCCTCCATATGATAGAAAAACAAGTTAAAAGGAAATCTTGCACCCTTTCTCCAGACAGACTGCAGAGTTAACAATGTCTAGTGAGGTCAAGTAAAGACTTGCTATGCTGTGTGGTCTGTGCAAATAAACCAGAGGGAAGGGGCAAGCAATTCTGAATTGCTGTTATGTGAAGGAGCCATTCAAAGGCAAGTCCTTGTCTCTCAAAGCACATCTCCAGTGCTTGTTTGGTGAATTACTGTTAATGCCTGGCAATCCTAGCAATGAAATAACCCAAATCCATCCAGGTAACAATAATTCAGATTCCTCTGTGCTCTAGGATGTCAGTTCATTAGTTGTATGTTTCCAATTTAGGTGACTACTGATTGTACAAATGGAGAAGTTTCCATTTTCTTACAAATTTATAGACTACTGAAAAAAAGTTAATGAAATTTTTTCCAGAGCACTGAGTACAGTTTTGGTCTTTTACTGTTCTTTACTAAGCATGGAAAATAACATTGATAATCTCTTGATAACAGAAATTTAGTACTAAAAAAGGGAATAAAAATACAATTCCCTCAGGTATTATAGAAATCTGATAACTTTTTCCTCATCTTCAGGAAAAGAATAGTTTAGAGATAGATTTGAACTACAAGCTGAAGTCCTTACAAGACCGGTTAGAACAGGAAGTCAATGAGCACAAGGTGACCAAAGCACGGTTAACTGACAAACACCAGTCAATAGAGGAGGCAAGATCAGTTGCGATGTGTGGTAAGTGTTCCCTGCAAGTTTCGGATAAATAGGTAAATATGTAATAAAACATGTTCTGATTATGACATTTTTATACACATTGTCTTACAACATAGTACTCTTGCACAACTATTTGATCCCTTGTATAAAGAAAATGCATATTAAAATCTTTAAACATGAAAACTACATATTTTAGGTTATTTTCCCTAACATGCCATTTCATAAAAATTGTATTGTTTCTTAATGTTTTGCATACCTTACTTCAAAGCCTTCTTTGGCTTCTAAAATGCTATTGAATCTTGAAATTCTGTTTCACGCTAAACAGAATTGAAAGAGTGCATTATCAAGAGAGATATCGTAGAGCATTCATTCCTGTGTAACTGCATTAAAAATACCAGTGTTGTATTAGGCTCGTCTGAAGTGAAGTGACAAAGTTTCTTTTATGGATGTATATCCGTGAATCAATGGTGTGTCTTGATCTTGTAATTGAATATGTCAGGTTTTCTCTGTGAAGGTCATCAGTACCTAAATGTGGTTTTTAGAGTTAACAATAATGGTAGCGTTTCTTCTTTTGCTACTATCCATTCATGGAAATGAAACTTTGCCTTACTTCAAAATGACTGCTTCAAGGATCTGCAGTTTTTATTTCTTTCACTATATATCTTTCAGTTATCATGATAATATTCCAGTGCTTTGAATGCAGATTGGAATTATATTTCTTCAGTGTTTCTTGTAATAATGCCAAGATCTTTTTGCTTAGTAATTGGTCCATCAAACAGCAGAAATGCTTAGATAGCTGAACAAAAGGTTCTGAAAAATATTAGGATATTTATGACTTTTTTTACAAAAGCATGCTTGCAGATGCTACATACTCATTTTTGTTGTTTTTCTTTCCTTAATCTTTTTTAGAAATGGAAAAAAAGATAAGGGAAGAACGGGCAGCAAGAGAAAAAGCAGAAAATAGAATAGTTCAAGCTGAAAAACAGTGTTCCATGTTGGACTTTGACCTGAAGCAATCTCAGCAGAAACTGGAACATCTTCTTCAGCAAAAGGAGAGACTAGAAGATGAAGTAAGTAAAAGGTTCATCACTAATAATTTTGTGTATTAATAAGAAATTAGAGTTGAACTGAGAAATAGAAAATTAAATTCACTTATACTGAGTTCCTTATATGATACCACTCTCAGTGCAGTTGAGGATAGTCGCTGGCCTAAGTCGGTTTAGGTAATTTTTCTGTTTGTTTCTTTACTCAAGCATGTCTTGCATATTTGAACCTCAATTCAATATAACGCTTTTTTATGTTTTCTCTTTTTCTAAAGAGAACATTTGCTTGTGAATTTGACTGTGCAGTCTGATTGATACAGATGATTTACAGGTCTGCATTTGTGTTGACTAGTTTGCATTCTTCCATTTTTTTTCAAGGAAATGCAATTAGAATATTGAGTGTGAAAACTAGGTACTAAGAATAATAGCATCATCCCTACATTTTCTT
Source organism: Brachypodius melanocephalos (assembly GCA_013398615.1). Taxonomy (NCBI): domain Eukaryota; kingdom Metazoa; phylum Chordata; class Aves; order Passeriformes; family Pycnonotidae; genus Brachypodius; species Brachypodius melanocephalos. Next base: position 9,786,189 of record VZSR01001685.1, on the reverse strand, counting down.
TACAGGACAGTGGGAACGAAGTTTATAACACCTCTCTTAGGGGTCACAACTCATGTAAATTAGTTTTTATGTAGTAGGTAAGATGCATTTTTTTTCTAGGGTGAGAGGTTTTTAAGATCTGAAATCCATGGAGAGGTTTGCAGCCAATTTGCATTTCTTCAATTGCTGTCTTTCAGATAAGTTAAATCAGGGACTTTGAAATAAACTAAAAATGGGAAAGCTTTATCATCCTGCAGCGTCATAGGCACAGGTTCTAAGGGCAGCAGATTTGTGTGATTATTGCACTGAAGTGTTTGGAGATTCAGGAATATTTTGACATGTGGTACATGGTGTAGCATCTAGTCAGTGGTGTTTAATATAAAATAATCCATGTGTGAAACCTCTTCATCCACGTGCAATTGGTTATTTAGCAAGGGCTCCTAAATGGAAATATTTCTCATTTAGGTAAGGAATCTGACACTTAAGCTAGAACAAGAGACGAATAAGCGAATAATGGCACAGAATGAATTAAAGGCACAAGCTTTTGAAGCTGATAACTTGAAGGGTTCTGAGAAGCAGCTGAAACAGGAAATCAATACCTTGTTGGAAGCAAAGAGATTACTGGAATTTGAGTTGGCTCAACTTGCAAAGTAAGTAAAAACATGAAGTAAAATGGAAAAAATTGCTTAATTATACATGTACTATTTTGCCTGTTCCTGCTAGTGAATAAAGTTCTCTAGTGCATAGGCATTTTTTCCTAAACTAAAAGACTATTTTTAGCTGCATGTTATGATTCCTATGTAGCTGCATGTTATGATTTCTATGTAGCCTTCAGTGTTGGAATATTTTTGTTATGACCTATGATTCAGAACAGTTCTTGGCTCACCATTCTATGTTAAGACACACACACATATACACACACACATATATATATATATGTATATATTGCTCTTTTATTTGAATTACTTCTTTATGGATTGACTGTGATGCTACTTACTAAATCATATGGGACTTTTAGTACATGGGAGTCAATAGTTTCCTTTAATTGCCTGATTAATTTTCTTAATGTTTCTTAAACCAACTTAAAATGAAAACATATTTCATTAGTTAGACTTCTATCATATATTCTTTCAGCTGGCTAGTGTTTCTCCACTTAGAGTACTTCTTGGCTTCTAAATTACATACTGAAACAATCACTGTTTTAGAATAAGAACTGTATTAAATCAGAATTCTAGGATACAGCAAACTGTTGCTCTTTGTGAAGTAATATGTATGCAAATGGTAGATCATTGTAGGATGCTATTCTAGTCAGAAATTGTCTTTGTCTTTTGTTACTAACTGGCTTTTTAAATGTTTTCTTTTTTTTTTTTATTCCTTCAAAGACAATACAGAGGAAATGAAGGTCAGATGCGTGAGCTTCAGGATCAGCTTGAAGCTGAGCAGTATTTTTCGGTAAGACTTATAAGGAATTGTGTGTGCTACATTTTGACATAAAATCATTTAACAGTGAATGGTTGAAACGAAAATTGTTTTAATGTAAGTATCAGCGTGGCATAAACCAGCTATTCAGAAAATCCTGCTTGAAATGCAAACAAGGAACAAAATATTAGAGAACATTAGATGGTGTATCTAAAACGTTGCTTTGTTGTTTGTCAAAACCGACATTACATTGAGTAACTCTTACCTGAATCAGAGTTGTTCCTGTCCTGAGGTTGGAAAGGAGGTATTTTTCTGATACAATTTCAAACTTTGTAGAGAGTTCAAAATCTCCAAACTTACTGGAAAATATTCCATGTTGTAGATCTAACATACGTACATTTAAGAACCATAGACTCACTAGCTTTCTGCATGTATTCCTTATTCTAAAATGCTACATTCTCTGCACCTGAATCTCTGAAGAACCTGGGTACTCCAGGTAGCCAAAATGTGTATTTCATAGATGTGGTTTGATCTGTTCCGTTTCTGTGAAAAGAAACAATAGCGTAAGATTCTCTGTAACACCTGAACTTCAGATACATTCATGGATATGGACAGGCTCATTTCCCTTTGGGAAATACTTTTAAATTTGTTTTTTCCTGGGAGAGACAATAAAAATGTTTGTATTTACTAAACTGCATATGGTTGTCATTTCATTATCTGTTACGGGGGCTTTTTGTACATTTCCCCATGACATAATATGAAGATGCAGAGCATTGTGTTTCTTCGTTTCTTCTTTTGTCACTAACTTGTAGTTTAAATAAGACATTCATAATTCAGTCTGAATATTTAGTAGAAGATCAAATTTTAACTTCCAGAATTACAGGTGGTGTTAATAATAACAATATAGTAATAAAACCCAGAAGTAATTAACAGAAGTCATTTGCATAAATCAGACCACAGCTGAATCACTTACTAAGTTTGTACTGAAAAAGCTTACAATTCTAAGAGAAAAGGTACATGGACACAAAGAGAATGCAATAGGTGAAAGCAGAGAATGGTGTTAGGCTTGTTGGACGAACATTTTGAGACAAGTGATGCTTCAAGAGGATGCAGTTGTGTTCAGGAGACCTGTTCTGCTGTGTCACAGTGCCTTCCTTTTGCAGCACCTGTATTTGTGCAGCTATGTAGGAAAACACACTAGAAGATTGAAAACTAATTTGGTCATATCAGTTCCCTACCCAACAGAAACCGGAAAGAAGCATCTGGGAGAGGAAGGAAGGAGGAAATTTCATTAATGACAGTATTGACTTGTATTGGGGTTTGACAAATTCAAACTTAAGTAGTCTGAAAACAAGGAAGAATTTCAGTATGGAATTTGCATAATGATTCTTTTTTTATCCTTTCTTTTACAGACACTTTACAAAACTCAGGTTAAGGAACTGAAAGAGGAAATCGATGAAAGAAATAAAGAAACGCAAAGAAAAATGCAAGAGTTACAAAATGAAAAGTATGTCCATTACTTTTCTCACATGCACCTAAGTTTTTCCATATTATACTGTCTCACTCATGAATACTTTGAATCAGATCTAAGATGTTTTAATTCCTTTAGAAAAAGGCCTCAAAAGTGTTCTGCAACACCTTGTAGGTGGCAAATACATAGAATGTTAGCTATACTGACTCACAAAGCCCAATGTGGTTATTTATATTTGCTTTGGACATTATCATGTCTGTAAGAAGAATAATGACTTCTCTAAGAATTTAGTCAGATTCGAAAATTTTGAAAAACATTCCAATTTGTGGTAATCATTCGACTTACCAACTTTAAAAATTTGATTACATTATCCTGATAATTACTTAATGTATTTCTATATTCAGTAAAAGAATTTGAGAAAAAGGTAATGAAAAGTCTTTGAAATTTAGTATATTTCTGATTACAGCAAAACTAGTTGTTATTAACAACCATTAATTGTGAATGTACTATTTTCTAAGCTATCAAACAAGAAAAAAATTTTAAGCTTGTTTTTCCAATTTCTTAATTTATTTTGTGTTCTGAAGAAGGAGACTATAGCCTTAGGCGTGAAATACAGTTTCTTCTAAAGTCTCTGTCTCTTGTTCTGCTTGAGCATCAGCATTGAAAAACAATCTGAAGAGCAGAGGTTATATACAGTGTTCATTTTGTACAGCATTTTGGTGTGCAAAGAAAGGGAAAAAGAAAAGGTATTGTGCTAATAAACACAGTGTAGGTGGAAAATACGTGTGTCTCTGCAAAGTTGTTCATGAGTGGTAACCAGTGTAAAGAAGTGGGGAGGGAGGAGAAGGTAGGCAAGACTTCCCTTATTCATCTTGGGGGTATTTATTTCTTTTCTCACTTCTTTTTGTAGATTCTTTATATTCTATTCCCTCACTATTCTCTGCAATCTTATGTTCATCATAAATGTTTCTCACTTGGATATAACTATAGGATATAACTATGGGACTATATGTGGTTTAAGTATCTTTTGATGGAACCGCTCTGTACATGTAATTTTATTTTCTGTTCCTCAAAGACAGGAAGAATATGTCTTGGTGTTTATGGATGATTGAAATATTAATGAAATCACAGTAAGCTTGCTGCTGTAGCTTCTGTGGGCCATCAAAAGATGCATGTGTACAGAATGCAGTTTTGTAACTCTTGCTTTTCTTAAGAAACTAAGATAATGACCATTAGCTGAGTGGTATAATTTGGATTTGATAGTCTTCCTGAAAATTGGGAATGTTTTGCATAGGAAAAGGAAATCTTAATGTCCTTTTTACAGAGAAACACTCGCTACCCAGTTGGATTTGGCTGAAACCAAAGCTGAGTCAGAACGGTTGGCACGGGCACTTGCTGAAGAACAGTATTATGAACTGAATCAGGAAAGCAAAAAAGCTGCATCAAGGCACAGACAAGAATTGACTGATAAGGACATTATCATAAGAAGGGTAATTAACTGTTATCAATACCTGTATAAATCTCTTCCAACTGGAAACCAAAATTCATGGTTTTAATTAATGAAGTCTTGTTGTGATCCTAGGTGGTAACTAATTAAGTATCTTAAGTTTTGGGCTCACTTGGAACCTTAAACATTTAAATTTCATCATGTGACCTTCCTAAAAAACCAAAATTTATTAATCTGAGGTGAAGCCAGAATGACAATGTCTGTAATTCAGTTGTTAAGCCTTTTGTATTTACTTGTCATTGCCAAGTGTATTATTTAAATCTTGCAAATTTGTGGAGCTGTGTATTAGAGACTGTTATTGCAAAGTAACTTAGTCTTTAAAAAAAAACCCAGTTGAGAGTCTTGAGTTTCACAACCCATACCCTAAAATGTAATATTTGAAGATATTTTATAGCATAGCTTTTGGATGTTAGTATGATCTTGATAAATGTCTTTAACTGAAAAGCCTCAAACAGCAAGCCATATGTAGCATAGTTGTTTTATCATTGTTGTTTTTTTTTCCCGTTTAGCATGACCTGTGCATGTTTTCTTAAAAATCCTGGGGGTGTAAAACTCCAGATGTAACTGAACTTGGCTCAATTGCTGAAAGCTTTCTGTTAATGCTACCATCTCTGTGAAAAGATAGTGCAAATAGAGTTTGTTTCATGAATTTGCTTTTTTAAGCTTGACATCTCCAGAATACTGCTATTTTCAAGAAGCATTTAGAAGACTATCTCAGTGGCATCAAAGGAATACCTTCTTGCCAATATATTTTTGGTTTCAAGTATTCTGATAATTTTGTCAGGCAGCTTGATACACAGTTGTATTTTGTGTCTTTTGTATATGCTTCAAACAAAACCTTTATTTAGGAATACAGTTATGTCTGGTTTTTCATATATATTTATTAAGTGATCCTGGCAATGGCAGTGAACATACATATTCAAATTTGTGGTGGTTTTTCTTTCCAACTTTTTTCCTTTTTTTTGCAAGCTCTGTACATATTTACCTATGTCTGCTTTGTCTTAGACCAATTATAGTTTTGTTTTTATCCTGATTTTCATGATGTGTGACAATTATCCAGCTGTAAATACCTTGTATCTACTCTAGACTTCAGTGCTGGAGCTCTAGCATCTGTCAGCTACTTTTCTGTCTGGATTCAAGGTATCAGGCCTCTCTACATATTAGTTTTTCCAAAGTATGACTAATTAGTTGAAAACTGCCACGTACCATAATGGACAACCTGAGTTTGCTTAAGTTGTTTTTTGATTCCATACTACAGTGTTGTCAGTTCTGCAATGTTCTTTTTTTTTTGTTTGTTTCTTTTGTTTTTTTTGTTTTGTTCTGGCACAGGTGTATTTTAAGCCTTCTGGTAAATCAAAACAGCACAGAAGAACAGTAACGTTTTTTAAAAAGTTCATGTAGGCAGAAGGTGTTCTAAGTAAATGGTTGTTATAGAATTAAGGGTATTTAAAATAGTAGTGTTATAGATATTTTTAGAATTGATGTCAAGTTCTTCTAAAATATGTTTCTTTTCATGTAGTTGGAAGAAACTAATAACACTTTAACCAAAGATGTTGATTTAATAACGAAGGAAAACACAGAGATCAGTGAAAAATTTAAGAAACAAGAGGAAGGTATGTCATGTATGGAGTTTTAACTGATCTGCACGATTGAATTTGAAACACATATGGAGAAATGGGAAGTGGAAGAAGTCATGGTTATTTATCTTCTGTATTATTTTGGGCTCAATGTTGGCTTTAGTATTTCATCTTTGTGCCTTTCTGAGATACCCTTCTGGTAATTTTCTGTCATTGCAGTAGTGTTAAACTGGTAGTCTTTGTAAATTGCATTTTTCTCAAAAAGGAAAGCAACAGGAAAACAGAATGGAAAAAAAGATGCACTTACAGAAGCAATTAAGTTTAAAAATAATTACCTTGTACTAAAATTACTCAACTAGAATATTATTTTAACAGATTACAAAATGAAAAAAGAAGAGGAAATCAATAATATTAGAATGCATTATGAGAAGAGCATAAACACTGAAAGAACTCTGAAGACACAGGTACAAGTTTTTATGCAATTGAATAGTGATAATTACTTTGCATTTACAGAAGTATTTCAGGTGTTTTGTTTTTTGAACTAGCTCTTTGTTTCATTGAAATTAAGTATGTATTAACCATGATGTACAATATGCATTGTTAAATTCACGTTTGAAAGAGTAAGTTTTGATGCTGTGTACTTTTCAGTATTACTTCAGTTGTGAGTAAGGGCAATTTATGTTGGTGAAGGGATTTTTTTGTCACATCCTGTAACTAGAGGAACTGAGAAGTTTTTTATGAAACATGCTGCATATATCATTTTTCTTACTGGTTCTCCTTTGTTTAACAGGCTGTCAACAAACTGGCTGAGATAATGAATCGGAAAGATTTTAAAATAGACAGAAAGAAAGCTAACATGCAAGATTTGAGGAAAAAGGAGAAGGAAAACCGAAAGCTCCAATTAGAACTTAATCAAGAAAAAGAGAAATTCAATCAGATGGTAGTGAAATACCAAAAGGAGCTTAATGAAATGCAAGCGGTAAAAGAATTTAATTTCTTTATCACATTGTGGAATAGATATAGATATAGATGAGTTTTATTTTCAAAATACTTGGCTGCCATGTTTTTGATAACACAGTAACTATGCATCTGTATATAAATACAGCAATTAGCAGAAGAATCTACATACAGGAATGAGCTCCAGATGCAGCTGGATAGTAAAGAGAGTGACATAGAACAACTACGAAGGAAAATCATGGACCTCCAGCAAGGAATGGATTCTACCAGTGTTGCCAGTCTTCCGACAGATGAAACAGATGGAAATATTTCAGGTACGAGAAAAGCAGATTTGAACTACTTGGCCATGTTGCATACACGTAGTTTTGGGAGGTATTGTTTCAGAAAAGTTACTGCTTCTTAAAATCTTCTGGCTGTCTAATTCTGTATCACATCTCTACTTCCTTTCTTTCTTTGTTTTGTTTGTTTTTTTGTTTTTTTGGGGGTTTTGGGTTTTTTTGATTTTTTTTTTTTTTTTTACTTCATACCTTAGTTGCTTATATTTAAATGTTAATTTTTTCTCACATCACACTTCCTACTGTATGGATTGGCATTAGAATCGTTTATATGCACTTTGAGGAAAGAGTATCTTTACACCTCTTGTTTTTCAAATACAGTGATTATAATGTGCAGTATTTGGTGAAGAGAAGACAGGACCAACACTTCTGCAACATCATAATTGTGTTTTATATCTTGAACGCAAAATTGTCTTGATCTTACCTCTTCTTACTCAGTCATGTAGCACCTCTGTGACAATTGGCAGTAATTGCTGATGTGAAAAATAATTGGAGGAATTTCCATAATAAATTTATGGTATTGTGATGTAGCAGATTAAAATAAGAACATCTAATACAGTGTAGCCAGCCATTTCCAAGTGTCAGTACCAAACACTGTACTTGGAGACCCCCTGTTAGACTGGGGTCTAAAAGTCTCTTTTTCTGAATCTTTTAAGTCTTCTAATAACTGGTTAGTTATTTACCTTTCCCCTTCCCCAGTGTTTGAAAAGTGTAATCAGTTAGTACTTTCACATGATCCACTTCTGAATCTCTCAGAAAAAAATGTTTATTGTAATCAGGTGTGCTTGACAATTTCCATACATCACAGTAGGCGTGTCTTTTTTTATATGGTTAAGTAATTTTTAGAATTCATTGTGAAATTTTTAATGTATTTTTGATAAGTCTGAATTTCATTGTAGAAAAATATTTTTAGACATACAAAACCAGAATACTATTTTGGGTATTTTATGACTTCAGTGGATGAGTAGTCAGATAAAAGTAAATAGAATAATTTCAGATGTGTCTTTTCCTGTTACTGCACTTCATGCTGCTCAAATTGCCACATTCTAGAGTTTTTCCAGGAATCTTAGAGTGAAATTTCAGGTAGGTTATCAGTCTTAGTACATGTTTTGATGTAGTTACTCCTTTCTGTGTCTGTTTTTGTTTCCTATCTTCCCCTAGTGTATTTTTAGATCTTTATTTTTAGTTAATGCTGTAATGAATTTCATTTTAGAGTAGAGTTTTGTTCAGTTAATGGTATAGTCTTCTCCTTCACAAGTTCCATTTTGTTTAGGAAGTCTTTTTCACTCTGGGGTTTGATCTGTAAATTGCAATCTTGTAAAGATTTTGTCTTTTGACAACAATCTTCAAGACCAACTCCCATTGGAAATTCTTAGAATTATTAGATTGGTTAAGGAACATTTGTTTTCTTATCTGTCAGGAATTCCTTCTGGTATTTCTGAAGTATCAGTACTTCTCAGGCATTTTTCTCTTACATGCACATTTTCAGGGTATTCCATTTAATAGGAATAAAAAAGAAATCAGAGGAGTTTCACTTATTAAAGTGGTTTTTTCCTCCCCTCAAATCACAAATTGGAATCAAGCCTTACTGTTTTTAAGTGTCTTGTAATTGAAGAAGACTGTAGTTTGTAATTTTAGTAGAAAATTTCTGAACTCTTTTAAGTTGAGATCTTTAGGGGTTTTTCTACAGCAAAACAGACCAGTTTTATTCTACCCGAAAGAGTGGTTTTGAACTTCCTCACTTCCCTTCTCAGCCATTTTCATTTGATGGCTGTTTTGTATTACATGGAAAACATGAATGCTTCCACCTGGCCATAGACACCTTCCCTATATTTTTCTTAAGGGCAGTGGTGTGTCAGTATGACCCCGTTGTGTCTCAGAGCCTGGATGGAGTATAGGCAAAAGCTCCTTCTTTGTCTGCCTCTTTAAGGGGGGTTATTTTCAGTTTTACCTCTGGAGATGTATGTAGTCAGGCTTTTGGCTGCATAACCTGTCACTTCCATTTTGAGGCAGAAATTTCAGTCTGTGCAACATCTTTTCAAGTCAGCTGGTAATTTCCATTGTCGAATAGAACATCATAGTTACTGGAAGTTCTGGTGTTCTTGTGTGAGGTGTCTACTTGTTAGCCCTTAACTATTTCTTTCTTGCTAGCCTTTCATTTCTCATTTCTTTTTTGCCCTTTTTTTCTACACATGCCTCTGATTTTTACTGCAGTTATCCTGGTTTTACTGTGTGATACAGGTAGGACCTCTAATAGATATTATTAGGACTTCTCTAGATTTAGATCATGTCCCTACATGCGTTTTTTTTTTTGGTTTTTTTTGTTTTTTTTTTTTTTTCTTTCCCCCTCTGTGAGCGAGTAAGTTTCTGGGTTGGTCAGGATCTGAATAAGAAGCAATTTGGTAATTAAAAGAGATTAAGTGACAATTAGTGTAGTCAAATTTCACACACTTGTCAAAGAGACAAGCAGAGGGCAAAAAAGGAGCAGTAGCATTAGAAAGGTGAAACAAAAAAAAGAAGCTAGACTTCAGAGTGGAAATAGCCCGTGCCACAGAAAGAGGAAGTTATCCAGCCCATGGTTATTTTCCTGCAAACCAAGTAATTAGTGTACAAAACAGAAGGTGATGTATTACAGCAGCTCATTTGCTGCAGTGTTGTTGTATGACGTTGATTGTGTTCAACTGTGGGCCAAGTTCCCATTGCTTCCATAGCCCAAACATGGCCATTCCTTCTGAGCACCTTGAATAGCATCTTGTTTAACAGCTGGATGTGATGAGTAGTCAATAGGATTCTCCAGCTGGTGCACTAGTTCTTAAGGCAAAGGCACTACTTAAAAAAAAATTTAGCAAATAAATGGTTGACTTTTATAATAAGTAATTATAGTATGATTTATTCTTTTCCTGTCACAATAAAAACATCACCGGGGAAAAAATAAAGATACAAAATAATATAAGCATGTATAAAAGATTCCATGGTCATAATTCTGGTAATGGGCAGTCTTTTGTTTAATTGAGAAAAATTTTTAAACTCATAAAATTTTAAGGAAAAAAAAATCTCTGTTTAGAAATAGAGAAATCACATGGTACAGCTGCATTTCACTTGGAGGTGTTTTCTGTCTGCCACTGGCCTAAATACTCCCTCAAATTCTGGTAGCTGCTAGGACAACTTGGACTCTGCCAAGGTGGGGATTGGTCCCTTTAGACAATCCAGGCTATTCTCAGGCTCTTGCTTACTTACGTGGGAAAGGTTATTATGTGGATGAAGGTTTTTCCTTGTATTCAATTCTAGGCCTGTTTTGTAACTCTCACTCCTGATTATTGATTCAGATAGCATCATATCTCAGTTGGTGTCCCCAGTGTTAACAGAGTCCTTGCTGAAACAGCTGAGGTATTTGCTTTTAAATGATGCCTTTGGAATGCCTCTTCCTCCTGACTGGACTTAGGGAGTCTTTATACTTGCATGATCATAAATAGAATTCCTCTTTGCCAAGATGGAGTATAATCAGGAATGTGAGGGTTTTTTCTCCTAATTGTTACAGGGCACTTAACATATTGTGAATTGCTTCTTTTCATCTGATTGGCAAGATGATTTAAGCAATTGAGCTATCCTGGAGGTTTAACTGCAGCACATAATATTTTACAGCATGTGTTGTAGATCACGTTTTGCACAAAGATAGGATGGAATAATAAATGGGCAGCATTTAAGTCAGCAGTTTTATTGGACTCAGATAGGGCTTCCTGAAGTACCTGCAAGTAGCCTGAATAAACCTGAATAAACCCCAAAGCAAGATCCAGTCAGAAATCCTTGGTGAAATCCACATGAAATTATAGTAAGACAGTCTGCTGAGGGAAAAATCCAAATTGAAAGAATGGAAGGAATTAGTAAGATAGTATCTCCAGGTTTTTGGTTGCTGTAGAAGTCTTAGGAGTAGAAATTCTTGAACATTTGAAAGAGATGCTCTGCTGTTCATGAAAGCACTCACATTATTTAGCTCCAGAACAGCAAAAAGTCTAGTAAAGCTGTACAGTGATGGTTGTCCTGTGTGATTTTATTGAAGTCTTACTGTTAGAACTCTTATCATACTGAATCCCTCTGCATCCTGGTAGTCTGGATATTAGCTATGAAGATGCTTAGAATGCAAACCTACATTTAAAATATATTCAGAGTTAACTATAACATCTGTAGCCTTTATGGAATTCTTTCTTCGTGTCCTATTCAGATCCAGCTAGCCATCAGATATTTTTGAGGCCTAACTTGGACTTTCTGAATTGTAAATATGAGATATCAATTATGGTATTCTTTCCAAAATACAGGGAAGTTGTCAGGCAATAGTTTTAAGCCTATTTTTGAAGACTGGAATGGAAGAATCTTTTTCATTGTCTAGATAGCCCATATTTTCTTAATTACTTAATCAGAACACTCATAAATATTAGTCTTCTGGTTCAAATATTTGTGAAATGGCCAGATGAACATTTGCAGTTGTGCTAAGTCTGTCAAGAGAAATGAAGATGCACTATAAATATTACTTGAGAGGAACCTTTGTAGCAGAGTTGGAATGAAAGAGCTCATCTCCACTTTCAAGAGTACATTTGGTTCCAGACAAATTTTAGCTTTGTTGAAAAGGAGTACGTTCAGAAACTGTTACTTTCAACTGCAAGATGTTACTCACAGCTCAGAAGTCATCTCTGACTCAAATAGAATTTGCTCCCTAAAATAGATTTGTAGTAGAGAGAAAAGAATGTCAATGGATTCATTTGAAATACCTCATTTACTTCCTACTTATTTTGAAATTGTTTTCAGAACATGCTGAAATAGAAGGAAACCTAGAAAAACTTCTACTATCCCTATAAGCATCTTCTAAAATTCACCATCACTGGATCTTTCCAGATTTTCATATGCCATAATTTCAACAGATTTTTTTTTTTTTAACAAGTCATCCTTCTGTATTCCTTTTGAACAGCAGTCGCCCATACTTTGTTCTTTATTAGCCATTCATCACTTTGTTTTGCAATGGAAACCTGAGTTTTAGGATGTTTCTATAATTTCTAAAAATGGAAGAATCTTCTCTTAATGTAAAAAGTAATCAAAGTAATCAAAACAAGGTAAGCATTATCTGTGAGGCCTGTAGACATGGAGTAAATAGGTTTTCTTTTCCAAAGCTGCTGAGTATCAATAATTGGGAAGAGTCTGTGATAACAGAGGGAGTAGGCTGGGGGGGTGTGGGGACCCCTACCCCCCAGTCCCCCCTGGTTCTTATGCAGTTGTGAGGAGGCAAATTTCCTTCATTTTTCTGGGAGGTTTTCTTACTGGAATGAGTTCTGCTAACATGCTTTTCTTCCAGTTGATATCAGTAGTTCAGTGCTCCTTTAGTATTTTGAAGCTATTCCATGTGGAGAAATGATTCCATATTCTGGAGTGTAGTCCATTTCTAAATATTGTCTGCTGTAAGGCTAGTGTGGGAAATGCCTAATTATAATGCCTTGCTAAGCTCTCAGTCCCATTGTAATTCTACATAGCAAAGTATATGTACAATAACTTTTATACATTTGAATGCATTTCAGAGCTTGCTGGGATACACTTCACGTAGAGTTATTCCTGAAGGACAAAAGGAACCAGGTCCTCAGGACATAAATAGTTGTGGAGAATGTTTCAGAAATTTTTAACTCAATGCTTTTGAAGTTTTCAGTGCTACTGTTACCTGGCTTCATCATTTTAATTTTAGAAACCACTCTCAGTTAGCTGGAAGGGCTTTTTCAATCAACAGTCCACATTAGGCAGAATGCTAATTTCCTTGTGGCCCTTTTTTTGTATCATGCTAAATTATTTCAGTAGTTTAATGTTGGGAAGATATGATATTACATTTCTCTTTGGAGAATTTCTCACTGAAAATTTGAGTAAAACACTTGTCTCTTATTCTTTATATCTAGTTGATTCTTCCTGCATTCCTTATTTAATTATCTCCTATTCTTATCTTCTGTGAGTAATGGGACACCCATATAGCTTTGCTTGCTCTTGTGCTCTCTCTCCTTTTTTGTTTCCTGTGGAAAATGTGGATCTGATTTGTTTTACTTCCTGCATCTTCCTGCTGAATATTTTCATACAGCCCCTCTGAATGTTAAATTATGTTTACATTGAAAATCTCTTAATTTAAACTGTAATGTATTTTCAAAGCAAAGTCTTTCCTGCCTGGCTCTTTGCAAACTATTTACATACAGTGTTAGATGTTGGCATCAAGGAAAACAGCTTTACTTTTACTGTGCAGTAACTGTGTAATCAGATATTGGCTTGTGATGAAGCATGAGTGAAATGCTTATATCTTCATTTTATTTAGCTGCGCTTTTTATTCTGCTTTGCTGAATAGGTGATTGCCCATTACTGCATGTAGTACATCTTCCTTTCTAGTGGTAGTTTGCTTTTGTGCTATCCTGTTTTGTTATTATAAATACATAAAGTTATTAAATATGCATTTTTTTAAACCAGAATCAAGACTTGAAGGTTGGCTTTCAGTACCAAACAAAGGAAATATAAGGCGTCATGGCTGGAAGAAACAGGTACAAATGCCTTTTTTCTTTCTTCCTCAGTTTCCTTGGAAAGGTTTCTAGGCATGTGGTGCATTGGCTTTACAACTCATATTTAAGAAACAAACAAAATAATTAAGAGTAATAGAGTGTATGTACATTACTGAAGAAAAAAATCAAAGAAAATTCAAGTTCAGTATGAAATCTTTAGTAAAGACATTGTGCAAATTTACAACAGGGAGGAAACGCTTTACAATGAGCATCTTGGAACCATTAAAAATCATGTTTCTCCTTTGAGTAAGCATCTTTATAATTCTTTTACTGAAAAAGAACCTCTTTGTGCATCTTGGCAGCACAGAGTAGGGAATAGCACACATAAATGTTCTGAAGGTCACGGAAGAGTGCATCACGCTGTAACTTGCCACACATGATTTCCAAGGATATTTCTGTCTCCCTTACCTTTAAGATAATCGATTTCTCTTGAAAAGAACTGATTTACTCTCAGAAACAGGATCTCTGCTGGAATTGCCACTCCAGACAAAGCAGTCTTATTTGCCTCTGTAGAGGTTATGGTCTGATTCTTTGACACATCCAATGTTCAAACGGAGGTACTTAGAATCCGTTTCTGGTTATCTTTTCTGGCTGTTCAGTTCCCCCCTTTGAACATCTTTTAGACAAAAGTGAACATGGTCTCTAGAATTTTTTAAATTTTAAAAGCTAATTGTATGAAACAGTTTATTTTCTTTCATCTTCCTTATATTCAAAGACTGCTACTAGAAATTACTGAGTTATTCATGACCCTTTTGAAGTAACTTTCTGATTCCTGTTGAAAGGTATTTCTCAAATGCTGTATTTACATTCACATTCTACAACAACTGGAAGTAATTCCTATAACATTTAAAGGAGAAAGGATTCATTCCTGTCAAAGAAGCACTTGAATGTTTGTATTGGGCCTTTAGCTGCTCTACTCCTCCTTTGAAGTACTGCTATTTTCAGTGGGCTTCCATGGCCACCTTCATATGCTCCAGACTCATACATTTGAGTTCCAGACCTGCCTATTTTTACATCAATATCAGACCTTGGTGATTTGTCTGTAAGTTACAATCACCACCTATTCTCGCTTGCTGGGAGTGAGTGGTAAGTTCTGCCCTATTTCAAATACTGTTCAATCCATCTTCCCCCTGCCCCTTGGGGTAGGAGAGGGACAAAAGCAGAATTTATGTGTTAACAATTTACTGAAAGCACAAAGCAAGACTAAGACAAGCACAATAAAACCAGCAATATTAATAGCAAAAGTATACAGAAAGAGAAGGTGCTTAATCCACGAAAAAGGTGTTCACCACCAGGAACAAAACCAAATGGCGAATCCTTTCTGTAGATCTGTTTGATTGCTAAGGCGGGTTGAATCCTCTTATTATAGAATTGACTGTGTCTGGCATGAATCAGGTAGCTTTGTTTTGTACTGGATTATATCAAATATTGTGTAATTTTTCTGTCAGAATGCTTCCAGCACCATTTTATGGTGGTTTTGTGAAAACGGAGATTAGTTTTGCATTCTCTGACATCTGAAATTTTAAACTCCTGATAAATGCAGCTTCTCCAGTGAAACACTATCAGAACTTCTTCAGGCATGCCCAGTTACAGGCATATTTCCTTGCCTCAAGGTATTTTAGGCAGTTAATCCATTCACACTTTTCCTAGATTGAGTGGACTCACACTTCGGAGGAATTTGAGCTGCAGATGGATGGCTCAGTCATGAAATTAATTGTACTGATAAGGTTCATTATCTAGCTGAGGTTCATATCAGTGAGACACAGTAGTGAGGGACTGTGTTCACTCACATGTGTACTGTGTTGGCTGAAGTGTACTGTAGCTGAAACAAGCTGACATGTAGTCAGCCTCTTCAGGTGCTTCTCTTCCAAATTCTCCTGCAGTTTCAGTTTTGTGAAGGTGAGAGGTATATGCAACCTCAAATATAGGCATGCCGAGATTAATTTAAAGGAAAAGCAAAATTACATTAGGAGTGTAATTGGATTGATGCCTGAGTTGTTACAACTTGAGCTGTTGCATTTCTGACTCAGATGTCAGTAGCACTGATGTTTCAGCCCCATGCCCTCTGAATTACTTAGCTTAAGTTAGAAAAGGGTGAGTGTGGAAAACTTACTTGAGAATAAACAATTCAGTTATACCTAAAGCTAAGACTGAAATGGGTTTCCCTTGTTTTTATCTGGAGCTTCATTTCATCCCAAGTGAAGATGATAAAATTCCTTCAAAAACAACTATAGAACAGAACTACTGTCAGAAGATTTTTTTTAGTATGTTCACAACAGGATATTGATGCTGTTGTAACTTTTTTTGAGGTTAAGTAGTTCTTTCACCAAGGCTTATATATAGTGTGATAATTTAATTCCTTTACAGTCGGAATTTGCATTTGTGCTAGTTGTCATTTAAGGGATTGTTCTTATCTCTGAAAGGCAAAGGTGCATGCTTCAAAGATGAAAAAGGCATTAGTTTTCTATTGGAGTGGATAAAGGAATTGAAGTACAATCTTTTTCTTCAATGGGAAAAATCACAGGAGGGTCACACTATTACAGCTTAGTACTTACTCAAGCTGCTGATCAGGCTTTCTGTTAAGGAATTGTGACAAAACACCCTTTCATGGCTTTTTTTAGATGTATTTCAGTAATTGAGATTTACAACTGTAGCTCACACCTTGCAATGCACATTTTAAAAATGCTGTTGTATAAACTTAAGGTGACTTTCATATTCAGGTTTTGAGGTCAGCTTCAAGTCCTATGTAAAATGAGGTTGAAACCTCCCCTTTCAGAAGGATAGACATTCATTCAAATTATCAGTATCTGCATTGTGCAGAAACCCATCCAGTTACCTGCCAGTCTTTGGAATTCAAGATGAACTATGGGTGCGTTCACTCGCATGCTTTTCTGTCCTTTCCCCTCCTTCTGGGTTATATGTGAATCTGGAGACCAATATAGACAGAGCTCCCAGTTTACTTCCTTTTAATTCTGTTTAGTGTCTCATATCTTTCAGTTCCTTCTAAAAGATTTGAAACTGCAGGGGAAGGAACAGCCACAGCTGTCATTGAGCTTATGCTTGTGGACAGTTCCAGCAAAGATGTGGGACTAGCAACTCCTAGTGAAGAGCAGCAGGCAGTGAATTCCAATCTTGAACTTACTGGGAAGTGCTTAGGATAGAGGTGTTTGATCTTAAATATTTCAGTGTATTCATAGGGTACCAGACCTCTGTTTCTGCTGATTCATTTTGGCTCTTTATTTTACCAGTCCATTAAATTGAAAGTGTAGGAAATTAACAGGAACCATGGGAATCTGTTTTTTAGCCTACCAGCAGCTTGGTGTGAAGTACCAGTGAGTCCTGCCATCCTGTAGAGAGCTTTTTTACAACATAATCAATAAGTGATAACTTTTGCATTGTGTCACTCACAGTGATACACTAAATTTCATAGTAACCTGCCAGTAACAACTGAAATTTGTGAGTTTGTGTACAGGTGGACTTGCAGAGTCCTCACAAGCATTTTAGAGTGATCCAGTGACAATGCAGTCACTGCGACTGTAGCATTGCAGAGCTGTCCATAGTGTAGCTGCCTTCAGGATGATGTTAATTTGAAACTTTTAATTTACTCTGGATTTTTATGTGCATGTGGGAGTATATTAGGATAAAAATTGCTTTTAAGAATGCAATTTCAACTGTTTTATCTTTTCTTTCCACAGTATGTTGTGGTGAGCAGTAAAAAGATACTGTTCTACAATGATGAAAAAGACAAGGACCAGTCTAATCCATCCATGGTACTGGATATAGAGTAAGTAAAGTTATTGTTAGTTTTGATTATAAATTGACAAAAGAGTGTTGTGTGTGAAATAGCATATAGGAAATCCAGGAGCTTGAAATAAAAATTCCATAAGTAATTTTTTAATTTCCCATACTAATTGGCAAATGTCTGTGTATCTGTATTTCAATGTACCATTAAACGAACTTTGACGGTCCTTTTTCTTTGTCCTATGATTGCTAAAGGTGAAAAAGAGAAAGCATCATTGCTGGTCTAGTCCAAAGCATTTCTAACTTTTCCAGCTGTTTTCTGTTTAAAGTGATAAAATATATTAATTGTGATTCCTTTACATTGGTTATACATGAGGAAAATTGTGTCAAATATTACTGAAGCCCCTCTCTGGTACATGACTGTGATGTTTGAACAGCTGATTGACATTGTGGGATCTTACAGAATAGTAATTGAAGAAAGGAATTAGAATTCCTGAATAGATGTATCAGGGACTAACAGATACAGTGGTCTGGAAGGAATCTCAAACTCAGGAACTGCTTCAGCTGCCAATTGCTCATAACTAGGAAAAGAGTTATTTTCTCTTCGAACTGTTTTGTACTCTCTTTTCATAAACATCTGCTACAGCTACTGTTGAAAACAGGATGTTAGGAGAGATGGACTTAGAGAGTTCACCCAATATAAGATGATGTTTGTTCAATTTAAATAGTATTTTCAACAGCATGTACCCCAGATTTCCTTTTGTGATGTTTTGGCATAGATTGTTCCTCAAGCTATAACATGATTTAGTAAAAAAACTACTGGATAGTATTCTACTTAATATGGTTACTTCCATCCAAGTTTTCACCAAGCTTTTCCAGCAGTAATATTAGACTTACTAGTGTTTTGAGGAAGTATTTGAAAGCCTTTATTTTAAGTAAACTTACCGTGATGGATCTTGAATCCATTGTAAGATAACCCCTTTTTCATGTTGTGAAATATTTTGTTCTTATGTGGGTAAACAAAAATCTATATGGTTATGAATTAGTTAATAAAATCATTGCAGTGTTGAAGTAGGTTGTGTTGCTTGTGTAATTTCTAAGAACTGCAAAGCAGTTTGATAATTGTTCTAAACTTTTTAGCATTTTCTGATTCATATTTCTTCTAATCTAGTAAGCTGTTTCATGTCCGACCTGTAACTCAAGGAGATGTATATAGAGCTGAAACTGAAGAAATTCCTAAAATATTCCAGGTAAAAAAAAGTATATTCTCCTGTCTGTTTAACTCTCTTGAAAAAGTGGTGACTTCTGTGAAGAGGGTATAAAAGTACTTAATGCTTCAACAATAACACAGCAGTGTTCTTTTTCAGATTCTCTATGCTAATGAGGGGGAATGCAGGAAAGATTTGGAAGTAGAACCAGTACAGCCGGCAGAGAAGACAAATTTTCTAAATCACAAAGGCCATGAATTTATTCCCACATTATACCACTTTCCAGCCAACTGTGAGGCCTGTGCCAAACCTCTCTGGCATGTCTTTAAACCCCCTGCTGCCCTAGAATGTCGAAGATGCCATGTGAAGTGCCACAGAGACCACTTGGATAAAAAGGAGGAATTAATTGCACCATGCAAAGGTATACTCATGTTTTTATCTGTTCTGTGTTCTCCATGTGATTAAGCCAAACCTGCTAAACTACTGGAGGTGAATAAAAGCACTTCAATTCAAAATTAAACCTAAAACTAAAGTTCCATGATTTTAGATGTGAAAGTTGCTATTAAAGCAATAGGTTTATGAGCAGGCAGCTGTAGCAAACCTCTTTAGGAGCTGCTGGAGTTCTGCTGAGGGCCCACGGTTCCCTAGAGGTTTGTGCCCAAGTACTGGGCAGCTCCTTGGTGCCCACACCATTCCCTCTGCACTTACACCTGACCCATGCTAGAGACAACTGCAGTGGCTGCATCAGCAAATCTCTGCTGAGACCTTGCAGAGTGGTTCTTCAGCCACCTCACAGATTGGAGTAGAAGTTTCTTCCCTGTGCTGGTGTGAAGTGGAGCATTCAGGGTATGTACTCTGGAACTTGTCCATAAGGTACCCACACAACTTGCCAGCTTATTAAAATTGTAATTAATCTTATTTCTCAAATATTCATGTTAGACTCAGGAATGCAGAATGACAAATTGTGAAAAGCATTATATTCATAATCTTCCCTGCTGTTTGTTGTCTTCCAAAAATATATAAACAAATCCCATACAAGAATGTTTATGTATATGATACAGTTGGTGTGTCATAACTCTGATAAGGAGCCCTGGTTTTCACTCAATCATCTTCCTCCTTTTTCCTTAGTGAGTTATGATGTAACTTCAGCAAGAGATATGCTGTTGTTGGCATCCTGTCAAGATGAACAGAAGAAGTGGGTGACGCATTTAGTAAAGAAAATCCCTAAGACACCACCATCTACTTTTGTTCGTGCTTCTCCTAGAACTTTGTCTACAAGATCCTCAGCAAACCAGTCATTCCGAAAAGTTGTTAAAAATACTTCTGGAAAAGCTAGGTGAGAAATAAGCTACAAAAACTACAGATCTTCCTGGCTACAACCCTCTCCGTTTAAGTCCTATTTCGTATGAAATTGTGAAATAATTCCATAGTTATACCTGTTGAACTGCTGATCTAAATCTTTGCTCAAATCCCAAAGGAAAGAGCAGAATTCTTCTGTTATTATGGTAAATTTATCAGTTCTTCACATTTGGATAGGTACCATGGAAGTGGTACCTCACCTTCCAGTGCTTGAGAGGGAGCTGGTTGCTTTTTTTTTTTTTTTTTTTCCTGTTTAAAGGCAAGGCTCAGTGGATATGTCAGTAATGGCATTTACCAGCAAGGGTGATCCACAGTCATCCCATCCATGACTCAGAGCTTGTATACTCTAGAATTCTTCTGTGAATGGAGCTGGAATGAGAAACTTACAGATTCTATCTGTTAGGCCAATTCTTTTGTTGTGAGGCCAGTTAAGTATTAATTCTGTTTTCCTCCCTGCTTACTCGTTCTCAGTTGTCTTCTATCCCAGCAGTTGTTTCTGTAAACTATTTGTGACCCTATGCACTAACCAAGACATGATGTAAAATACATTTTTTTTTAACGCTTAGGTTACTGTAGTCTAATTTTAACCTTTAGTAGCTTCCTGATACAGTATGTGTTTTGTTTTCTCCCCAAATAACCAGTTGAATTGACAGTACAGAGTGGAAACTAGTGTCTCAGTAAGGAAAGAGTCTTCTCAGATTGGCAAGGCTACTGAACATTCCTGGCATGAAATGCAATAAAAGCAGACTTTTGCATATAAGAAGACATGAGGTATATCATGAAACATCCTCATTGAAGGGAACAGAGGAGAAAAAATCTGAAAGACAAAAAGGGCATTGGTTTTCTTGTCCGCAAGACTTCCATCCTAAAACATAAGTGATCATAGAATGGTTTGGGTTGGAAGGGACCTTAAAGAGCATCTAGTTCCAACCCACTCTGCCAGAGTGGATCAGGTTGCTCAGGGCTCCATCCAGCCTGGCCTTGAACACTTCCAGGGATCATAGTTTTGAGACAGTAATATATTTAGTGGAGGCCTTCAAATTAATTCCATACAGGAAAATTAATTTTGGCCTCAAATAAAAAGCTGTCAATATAAAATCAGTTGTGTTGTGGGCAGTTTGGTGTTAGAGACCATGCAACAGCATGAGGAGAAGGACGTAAAGAGAAAACTGTGACCAACATCTAACTGAGCCAGAGTCTTTGGGAGAGAAGCCCTCATCACAAACACTGAACAAAGTCTCAATTTAGCAGTTATAGTTCAAGTGGTAGGAATGCAACAGAATTGTAATTTTACATTTTTTAACACCAGCATTTAATGGAGCTGAACTTCTGACATACAGAAACACTTCTGATTTGTGGGGAGATTTCCTGGGAAGTGGGCAGTTTCTCCTTAGTCTCCAAAAAAACCCAAGGGTGAGTGCAGTGGAAAAGTACACAGTGATAAACCTGAGTTAAAAAGACTATAAAATCAGGGATTGCTTACTAAGTAGTAGCATCTTCAGCGTTGTACCACATTAAGACAAATTGGTAATTGTTATTTTCAGGAAGACTTCAGCTACGTTTGTTATGTACTTACATGATTTGTACTTGTACAACAAGAGCTTGTCAAATTATTTGCCTTGTCTAAAAAATGTCCATTTCTCCCAACTTCCAGAAGGTTTTATAAAGCTTCATGGTCTTTCTAAACTTAATTTTTTCTTCAGTCCAAGGAAATTTTCCAAGATTGACTGAAAAATGTCAGACCCCTCCATAGGCTTACCCAGATTCTCTAAGACTTTTAGAAATAAATGACGCCTGCTAAATTTAAAACATACATAATTAAGATCTGTTAACATCATCTTTATTTACAGTAGGACTGCTGAAGAACTACTCCTGTTTTGTGGCTGAAAAAAATACTAAGTGCTGTGTTTTGTATGATACATTTATATCACTGATAACCAGCATTTTAAAAACTAGTTACTGAAGGCAGACAAAGATGCCAGAACTGGTTAAAGAGACCTATGACCGATTAGTAAGATTTTTCAGTGAATCTTGGACCACTTAAGACTGAAAGAAAAAGGCTATCATGCTGCTACTTAAAAGGATTAGGTAGAAAACTCTCCAGAACTGACGATAAAAAAATCATTAATACCATTTTAGAAGAATTTTAAAAATGTGACACTGCATAATGTTATTCAACGTACTCACCAAAAGAGGTGTTAAATTAAGGATATTTTGTAGAGGGAATGTTCTTGGACAGTAAAAAAAAATTCTCCCTAAACCAACCTACCAACTAGCCAATGGGGTTGGAAATAATTCTTTTAATGTGTCATTTGTTTGCATCTTTAAGATATGGTAATTGGATAATCTAAAACAATACTTGAAAGATACTGATAGTACATTTAAAAAATCATCCTCTGTTCTTGAGTGTAAAGATTCTTTCCTCTCCCCTGTTGATCCTTGTCTTGGTAAGGATAGTGCATACTTTTTTCTTTCGCATTTAGATGTTTAGAGTTGTAGACTTTCTCTTCCCAAAGACTCTTTGAATTGCATTCTGAGTATGCTCTCCATTTATCCTTGTGAGGTCTTCTGGTAGCTGTAATAACCAGCTTTCATACATAATCTTATGGGAGAAAAATCCATTTTCTTAATTCATTGATTCTTTGTCACTCTTTCTTAATAGAAGTGCTGGTTTGGAGTTACCTTTAGCAAGGACAAGTGTGCAGCTAATCTGTTACAGAAGGAACAGATTTGGATATTTGAAAGTTTACAGTAACTCTTAAAGGAGTGGATATGTTTGGGGACATCAGTTACCCAGACTATTGCTGTTACTATTCCTATTGGCATTGTCCTGTTGAGAGTGTTACAGAATCACAGAAATACACAAGTAGAGAATGGAACTCTTTTAAAGAATGAGAAACATTGTTATTAAAGCTGTTTTTAAGAGCCTAAAGATGCAATGAGTTTAATAGCTCACCAGCACCAGAAGGAGGACAGCTGTACATTCCTGAGCTTTATCTTGTGTCAGTTCATGCTTCACAGATTACCAGAATAAACTGATCTGTTTTTCAGCAGAAAATTAATCCAGGAATGTTTTACCTAAAGGAAAGCAAAAGAACCCAAAGCAGGACAACAAAACCAATCCAACCCTATCTCCACAGAAGAAAGGCTAGTGATGTTCTGTTGGGTTCAGAAGTTGCAGTGGTTTGGGGAGAGCCTCAAGAACAAAAGGTGGAAGGGTGATGGTGATGGTCTAGCATGAGTGAATGTCAGGTCAGATTAGCTGTTCCAAATACTGCAGCTTTGCGTTTTCTCCATCTGCCCTGCTGTACAACCTCTGCTCACACCTTTCTACATCACCCAAGGAGATCATCCAAGTTTTTGGGAAGAAATAAAGCTCTTAGGTTTTCTGTCTGTTCAGAAGCTAATACCTTGCATCATATCTTATCTCTTTAGCATCTTGGATTTACCTGACAGGCTGGACATGGATCAAACAGTTAACATTTACGTTGCCCTTCTAGACTGACCCCAAATCCATCAGTGAACTCGATCACATAACTGATACCTTGCTTCTTGATGATGTCAAGTACTGACAGAGCTTCTTAGAATATATATTTAATTATAAGAAACTTTGTTTTAATGCTGCATATTATAGTCAGTGATTGTGGAAAAAGAGTCCTACTGAGCATAAGCCATTTAGAGAGGCACAGCCGTTTAAAGGGACACTTGAGCAGCAGGAGTGCTGGGTATGTGTATGCTCCTGCCTGTCATGCTGCCTGAAAATGTCTGCAAGAGGCAGGTGGGGGCCCTTGCACCTCCTTGATGCTTGAGGAGTTCCTTGGGTGTCTTTGTGACACACTCTGTCCCCATGAGACAGCTGATACTGGGCTGACTGGAGTGTAGTGGGGCCTATGGCTCTTGCAGAGCAATGCAAGCAAACAATGAAAAGATTCAAAGTTCACTGAGCAAAGAAGCATTAGAAAAAGTCCAGGTTGGAGCTCTTCATTCTGGCAGTTATACTGTGGACATTTCTGTGGCTTTCTCAGCAATTTTTTTGTGAGTTGTATCCATGAACTAGACAAGTACTGCTGTGATGGACTATGCCCAGCCAGTGCCCTCATACCACTACATATTCTGTCCTGTGTGTTCAAAAAGAAGAGGCGATGGTTTTATTTTAGGAGAATTCACTTCTAATGTACTGAAGTTTAAATTTAGCTTATTAAATAAATTTGCAGTGTAATTATGTACTGAACTGGTAGCTCAGCACAGTAGCTGAGCTCATTTGACAGCCTGTTGCTACTTAAAGGGGAAGATGTTCCCTCTCCATCTTCTTTTCCTTCTTTTCTGTCCTTGGATCCTAGATAAGTGCTCAAAATGATCCATTTTGGACCCTTCCATGAAGGTGTACAATTCAGTTTGTGACTGTCAAAAAGAATGTAGACTAACTGTGACAAGCTAGTGAGTGGATCAGTACACTGAGAAGTGCACTGATCGTAAAGCTGAGTACAGGTACGTAGGAGGATGCTCTCCTGGGGTCAGGAAGGTGATAAAGCAGAGGAGCAGCAGGCTCTTTTCCTCTCAGGAGGCAGTCAATTGTTGGATCAGCCCCTATGAACTCAAGATGCTGCATCCTGCAGTTCTCTCTCACCACTTTACCTAGGTGTGGGAATAAGAAAAGCAGCAATGATTTTTATGGGATATACATGTCTAGCTTTTACTGAGTATCTGAAAATTGTTCTCTTGTCAGACAGTATAGCAGAACTTGCTCTCGGTGATGGAGTCCTACCATGTAAGCAGGCATTAACTGTTTTGTTGAATGGATACAGACTTGAACACGTGCTTGAAGACATTTCAGTACATTTCATTCAGGGTCTGACCCACCTTTCTTTGCAGTTGGTAGGCAGTGTTTCCTTGCCTTCATGGAGAGGTGTCTCAGACCCGTTGAAAGGAGCTTCACATATAAAAGTTCATCCTAAGTTCTATTCCTCATTTCAATAACTTACCACTAATGACTGTGAATCAGAACTTCATGATGAACTTGCTGGCGTTTGCAGTACTGCTTCGAGATTGGAATCTACACTTCATGGCTTACAGTCTGCTGATTTATTCACATTGTATTAGCACAGCCGAGGTCTTTTGTTTTAATATAGTTGGACTTGGGCACTTGGTCAAATTAATGCATGTTTGAAGAGGAAAGCAACCAACCAGCCAAAATTCCTGTGCATCAGATGAGCTCTGCAACTGCATGTGTGTGCTCTTAGCCTAGAGAGCCTTTTCTTGTCCTGCAAGTGAAAGAGGGTCACCTTGCATTTGCCATGAATACACCCATGATTGTTGATTCTTAATTGCTTACTCGTAAAGTTGCAGTAATATTATCACCTGTCTGATCTCTGTTTGCTTAATGTTGTTAGAAACTGAGAACAGTTTGTGGAAGATGATGTAGGTATGATGTTAATATTTTAACTTGCCAGTTGAAAAAAAAATCTGGTATTTTCTTCACTGAGGCTCTTGGCAAACATGCACTAGGTGTTACAAAGCTAATATTTATATTTGTTATTAATTGTCTCTTCTCTTCTTTGTTCCAGCTAACCACATGTACAGTGCTTAATGGAACCTCATGGGATGCAGTCAGAGAAACAGGGCTTTTTTTAACCACACAGAGCAGTGCAGACGGGCTGTTGTTCCTTTCAACATAACTATCACAGGCTTCAGGGTTAAGATTGCTATTACTGTCTCCTCCTTGCTTTGGCACAAAAGCACGCTGAGGGTGTTTAATTGCGGGTTTGCCTCAAGGTAGATTAGATTAATTATTACTATGTAATGCAAGTTAAAGCAAATAAAGCTTAGCTAGGTATATAAAAAAAGGTGCTGCCTTTTTGGATTTTTTTTTAAAAAGCCAACTTTCTTCATACCAGTGAAAGAAAAGGACTGTTAACCCTGTGAAAGGGATATTTATGTCAAGATGAGCATATGAAACGGAGTAGAAGAGGAAGGTTTCTCAGTGAGAAGGTTTCTCAGTGAGCAATTGCTTTCAAGACTCTTAAGTTGTGCTCTTGAAGACTGCAGAACTAGCTTAAAATGAAGCCTTATCACTTGAACTTCAGTGCCTTCACTGCAGAGTTCTTTACAACCTTAATGCTAACCACCCACTATGGAATGGATCAAAGTGTTAAATATTTTGCATTATGCTTTACAAAATACCAATGCAGCAGGTTTGTAAAGGGGGGAAAACAAGTAATTGCCTTTAGTCTATGCATTGTTGCCAAGCCATACTGAATTATTTTATTGTTAGAGGCACTAGAAACTAACAGTGAAAAGAACCACCGAGTTTGGAAGCATATTTTGGGGTACATCATTTCTATTACTGTATAATGTGTTGCCTTACAATTTTAAGTGATAACGTACATTAAGTTAACAAACATTTAAGAAATATATGCACTGTTTGAACTGTAAATTATTCTTAGAACACTTTTACTTGGTTTTACATTGTTCTTTTAGTGCCTTAATTTGAGATAATTGTATTATTGCCATGTCAATAAATGTAGAAACCTAAAACTAAACAAAAGAAACCTCTAAAAAACTATTGCATATCAGTAGTTTTTACTGAATTTTAATTGGTTGAAGTATTGTAGATGCTAGATGCATTTCTAAATTAAGTACAATCTTTGAGTGAGAATTCCTCTTACAAAGAAAGACTGATTCTTGTTCATAAGCCAAGAGATGTGTAGGCAATGCAAAAAAAAAAAAAAAAAAAAAAAAAAAAAAAGATGCAAAAGCTCTGAGTAATTCAGGAATTTCAGTAAATGCTGTCAGACTCTTGCTTTGTAGCAGGAATACATTCATGATATGGGCAGTATGGTTTTATTTTATTTTATTTCTTAACCAAATACCTCCTCAGTAATTTATAATGGCTTTGCAGTTGTGTATTAAATAAGAAGCACTGGAAAACTGATTCGTCCTTAGGACGATTTGCATGTTTCAAGTGGTATTGAAAAGCCGCACTGATGGATATGTAATAATAAACATATCTGTTATTAATATGGTAATGACTCTGTGCTCATTTAATGAGAAATAAAGTAATTTATGGAAAGACCCTTTTGAAAATGACTGGCATGGTGTTTTCTCCTGACTGCAGCTTATACATCTTTCTAAGCATTCAGACATTGCAACAGTTTCCAAGGTACAGTTGCAACATAATGCCCAGGGCAGTCTGAGGGTTTTTTGGTGTGGGTTGTGTGTTTTTTTTTTTTTTTTTTTTTTTTTTTTGTTTGTTTGTTTGTTTTGTTGTTGTTGTTGTTGTTGTTATTGTTGTTGTTAACCATATTAAATAATGTTTTCATTTCCTTATTCTCATGGCCTGCTGTAGTAGCCTAATTTATATTTATTATTCAACCACCACCCTGAGCTGGCCGTTTGATTGCTTCATCCTTCATAATGCAGGTTTGGAGTTTCAGAAGTTCCACTTACTTGTGGGAGGGAGCACTGTTCAAAAGACAAGGCAGTTAGGTTGGTGGAGGGTTTTGGGATTAGGCTTGTTTGGGCTTTTTTGGAACAGCCTGTACATCCAATGAAGCTAGCTGTCCATAAATCTCCCTGCGTAATCCACCAAGGCCTGCAGAACAATAGAGCAGTAAGGCCAAATTACATGTGGATGGTTGTATGTCCTTTGAAGGTCACAGAGATGGGAAGTAGAGGTAAATAGAAGCCATTGATGTAACTTCAGTAAGTTCCTCTGTGTTGAGCTTGCTGAATCTGAAATGGCAGCAGTATCAAAGCTGTGGCTGGAGCACACTGGAGACAACCTTCCCGATCACAGTGACTGTGAGCTTGTCAAGCAATATAAGGGATAATTATGACCTGCTTAATCTCCTGTCACCCACTGGGAAGGGAAAAATACAGTAAGATGATTAAATGTAGCATACTTAAATATGTAAATTATAATAGGAAATTTGGAGCAGTTGGAAAGGCCTGTGGTCTCTCCAGACTCAGATTAGGTTGTGGATTGCCTTTCTGCTTTCCTTTATGTGTAACTGGTTACCTCTGCAGGCTCAAAACCTTTTGCTTGAGTAATTTATTAATAAAAAGTAGTATCTTGTAATTTCATATTTCATTAATCTGAAAAATAGCATAAGCCCTGTTACAAATAGCTAATGACTAGTGGGAAGAGGGATTGTGGAAAAATGAGTTTTGCTCTACAGATTGGCAGCTACTGTCATTTCTGGAGTTTTTTAGTAATGCTGAAGTCCTGCAGGTTTTTTTTTTTTTTTTAATGCTGATTTTGCTTGGGAAGGCAGCAGCAGACGTAATGAAGTGTAAAATGACATTGACTTGTGTGTCTGGGATAAATTGCAACTAAAATGCTGTAATAATAAAGTCTAGACATGCAAATTACAGTTTGTGTGTTCTGGTACACTGATGTTGGCACTTGTTTACTGTAAGCAAGGTGCTTATCTACAGGAATAGCTACACTTAGAATAAAAAAAGCAGCCAAACGTTTCTACTATTAGGAAAAGTAATGCTTAAAATCTCAACTGCAAGTCATCAAGAGATACGAAACATTTAAGCTGTGAAGAGCCAGCATAAATCACCATGGCTGCCTTTATGGTGAAGTTGTAATTTTACAAGCTGCTTGAGAAATCAAGAAGTTCAGATTCTTACATGAAAGAAAATGAAAAGAGTAGCTAACTGTGGCAAAACAGCCTAGTAAGAAAAGATAGGGCCTCCTCTGCAGGTGGGATTTTCCTACAGTAGCCACTGAGGCTGTAGCCAGAAGCAAATTGGGAATTGTGCAGCAAGAGGATGGGGCAGCAGGTGAGCTTCCCTCTGAGCTGGTGAACTGTGCTGGGATTATTTTAATATACTAATTACAAACATTAAAAAATGCAGGTAGAGTTTTGTTCCTGCTCTTTCCCCTGGATGTACATTCATGACCCAGAATGTAAAACGTTTGAAAATTGCTCAAATGGAAGATGTAACACAAAAACAGGGGGATGTTGGTACTTTAAACATCTGGATTGCTACAACTTCTTTACTGAGGATACACAGAAGATACACTGGAGTGTGGATGCCTCATCCCGGTAATTGTTCAAGGCCAGGTTGGATGGGGCCCTGGGCAACCTGATCTAGTAAATGGCATCCCTGCCCATGGTCCCTGCCAACCCAAACCATTCTGTGATAAACAGGTTCCCAAGAACATTATGTTCCCCACAGAAAATAAAATCTACATTAATAAGTGCACCTGCCAATATATTGAATGAGGGTAACTCATCTTGACCTTTAAAGAAACAAGAAATGTAAATGCAGTATTTTAAGTCCTGAGTCTGTGTTAATTTCAAGTGAATCTTTGTTCTATGCCAGGCATCACACAGGTGCCTAAAGCATGCCTTGCAAAGGGGTTTGGTTTCCTTCCCCCACCTTCTGCTGTACTGCAGCACCTGCTTGTACTGAGGGGTCACCTACCACTTGTGCTCCTCGGAACCGGGCCATGGGAGCTTTCACAGCATTAAAAGCCTTCTCTAAACAGATCTGGACTTGCTCTGAGCCCTCTTCCAGCACTCATAAATCCTGCCAGGCCTGTTGGCCCACATGCACTATGGTGGTGATGACACAGCCCCAGCTTTTGGACCCAAGCTGGCCTGTATCCAACCAGCCCAGGATGGGAAGGAGCCCTGCTCAGATGGCCCTGTCACAGGCCACAGAGACACAGCCAGGGCAAGCACTTCCAGTGTCCCCATGCTCCCACCCAAGGTTCCCCTGGGGCCTGTCTTTACTAAGGAAAAAAGATGCATTTAATAATGTTCAACCTATCTTCTACAATTTTAACGTCCTCTAGTTCATATTTATACACAGGTCGTGATCCTTGTCTCCTGATGTCAACACTCCTTATGTCAGTTTGTGTAAGATTCAGGAAAAGCAGCATCGATTGATCCCCTCCTTTAGGAAAAAAGCACAGGGCTGTTACTGCAGGAAGAGGCCTACATGGTCTTGGAGGAAAAAAGAGGGAGAGAGTGGTTCTTCACCGTGCAGAGGTCGGGATGGTTTTTCCTGAAGATACAAATCCTGTTTTTTCTCTTTCAGCACAGCACCCTCTAGTGCCTTTCCCAGATTCTGGAAATGCATGGTCAGTGACTGCCTGGGCCCTGATCAGCTAAGGGTTTCTCTAAAGGGAAGGATTCAGTGCAGCTTCAGACTGTGGAGCATTCCATTTCCATTTAGCTGGCCAAGAAAACATATGTCAGTTTTGGTTTAAAGAACAAAATGTTCGACTGGAGATATCCCACACATGAATTCAGAGGCAGGCAGCTGGGATCTGCCCTCTCTTAAATAGATGATCTGCAGGATCTCACCCTAGAACTGAATCAAAGCTTTTCTAGAAAGCTTCTTTCAACAAGTCCAAGTAACAAAAGATTCATCACTTTTGCTGGTCAATTTTAACACTTAAATCACTTTAGTAACTGTAAACTTCATCTTAATTCAAGATCCAGCTTAATCCAGCAAAATTTCAGCATAACACCCTTTGAAGCTTCTCTGTGAAATGTAATCCTTGCTCCTCCAAACCTCCTTGTCCTATCTAGGAGCCTGCACTGGACAATGAAATCAATTTTTTCTCTTCTTCTCCATGACAAACTGAAAAGACAGAAATTTCTAAGCCTTTCACCTTAAGGCTTATGTTCAAGCCCTGGATTATTTTTATGGCCACTTTATATTTCATTCTTCTACTGTTTGGAACTGAAAAATCACATTTGGGGAACAGCAAGGAAAAGATCCTTCTTGTTTAGGATATGAACTCCTTGGCAAAAGCATGGGCAGAAGTGCACATGCCAACAACCAGACAGTGGTATAAGCTGTGGTAAAAGCTCTTCACAGCTGCACCTGTAAGCAGCAGAGGAGTGTTGGGTTTCTAGAGCTGGGAGCTAGGAGGGGTCTAAGGAAGGGATGTTTCTCTCTCATCTCATTCTCTCCCTTGTATGTTAAAGCACTGCTTTGGTATCTTTAACCACATCCTAATACCACGAGTTTTTGTAGAAGCAGTTGAGATTCAGGTCTCCACGTTTACTGGTTTTAATGTTTACAACTTGGGGTTTATCACACTGAAGGCTCCTGGCTGTTGCCATCACACAGTGCTCCTTATCTATCGCTGAGCCTAAAAATCATTGCTGGTGGATCACTCATCTCCTCTCCTCCCAGTGAAGTTCTTCTGTTGATAATTTTAGCTCCTACTTCATCTTTTCCTATAAATCAAACCTATGTAAACCGCAAGAGCCTTTTCACTTTTTCTGCCTCCCTTCCCCTGCCTTGTGCAATCACAGTTTTTGGCAGACCTCAGGGGGTGCAAAAGCCCAGCTCAGCTCTCACAGAATCACAGTCACAGGATGGGTCAGGTTGGGAGGGAGCACAGTGCTCAAGCAGGGCTGTCCTAGGGCACATGGCTCAGGATTGCATCCAGATGGTTCTTGAATATCTCCGGTCAGGGGGAATCCACACCTCTCTGGACAATCCATTCCAGAGCACAGTAACTT
>VZSR01001685.1:9639637-9754469 GCA_013398615.1 Brachypodius melanocephalos | reverse complement strand
CGGGAGCGGGAGCGGGAGGCGCCTCGCACGTGCGCGCCCATCCCGGCCGGGCCGGCGGCGGCAGCGCCCCGGGAGGCGCGGCCCGGGCGGCGGAGGAGGGAGGGAAGGAAGGGAAGCAGGGAGGCTGTGCTGGCCTGGCCCTGCTGGTGGGATGGCGGGTGTCAATCGCGGGCCGCCGAGCCTCGCCGCTGCCCTGTCTCGGTTTGCTCTGGCTTTCTGCTAAAAGAGAAGCGGTGCTGTCTCTCTGGTGAGCCCGAGCTCTGCATCTGCGCCTGCCAGGTGTGTCTGCTTCCGCTCTTTGAAATCCATTATGTCCTACAGACTCGGTTGGGTTGGAAAACCCCAAGTCCAACCTTTGACCAATCACCACGGTGTCAACCAGACCGGGGCACTGAGTGCCTCATCCAGACCTTTCCTAAACACCGGCCAGGCATGGTGACTCCCCCTTGGGCAGCCCATTTCCGTGTCGAATCACCTTTTCCGTGAAGAAATTCTTCCTAATGTCCAACCTAAACCTAAAGTTAAAGCTTTCTTAAATTATACCTCATCCTGCTGGCCCTTTTTGCTGTGAGGAAAGGTTTCCGTGGAAGACTTGAAGAACAAAACCTCCAGTGACACTTCTGGGACCAGTTACTGCCCTGATAGTATCTCACAGATCCGGCCTATTTGGCCTCTTCAGTTTTTTAGGTTATATGCAGCTTCAGTACTCAGTTAATCGCTATTTTGGCTGTGGTTAGCAAACTGGGATCCTTATGTCAATATAACAGGATTTTTCCTGAACTCATCCAAATCTAATGGCATCTCCCTCACTGGAGATATTCAAGAATGCTCAGGTCACAATCCTGTGGCTTGTGCTCTGGGATGGCCCTGCTGGAACAGCAGGGTTGGACAAGATGACCCTCTGTAGTCCCTTCCAACCTGACCCGTTCTGTGAAGTGTATGTGCTGTGTTTTCTGATCAGCAGGGAAAATACGTCCTTCCTTTTTCTGACTTTCCATTGTTTTCAAATTAACGGGTTTCTCTTTTATTTTGCATGAAGTCTTGGTTACAATCTCTGAAGAGAAGACACTCATGCTCTTCCATTCTTCCTCTTGAGTGCTGCGTTGTCAAAACCAGTGACACTACAGATTAATAATTGCTAACTCCTCTTCATATTTAGCAGTGGATGCATGACTGTTCAAAAATTCAAAACCCAAAAGTCTGTGCAACTGAGTTGTTCAGTGACTGAGTGGGTTGTCTTCCTGGAAAATGTAAAAAGCCTTGTGCTTCATAGGTCTTAAATATGCAAAAGGATAAATGTGTTGTTTTTTTTTTAAATCAGAATGTTGGGCAAAATAGAAGGTGCTTTCTATTAGAAATACTGAAAAGTCAGTAATTTGAGTTCTTTTGTAGATTAATTTAGTCTAACTTATTTAGACTTGCTTTTGATTATTCTGTGATATTACGCATCACAAGCATTGTATACAGCTGAAATCTGAACCTTCTTGGAAGGATTTTCAATATTATGACTTCTGAGAGTTTTGAAGAGGTACGGTTGGTGTAATATATTTGTGTAAAACCAAAGCACAGGTAGGAGCACGTGGCTTTCCTAAAGTCTGGTGTTTCAGCCGCTTACTGTGCATGTAGGATATTGCTGCGTGCTGTATTTTACAGATTTTCAGTAAAATCTCAGCTTGCTAAGGAAGCCTTATGTGCTTATGTTAGTTCTTGGAAGTGGTCAAAGGTGTGTCACAGTTCTGTAGAGGCACACAGCTTATTTCAGGTATTTTTTTGTCTGTTCTTGGTCATTGCTAACCTCACCAAAGTGAAGTTAACATTCCATTGTGCCATTCTGCCTCCTGTTTCTGCTGGTGATCCTATTCCTAGCATTGAGGTTTTATGTTTTTTGTGACCAAATTTCCCTTCACTTCTTAATTCCAGTCCTGCACCTTTGCTGGGGTCAATATCCTTGCTTTTAAGGAACACTGTATTGTTTTCCTCTGAAGGAGAACGGAAATGCTACGGATAACTGAGCTGGAATTGCACCTCTGAACTTCCTTCAGAAAGTTCAGCTGTTTGCACCAAGCAGTGCCAAGAGAATGGGAGAGTTAGCTCCAAACTGCTTCTGTGAAGACCTTCTAAAGGGTTTCTGATGCTGTTAGACACGCTTATTGCTTGCAGAGTATATCTGTTACTTCAATGGTTTTGTAGGATATTTTTAGACCTGTTGGAAGTGGTATGTTCTGATGGATGAGGTGCCCTGTAGTAAAGGTGTTCCCTAGCTTCATTATTGACAATTTTAGGAGTTGAAAGTGGAATGTTTTGAGACAGTATGAAGGCTTGGTAATCTTGGTAACTGCATTCTTGGGTATTAGGAAATAATCAAGTTTCAAAACATTTTGT
The DNA here is from genome assembly GCA_013398615.1 of Brachypodius melanocephalos. Lineage (NCBI taxonomy): Eukaryota > Metazoa > Chordata > Aves > Passeriformes > Pycnonotidae > Brachypodius > Brachypodius melanocephalos. The sequence continues at coordinate 9,752,087 of VZSR01001685.1, read as the reverse complement.
TTGCAGTTAATGTGAAATGGGGAAAAGAGAAATTTGATGGCGTGGAGCTTAACACTGACGAACCTCCAATGGTCTTCAAAGCCCAGTTATTTGCACTGACCGGAGTTCAGCCAGCTAGACAGAAGGTTATGGTTAAAGGAGGAACTCTGAAGGTAGAAATTAATTTTTTATATTATGTCTAGCTTTGTTATGTCTTAACATGAACAATTGCTATGTTACTGGGTGTTCCTTCAGAAGATCTTTGTCTGTATGTGTTAAAGTGGGTGCACTTCTTTACTCATTTATACAAAACACAGCTTGGTGGGAGGTTTATTTGTTACTTTCTTATGTTCAGAACCTGAATGCAAGTTTTTTTCTTTCTAGCTTGTTTATGAGAAGTTTCTCTGGTGCTTCTCTGCTGGAGACTTACTGGTGTAATGAGATATCAGGCAATTTTACTGAAAGTTGTTTACATTTTAGCAGTGCTGAACAACACCTCAGGAACCTTATTGAAGACACAACTTGACTGCTTTTTATTTTAGTCAGATAAGACTTGATAACATGTAATAGTTAATATTGTGTAATCTTGGATGAAACACAATTGTATATTTAGAAATGTGGTTAATACTAATGAAAATACTTGCTGCAAGTATCTTGCTACAAGATAATTAACTTGTCTTTTATTTTATTTCACAGGATGATGACTGGGGGAACCTAAAAATAAAGAATGTAAGTTCTGAGAAGTAACTCAATTTTACTGTTCTGATTTTTTTATTTTGGCAGTTAAAGAAAGACTTGAAAGTGCTTGCTGTTTCTGTTTGAATGGGCAGTGCTTTCTTAAAAAGTCATACCTTGATGAAAAATAATTCTTTAGATGTATTATGTAAGAATGCTTAGAAAGTTCTCACCATTGGTTTATAAAAAACCCTTTTTTTCTGTGTCAGTAGGGAAATCACACCGTCTTCTCTCGAGTACTTGGGTGTATATATTTATTTATTTTGTACAAGAAATGTTCTGGGTCAGAGCAGTGTTGTCTTATCTGTGACCATAAAAATAAGTGATGTTATTTAGGGAGAGCTTGTGAACTTGGGCACCTTTGTCCTTGCACATCCCCAGCATGGACAAACCTGTTGGTGATGCTGAAGTTACACCTCTGCTTACATCCTTTTTTGCCAACCTGCTGGAATGTGCTCTCCTGTGTTATACAGCTGCTGTTTCTAAACAAAGCTACTCGTAATGGTAATTCATACCTTTGTCTAGTTCAGAAAGAAAACAGAAAGTGCATGTGTTTGTGTTGCTTGCCTATATAATATTGTATTGGGGTATCTCACAGGTTTTTGTTGGGGTTGTTTTTTTGTGTGTCATTTCATTGCTGTACTTGTAACATCTTGTAACAGCAAAATGTTTTACTCCAGTTCTTCACTGGGCAGATTGAATTAGGTAGCATTGCTCTTACCCTTGTAACTAGTTTGCAAGCATCTGTAGGCAGCCTGTAGCTGCAGCTATTGTAGCAAAGTAATTCAACAAAAAACACAGTGCTAATAGCAGCTTTTATTCGTATTAATTGTGTTATATGCAAGTTCTAGGGATTTATTTACACACTGTCAAAACAGTTTCTGTTTGTTCTGTTGTTCATCCTTTTCCTTAGCGCTGTATGTTTCAAGGCTCCAGATAGTAATTTTCTCCTCCTTTGACAGATGTTATTGTGTAGATGTGTTCCTGTTGAATGCTGAAGGACTCCTTTTTATATTATGCTGGTTCAGCAAGCATGGAAACCTAACTGGCTTTTTTTTTAATCCCTTAAATGTTAGTTCTTGTGTCTAAACTGATGTGGTAGTTTAGGTTATTTTTCACTTTTCAATAGTTTAACCCAGCACTTGCCAGGCAAGCTCACAGCCTCACCAGATGTTTCAGTGGAAGCATCTAGCATGGATAATTCTGTGGAGTTGGTCTCAGTAGGTACTTCCTAGATATGAGGAATTGAGGTACCTAACGTCACAGTGGTGCAGTATCTGTTAAACTAAGAGAAAGACGGTGTTTATTTTTGGGGAGATAGCTGAACTATGTTAAGAGCTTAAGGGTTTGAGTGGCAATAACTGTCCTTAGGTGTTCATTGCTGTTTTTACTGTGTTTCAAGGGGATGACCTTGCTAATGATGGGCTCCGCAGACGCGCTTCCAGAAGAGCCCATTGCTCGACCCGTCTTCGTGGAGGACATGACAGAGGAGCAGCTGGCCTCGGCTGTAAGCATGTTTCCAACTTTGGTTTCTTGCAAACCTTCGAGTAATGGCAAGTTTTTAAATACTTGCAGTTACTTAAAAGTCGGGTTTGAAACTGGAGTGTCTGTTTAGCATCTTCACCGAGAACCACAAATTTACATTGATGAGCAAGCCGGGAGCACTGAAAAGAAGTCTGGGATTTAATTTAAAAGTCATACAATTAGTGCTGTTTTTCCTTTGAGTAGGCAGCTTAGTAGATTTTTTCTAAAAATAGCATTGTTGATATTTTTAAAGATGAAGTTGTGTTGTCCTTTCTGCATCAGTGGTACTTGTTCTAAACAAGGCCTGTTTGATATGAAAAATTAACTCCTGCCTCTTTCATATCTATGAGGAGAGACTAGGGCTTGTTTCGGGGTGGGGTATATTTGGGATTTTGTTTGTCCATGTTACTACTACTAGGTCAACTTTGTGAAAAATGAAAATAAATTTGACACACATTTTGCTTTGTGGAAGTAAAGTCTGAAAGAGGATAATTAATCTATTATTTTCTTCATGGAGTAACTCCTGAGCTTCCTTTTTTTACAACTTGAAAGACTTAATTTTCTTACCAGTCTTTTGAACTGCAAGCTTTGTCATAGTTAATAGTTGCATTATTGTTATCAACTGTGCATGCAGAACAGGAATACTTTAATGCATGTCTGTATGAGAAAGGATCTGTAGCTTAGCACTGGGTTTGTGCTTCAGGATTCAGTGCTTTCCAGGCCAGCTGCAGGTGAAGGATATTTGTGTGTGTTTGAGTAACCCCATACACAGACATTGAGATAACTGAGAGGCAAGCAAGGAGGTGATTCTCTGTCAGGTAACATTTCAAAAACATTGGTCACATGGAAATTTTGTTATACATCAAAATTCAGTTGTCTGCAGTGCATGTATTCGCTTGTGAAATACTCTAAATGACTTGTCTCTTCCTAAAATAATCTATTGGTATTGGTATGCAGTACCAAATAATCAGTTTCATTAAACTGTGTGTTTTTCCCTGACAAATACCTAAGTATTCAGGCTGAAAAAGAAAGAAAAATTCTATTATATGGTGATTTATAGTTGTTTCTGAACCTGGTTAGCTGGTTGTTGGCCTTCACATTGGTCAAAACTTTAGAAATTCACAAATTGTCTGAAAAGATCAAGTTAATGATCTGCTGCAAATTTCTGGAGAGGAGTTTAAACAATGCTTTTGTTTCCAATGCTGAACTCCATAATTTTCAGAGTTTTACTGAAAACTGATTTTAATTAAAACAGTGTTTTGTACAAATGTATTCATGTGGAAATTTCACAGAAATAGAATTTTAAGGTCAAAACTTGAATGGGATTATAATTGAACTTTCTGAATGAATGCATGCTTGAAGATATGTTCATTAAACTAAACATGCACAGAAAAACCCCCAAAGCATTCCTGAATGTTCCCTAAAAATATCAAATGGCGTAGTGATAAATATGATCCTAAAGTGGATCTGGAAAACCACATAAAGTTAGATGGAATATTCCAGGTTTTATGCATAATTAATTTGCTTAGAAGTTGATGTCACATTATAGCACTTTTACAAAAACGGTTGCCACATCTCTCTGACCTTCAAGCACCCTTGTGAATTTTTTTTGGTAGATGGAATTGCCATGTGGATTGACAAACCTTGGCAACACTTGCTACATGAATGCTACAGTTCAGTGTATCCGCTCAGTGCCAGAAGTGAAAGAGGCCCTTAAAAGGTAGGAGTCAGGACAAAAATACCGTGGCTAAAATGTTTTCTTTAGCTTATGGAGTAGATATTTTGCAGAATGGTCATCTTAATACTGGAATGGATTGTCATAACGATGTATTACTCTTTAGGTCTACTCAAGATTAACATAATGATCCATTAAAGTTTATCCTATGGCTGTGTTAGTCTGTACTTTAATAAAGAAATTAAGGCTTTGTGTTTCTTGGAATTGGCTTTTAATAGAGGGAATGTGTTTTGCTTAGCTAGAAAGTAGTTCCTATCAAGATCAGTTTAAAATTCTAAAACAAGCTACTGAACTCTTAACCCTGTTTTTTCGCTGTTAGTTTTTATGGTCCTGTTCTACATAAAAGAATCATATGGGAGTCCTTTTCCTTTGAGGAATATTTCTTGCAATGGCCCTGTTGCACAGTATTTTCAGTGAAATTCTGATATATGCTACTTTGGAGGTATGGCAGGAAGTTCTAAGATACGCCTTCATGGAGTTTTGTTTTGTTTGCTAATTTGTTCTGACTGTAGGATAACTTTCCTGATTTTGTTTGTTCGTTTGTTTGTTTTTGTTATTCTAGACTGAAATGTGAAAGTGGTGGGGTTTTGTTGGTTGGTTGGTTGGTTGGTTGGTTGGTTGGGTTTTTTTGATAAGGAGTATACAGGAAACTTGAAAGTTATGAATATTGGAGGAAAAAGAATACCTGCCTGCCAATGTGGCCTGAATTTGTCCTCCAGATGAAATGTAATGAGAAAACAATGAATATTTTTAAAAAGTGAGAATTAGGTAGAGCATTATTGCCATTTTAGGGTTCATTTAATTCCTTTAAAATACACTGCTTTCTTGATTCTGTGGTACCCAGCTGTATATTCTGTATTACTGTAATCACTTGTTATTTAAGTAGTTATAAATAGTTTTTCATTCTGTTAGCAGGTGAACATTAATTATTAAGCACTGAGAAATATTTGTGAAGTACAGAAATTCAGTTTCAGGGGTTTTATTGACTCCGCGTTGTCATTTTTGGAAAGTCTGTTTATTTCCATGTGAAAGACTCTTGAGTTACTGCACTCAATGGGAATATTTGACAAATTTAACATACCAAAAGACAAAATGTAGCCTGTGAAATTGGCAGACTGCAATACAAGATGTGGCTGTATTGTCTGTGGGAAGTCAGATTCACACTTGGATTCAAGCTCTGTTTCTCCCTGGAGATTTAGCCTTTTTTTGGTCTTCCCTGTTTGATGGCAGCGTGGAAGTCTCTAGGGTGCATGGCAGCCTATAGGGAGAGGTGTGAAAGGACTCACTTGGGAAAGCTGTTACAGCTTCTCTGCTCACAGCCTGCTCCGCTGGTCTCCCCAGGGAGCTCCTCCTTGTTCTGTGGCATCCTGGGGAAAAGTCTCTTGCTCATCATCTAGCAATGGTCAGAATTTCAAAAGTTCAGTCTGAGGTTAGAGAAGGTGTGAGACCCTCCTTTTGCTTGAAGGCTCTGGGGAATCCATCTGTTCCTCATCCAGCTGCTAAATTAAGAATTCAAAGAAGAGTGATAAGTTCCTGGCACATAGGTGCACTCCCACACCTTTTCAGTGTAGGAAAGACTTCCCCAAGAAAACATCTCACCTCTCACTGTTGTGTTTCTGCAGTGGAGGGAGGAAGCAAGCCTGCCCTTCATCTCTGTGCATTTTATCTGCCATCTCTTCTTGAAGATGATTTTTTTTTCCCATGTACCTGAAGAAGCCATGGTGAATATTTCAGAAGTGGGGTAGCTTTTGTTAAGACTTTCTCAGTTTCTTTAAAAATAAAATGAGTCTTTGATGCAAAAGGATTAGGGAAGCAGCAGTGATGTAGCCAGACTTCTTGGTCTGCCTTTACTTACTGTCTGAAAAATGCCAGTTTTCCTTTGTTTCCATTCTTGCAAAATAGCTGAAACTTTGAGGTCAATGTGAGTGAATCTTACTTTTGGTTACTTCTGGCTTGGTGATAAATTTCCTTGAAATGAATCTAGCTGGTCCCTGCTTCAAAGACCCGACTGTCCTTCCCATTTGTGTTTAATTGCATGCAAATTATTTTTCTTCTGTTTTAGGTATGGTGGTGCCTTAAGAGCTTCAGGAGAAATGGCCTCTGCTCAATACATTACTGCAGGTTGGTGTTTAGAGTAGAAAACAGGGGTTTAGACAAGTGTGTGATTTCCTGCTCACTGCAGATGAAATTTGCAGTTAAAACTCTGTGTATTGTTCTTTAGTGCATATGCCTTAGGAATGTCAGATCTGCTGGCACTGGAGGACTCATTTTGTCTTTTAAGGTTATTCTGCCCCTGCCTGCAAAACGTTTATCTCTGCACATTATTGGGCTGCAGGCTAGGCAAAAGATACTTAAGTGTGATCTAGGCTTAGATAGAAACAATTTGTATCTCTTAAATGTTTCGCGTGTAGGCATGAAGTAATTGGAACTTCTTAAAGCAGATTGCATCCATCCATCTGTTGATTTGATCACTTTGTGTAGAAATATTTTAGTTCTGTGTTTCACGTAGTGATAGGCTTACACCATACTCCTGGGATATGCTTTCATTGGTGTTTTTTAATATAATTTATTGGCTGAGCATTATTGTTACAGTGGAAACTGATGCTTTATCAGTGGTCTTAGCCTTTGCCCTAAAGATCCAGATTTCAAAACTGGAATGGAAAGGAGGGTCTTCAGAGTTGTGGTGGTCTGGGTGCTCACAGTGTGGGAGCTCACGGTGGCCCCGTGTCTTCAAGCTCTAACTAGAGTTCTAGTTAGACCCCTTACACTTGAACAAGGGTACTACTTGTCCGCTTTTTCTTTTTTTACTCTATTTCATTGCCCCACTAAGATGCTGGGCCAGGACACTGGGATTTCTACCAGTCCATTTAAGGAAAAACAAAACAATATAAGGAAGGAAAGGTCCAGTTTGTGGGTATGCCTGCTGATCGAATTTTGGGGTGGTAAGTTCAATGGTTACTCTATACAGCCATGCCTGCCCCTCCCCTTTTCACTGCCTTTACTTCGTGTCCCTTGTTTTCTTTTTAAGGTGACAGCTCTGCTTCTTAGGAATTGTAATAGTTTAAGTAATTTGTAGTTAATTCTTGGGTGCTGAGCTGTTCAGGAACTCCTGCATGACACTTATGGCATTTTTTTTAATTGCTGTGTCATATCAGTTGCACCTCTTATCAAGGTCAGAGAAGACATTTCTGAAAGAGGAAGCAACTGACCTTGGTTCCCTGTAATCTTGCCTATATTCACTTCAGAGAACAATTAATTAGTCTCTTCACTTGTAAATTAGTGACCATGCAGATTGTTGCCTACCTCACAGGGTTGTTGTGAGGAAGAGCAGGTGCCTTTGAAGTGATCCCTGGATTTCAAATGCTGTAACTTGGGTAGATAAGAAATATGCTAGGGTGTGGAACAAAAAAGAAAGCCATGTGTGTTGTCATGCAGTCAGTATCATTCATTGGATTGCACATAGTTATGAGCTCTCTGCACATATGCATACACATACTTGTTTTCCTGGGTCTTAAGCGTGGGTATTGCCTAGATATTTTATTAATTTTATTTTTTCCTAGTAGCTGGTGAAAGTTAAATTGCTCTAGAGGATAGACTGTGAATGCCTTCTGGTTGCTCTTGTGAAAACGTTGTTCCTCAGATGTGTTCCAAATGAAATCTTAATTGCTCAAATTTTTTTTTTTTTCCTGTTAGCAGCCAGGAAAGACATGGCATTATGTGCCAAATTCTCAGAATTGCCATCTTTATGCTTTCAAGATAGTGTTCACATAGGAGATTTTAGTTGCACCTGTTACGTCACCTGGAAAATTTGGTCCTGCTTTGGAAAGATCAGATTGGACACTGTTAAATGATCAGTCTTTAAATGTTGCTGCTGTTTTACAATTCTTTTTACACTTCCTGCCATGTTTGAATTGTTTTTGCATTTCTCAAAGCATTCACTTACTTTTTCTTCAAGCTCTTAGAGACTTGTTTGATTCCATGGATAAAACCTCCTCCAGTATCCCACCTATCATTCTCCTGCAGTTTTTACATATGGCCTTCCCACAGTTTGCAGAGAAAGGTGATCAAGGACAGTACCTTCAACAGGTAAGTACCAATTATTAGCTTATTGTTTAAAATTCTATAGTATGTTGGAAGTCGAGAACAACAACATTTTAAGACTTTCCTTCTCTTGTGAAAATAATTACTCTCTGTAAAGTGGGGTGGTTTTTCTGTAGAAAAGTTGTGTAGAAGCTGAACATAATACTGACTGCTAGTTTTGAGAATGCATGGTGCAATTGGGAGAAATTCTTAGTTAAGGAAGCCTCACATTTGGCTTTATAGTTGATGGGTTTAATCTTACTGAAACATAATGCTGGTACTCAGATTTAATATTGTGTTCCCTTCCTAGGATGCCAATGAGTGCTGGGTGCAGATGATGAGGGTACTACAGCAGAAGCTGGAAGGCATAGAAGGTGATACAGTTATGGAGGTAATTGCAGTCTTACTCTAACCAGAATAAGGATTTATAGTATTTCACATGTTCTTTGTTAAGTATTGTCTGTTTGTGAGTTCTTTAACATGTGTCTGGAGTCCAGTATGTGAGATTGCTTTCTGGTGTGTCTGATCAGCATAATGCTGCCGTGGTCCTGTCAGCGATGCTGTGGAGGGTGTGAAAGGAAACCCTTCCCTCTGGGCTTTGTAAGGCGGTGTTGGACCAAGCTGGTGGTGACAGCCACTCACATATGTGGCAGCAGGCCCTGATAACCTGTGAATTCAGCTGATAAGAACTTTTGTTTCTGAGAAGAGTGTGCTACAGTTTTAACTTGAACTGTTTCAAACAGACAGCTAACCGAATCAACCTGGTACAGGAAATTGTTGGAATTTTTTTTCGAGATTTTACCAGAACAGCTTTCTCTTTTCTCTGTAAACGTTTCTGGAGAGTCTTGGCAGAACTTTGGAAGACTATCCTAAAACTTAAGATAGATTTAAGCTGGGGGGGCAGGGATTTGTGAGTTTTTGATCTTGCTTGTTAATGTGCTTCAGGTTAGTTGTAACAGCATGTTATAAGTGTATTTGTTTTGAAGCTTTTATGTTGTGTAAAAAGATTGACTGACTAGAGGAAAATGCACCTATAGAAAGATGAAGGAGTAGACTTTAAAGAATTTAAATAGTTGGGATTAGTTTGTCTGTAGAGAAGACTGTATTTACATTGTATTTAAAGTTACATCATAAGAGATTTTGTTTTACAGACAGACTCTGGAGCTACAGCAGCATCCTCTAAAAAGAAGAGTTTAATTGATCAATTCTTCAGCATTGAATTTGAAACAGCGTATCCTAAAGACTAAGGCAAGAAATAAACAAGGGTGATTTCACACTTTAGCAGTTGAGTTCAAAGCATTGTTCAGAGTAGTATGGAAAATGAAGGTGTAGGTTGGGGAAGAGGGTCATGATGTTGTGCAGGAGAACACAGAACTTAGTTAGGTTGGATATGCTTTGAGAGAGAGGGTGATGTAGGGAGGAAGAATGGTAATGGAAATTTACAGGAAAAAAAACAAAAAAAAAAACACCTCTTGTTGAATTTCAATAGCACATTTCCTCCCCACAGAAGATTGGTACTTACCAGCTTCAAGGATGCTGAGATGCTTTATCCAACTAAAAGTAGTTGTTGTCTTAAATAGACTTTTTTGGCTTGTAAGGGTGTGTTGCTGACATACCTGATGTACTACAGATGCACAAAAGGTAGCTTGATTGGTTTCTTGAGAAATAAATTAGGTGTCCACTGTTGTATGGGTAAGAAACAAATGCAGTTGACAACTTACTGGTAGGTTCTTTATAGCAAGAAAAAGAGGATATGACAACATGGGGCACACATCTCATGGCAACTGTTACCCTTTTCCCGTTTCTCCACCCCAAAATCCTGGCTGTCATCAAACTGAGCACCACTTTTAGAAAAAGTTACACAACCGTGCATTTTGCTTGTCTGAAATAAGGAATCATGTCCTTAGAGGAGGTACTGTATCCCATAGCTTGGTAGTAATGAGGAACAAAGGCCTTTTTTAAGGTAAGAATCATGCATCTCTCCCCCTCTACCATGACCTTTGTTATCCTTAAAATGGCTGAGTGTCTTGGAATGTGTAGCTAAGAGGAATGATGCATAGACCATAGACCAGTATCGGCAAGAAGACTTGTTAGAAGAGTTGCAGACTTTCAAAATGTGATTACAGCAACATTTGTAGAATAGCCGCAGTCAGAAAAATACCTGATTAGAAGGAGATGGATGAGAGAAAAGCATTAGGGTAGAACTATGAGGAGAGGACAGACAGAACAATTAAAAGGAATGTGTAGAAAATAATGAAGGAATTGATTTCATTTTAGTGAAGAGCACAGATAAAAGGCAGAGAAAGGAGCTCTGTGGAAGAAACAGAAAGTCTGGCCAGCAGTAGCAATAGAAGAACTTTATTAATCATAAACAACAATGGAGTGTAATGTTGCAGGAGGGCTTTGTAACTGGGTGTTAGCAGCCAGTTAGTGTGTTCTGTGTCCTGGGGGTTGGGTGGTGATGGGGGAGAAGAAGGAAAAAGCAGGCCTCAGCTTAAATGGTGATCAAAGTCTTACTTTACTTTTGTTGGTGTGCTGTCTGCCCCTGCTGCCCCTTGTCCTTAGCCAGGAAGGAACAGATTGGTCTGAAGGAAGGGCTCCTTCCAATCTTTTTTGTATTATTGGAGTAAAAGTACTGTCTGCACAAACACAGAATTGGCTGAATTACTGTGCTGCTTGGCATGTTCTTTCACTAGAGCAGTAGTTCAGCTCTTGGTGCATGATGGTTTTCCTTAATTTTGTGAAGCATGAAATGTACAGAAGCCGAAGAAGAAGAAGTAACTAAAGGAAAGGAGAATCTCCTTCAGCTTAGCTGCTTTATCAATCAAGAAGTGAAATACCTGTTTACAGGACTAAAATTGGTAAGCTGTTGCAACTTTTATTGAACTGAAATTCTAAATGGCCTGTGTATTTTTCAATTGAAATTCTAAGTGACCTAAATACCCTTAATTCGAAGTGTATTTGATCTGTGACTTGAAATTGATGTCTGCTGTTCAAACTTTACAAAGTTTCAGGAATCTCTTTGGTGATCATTGGGAAGATGGCTGTGAAAGGGAATTACATATTAATATCAAACAGACTTCAGCAGAGTGTTTTTGACCCTGACATGGTCTTTCCCACGCAGGTGACCAAGTGCAAGGCAGTTTGCTACTTGTTTGTGCAGCTGGGTTTCACTCCAGACTGAGCAGTATCATGATTTATGCAGCAATCAGTTCCCAAAAGGTCCAAAAGTCAACTTGAAAGTAGGGTGGCATTTTGGTTCCTAATTAAATGCCCCCCAATGATGTTACAACTAAATTTGATGTTGCAGATTTTGAAGGGATAAGATATTATAAGATCTTATCTTTGATAAGATTTTGTCTTATTTTCCGTCAGACAACGTCATTCTCAAACTTTTTTTAAGTAGAACTCCTTAAGGTAGTCTGTGCTTAATATGTATGTATGTATTTGGAAATTGTAATGGCTTTTTGGGGAGTCTGAAGTACAAAGGATAGAGGGAAAGGAGCTACTGCAAAACCTTTGTAGTAATTGTGTAAGACTAGGGCAGTGATCTGGTTTGTACAGGCATAAAACCAAGTTGCATGATTCTCAGATGATCTTTGTATTTCTTTGGCTTTTTTTTTTCTTTTTTCCTAACAGAATTTAGAAGGAAAAGTAGGATAAAATAGCTAATGCTCACAAATGAAAACAACTATAAAAAAAGAAACTTCACTTTTAGGCCAAAAAAAATTCTACAATTCTTATGCTGGATTGCCTGGAGCAAGAGAATTGCAACACTAAGAACCAAGCTGGTCTTTCCTGGAATTTTGTTAGGAGACACCAGCTGTCACTTTAGATGCAGCCCTGGCTGCTTGGGACAGAGAGCTGAGAAATGTGCAAATATTCTTCTCACAGGAAACTTCAGATTTTCTTCAGCTGTGTTCCAAGCATGATAGGATATATTTGTAACCAAGTTCAGATACAATTCATAATAAAATCCAATTGTGAGCTCTCCTGTGGAGCAAAATTTTCTGCAGAGAGAGGCTCAGTGTTGTCAGGGCTCAGGAATTAGCCTGGAGCTGAGGGAATGAATGGGCATGGGCCTTTCTGCCAAGGAATTTCAAAATCTTGTGTGTTGTAATGGCTGACAGCAACAGAAGAGACTGGCAGAACAAGGTTTAGTTTGTGGTTTGTTTACCCCTGTTGTGCTTTTCTCTCAGCTGTGTTTTAGGATGAACATGTGTTACTTCTTTTTCTTGTAACAGCGTCTTCAGGAGGAAATCACCAAACTCTCTCCAACACTGCAGAGAAATGCACTCTATATCAAATCTGTGAGTACTACTTTCATTGCTCTTTATGATTCTTTCAATTGTCAGTTTCTTGTTCCAAACCACAAAGTTATTGCTCCAACACCATGTGATTTATGTTTATAAAGCATCTGAGTATCCACTACCAAGAAATTTAAGACAGAGGTTCAAAAAAGGAGACCTTGTTTTATTCCTGTGGGTTTCTGTACAAATACATTCCCAGAAGAGACTAATTTAGGATGACCACTGTTTAAGTGAATATTTAAAGTAATGGCTTTTTCTAATTTGTTATTTTACAGTCCAAAATTAGTCGCTTGCCAGCGTATCTGACTATTCAGATGGTTAGATTTTTTTACAAAGAGAAAGAATCTGTGAATGCAAAAGTTCTTAAGGTAAGTTTTCTGCATATTTATGTTTAATTCCTCTTTATGTTTTCTGTGAATTTTTATTAAGGGTGGGCAGCAAGGTCTTGAAGACTACTTTCTAAATTGTTTTCTTTTAAGTTGCACTGAGAAACATTAACAGTGCAATTTCTTTGCTCAAGTACAAAGTAGTTTTGTTCCCAGTTGTGATGGTGTGTGGCAAACTACACTACCCAAAACAGACTGAGGAAGGAGGTGAGGGGCAGAGGTGAATTTGCCCCAGTACTGCTAATATTACAGGATAACAATAAACAAGGTGTTTTTTGGTCTTTTCTCACCAGTGGTTCTGAGAAGAATGTTTAACTAAGGAGAAAGCCATGCTTTCAAACTCTGGACAGTGTTCTGATGTTGATGGGAGATGTTCGTGCTGTCAAACACTTCCTAAAATAAATTTATTATTTATTTAAATTGTCTGGCTTTCTGATGGACAGATGCAGGAACCAGCTGCAAACAGCTGAATGTTCTGGTTTTGCTTTCTGTTGGCTGTGGCTGACAGACCTTGTAGGCTGCCCAAGGAGCATCATGATAGATGCTCCTTCCTTACAAGAAGAAGAAAGGAAATAAAGATTAGAGGTACATGTTAACTATTTCAGAAGATTGTTTGGATAGCACAAACTGATGTTTTTGCTGGGATAGTCAATCTTCATACCTACCTCTTTTTTCTTTTCCCTTAGGCCTGTATAGGTTATTTCCATAGTGTAAAAGTATGACAGCTAACAGTAAAGAATCTGGTTTATGAATGTCTATGCTGAATGTAGTAATTTATAGTGGCTTGTTTGTACTGAATTAGACATTCTTCTGTGAAAGCATTGTAGCCCTTTTGGTAAATATTGTCAGCAGAATCCCAGTAGGTCAGGTTGCCATGAATTTGAAGAGGGTTGCATTTAATTTGATTGTGTTGTCTTCCCATGGGAGAATGCTTTAATGTGGAGTACCAAATCATGCTAATAAATCTTTATGGTTTTTACTTCCTAGGACGTCAAATTTCCTCTTATGTTGGATGTGTATGAGCTGTGTACGCCAGACCTGCAGGAAAAGATGGTTTCTTATCGATCAAAATTCAAAGATCTAGAAGACAAAAAAGTAAATCAACAGCCAAAGAACGTAAGTCTCCTGACACTTTCACTAATTCATACATCTGCAATTGGGGTACTAATAAGGACTGGAGAAAACTTGATGTCCTTAAATATATTATTTTCTTACATAGCAAACTCCTTGGTATTGAGCTTTAGATCTTTTTATCCTGTATTTTCGTGAAAATACAGTATCTGCTTGGGTGTATTTGCTTGATGAGAAACATTAAATGCTGTAGTCAGACAGCGTGTATTAAATATATTAAAATGTAGTGCTTCTGTTTACCAGTGCTATGCCTAAAGCTTTTCTGTAAATTATACAAAATTATTCTCTTCAAATATTACTGTTTGCTGGCTGCTCCCTTCTGCAGTGGAGTGTAGGAAGCTGTTCCCTGCTCAGCAGTTGGAAAGGGTTGTACAAGGCACTGCCAAGTGCCTGACTGGTGAAAATTGGAGTACATGTACTGATGAGCTTAAAATCAGCTCTGTAAAAACGTGGAAAATGGTTTCATGTCTTATCCTGTCTACATGATTCTAACACTGACTTCCCTGTCTTTAAGACAGAAGTAAATGAGCTATAACTGTAGTGTTTTAGCCATTTTTATAAAGTTCGCTGGTGTTTTTCCTGGCCTAACTCCTGGCAAATTCTTTTAAACATTTGGATAAGGCTTGCATCCCCTCTTACACAGATGGGAGCAAGGCAAAAGCGCTATTCTTTAACAGAATGTATTGGCACAGAGAGTCTGTCTCTGGTATTTTCTTATTGCCACTTCTGCTGCTAGCAAGCCCCCACCAAGGAATAAATCTTCAGTTGCAGAATTGTTTCATAAACAAACCCATAAATCAGTGGGTGAACACTGCAGGCAGTATGTGCTAAAATGGTTATATATTTGCTTTAAAACTGGTCTTCTTCAGATAAAGCTTTTGTATGTTCACCTAAAAAATACAATAATGAACTTCTCTGAAGTTGAACAAAAAGGTTTAGACTTAGAAATGTATTTAAATAAATGGAGACTTGGGATTCGATGTGACTGTGCTAGAGCTTTTATTAACCTGTTCCACATTAATTCAACTTACTCTCTTTTTTAGTCTAGTAAAAGTGATGGTGCACAGAAAGAAGTTAAATATGAACCATTTTCTTTTCCTGATGGTGAGTACAGGGAATCAAATCTACTTTAAAGTAACTTCCTATTTACTTGTGTTTAAGTGTACCTGATGGTAGGAATATTTTGAGAACCCTGTCTCTTTAATGCTTTTGAAAATTAGTCTTCAAAGACTGACAGGAATGGAAAGATTTAGGTAAACCAAAACGTTGAGATAGTGAAAGGCGTAATTGCCATCGATCTGACAAGCTGGTGATAACAGAAGACAGGCACATCAAAAGACATTTGCATGTAATGTGCACTTGTGCACTTGTTTTGCAGGCTGCTTTGTCAGTGGGTGGTGGAAGGCTGAAATCAAAACAAAAACTTCAAGTGGACTTTTAAAAGTGCTGTGGTGGTGCTGGTGTTGCCTCATTTTTGGGGGGGCTTGGAGCCTGAAGACCCAAAGTATTACATCACTAATGTTTATGGGCACATATTTATTTCATGAGAAATAAATATGAAACAACATCTTCAGTTTCCTGAGACTCTCCTGGCTGAGAGCTGCTGCTTTTAGTTCACAGTGGTTTTGTACTTGCTGTAGCTGAGGTTTTACACACACAGCTGTGGTGCTGTGGCCAGGCTGATGCATCTTTGGTCTGCAAGCTGTTAAAAATACTGCAGCTGTTCAAGTAGGACTCAACGTTCCCTTTTCTTTCCCATTCAGATATTGGTTCTAACAACTGTGGCTATTACGACCTGCAGGCAGTGCTAACTCATCAAGGCAGATCAAGTTCTTCTGGACATTATGTGTCTTGGGTTAAAAGGAAACAAGGTAAAAAAAAATAAACAAATTGCAGCCCTGCTAACAACTCTTCACAGCTCCTTTCAGCAAAGGGGCTGCTAAGCAAGCTTAGATTTTATGTACCTTACTTAAAAATGATCCTGTTTTCCTTGCAGATGAATGGATTAAATTTGATGATGACAAAGTCAGCATTGTTACCCCTGAAGACATTTTGAGGTTATCGGGGGGTGGAGACTGGCATATAGCTTATGTTCTACTCTATGGGCCTCGCAGGATTGAAGTTGTTGAAGAAGAAGCTGAACAATAGTCTTCCGTTTTAGCCATTCTGCCTAGGTGTGAAATAAATGTTGATTACTGATCTTTAACCCCAGAGCTTTAGCAAGAGGATAAATAATTTGTTCAAACCTTCTCGTGTGCAGAGGGATATTGTTTTAAAACTGATCCATGTACCAATTAGTTACCAATTGGACTGGACTGCCCACTGTGGTGGTGACAATACTTAAAATAGCTTTAATGTCTTGCAGAAGATAATTTTTTTTTAAACGAGCCTCTCCTCCTTCTTCTCTAATGTCATCAAGTATTTATTACACACCTACTCTCACATTTGTTACTCTTGCATGGTTTATACCACAGTTCAGTAGCTGTCCATCCTTTGCCTTACCTGGCAGTTCTGTTAGGAAGGTAGAAGAGAAACTGTTGCCTTGTTGTGTAACTCAGTGCTGCTGCCCGTAGACAACAGCTGTGGCTACAATCAAGTATTTGTCCAGCCTGACCTGCTGATTCAGTCTCTTCTGTTGCTGGCATCTCATGATTTCAAAATGAATTGTGATCAACAATGTGTCTCCATTAAAAACAGCTCCTGTCCTGGTACTGTAGTCAGTATGTGTTTGTTTTCACTTCTTGGGCCGCCACTGAAGAATGTCTCAAAGCAGTCATGGAATAAAGTCACTTTTTTTTAAGCTGTAGGGATGTGTCGCCTGTCCTGTTACTCTTTACTCAGTAGCTAAGTCCAGTGTGGTGGCTGAAAACTGGGCTTTGCTTACTTACAGGACCTTCTGCAGTAACTGGATGTGTGTGACTGCAGTAAAAAAAAGCCTTTCAGCACTGGCTACAGCCTACAAAACTCTTATCAAGGTCGTCAACCCCTTCACCCCTTGATGTACAGGTTCCCAGTGCTGATGTGCCCCAGTGCCTTCTGGAAGCGCTGGTCCATGTTCATATGAAATACTTTCACTTCTGCTGGCAGGGTGATGAGTTTGCCTGTGCCTCACGTGATTGGAAAGGGTCCTTTCTTCACCCTTCCCTGGGGACACTGGCATCAGCTGTGGCTGTCACACTCAGCTCTGCCTTGCTACTCCCGTGCCACCTTCCCTGCAGCTTCCCCTGGGAGCACACCAAAGGCCTGGGGCTGTATTTTAAGTGGCACAACGCTTAAAGGCAAGTTCTGCCCACTAAGAAAGCCCTCCCAAGAGTACTGGCTCTGTTGCTGCAGGCCTCACAGAAACACTACAGGCTCCTCCAGGGTTAAATTCTTGTTCTGCATCCTGTTACAGGGGAAGGAGGCATGGTGCCTGTGACTGGTTGCTGCTTTGTGGAACCACATCCTCCCACTGTCATGCTCAGCTTCCCCAGCACTGAAGCTGTCAGTCACACCTGCACACCTCCACTCACAATATGCTCAAGTCCCTTTATCAGTTGAAACTGTTGAGGTTCATACTTCCTACCAACCCTTACCTGCAACAGGAGCTAAGACCTGGGCTGTTATTTCCAATAATTTTCCTGCACCTCTGCCCCTACCAACCTTCAGTGAAGCACCCTAATCAAATTGCTAATCCCATTTAAGTCTGAAGTGGGGCAGCAGGCACAAAACTCTTATCAATGACTCTACAGGCAGGAACTCTCCTTTGAGGTGGTAGCTAATCATGCTGGAAATTCACAGCTGTGAGTGAATAGCTGAAGAAATACAGAGAAGAGTTCAATGGAAGTTATTTTCCAAACACAAACCCATTAGATCTTGCTGAATGACAGAAACACTACACAAACTAGCCACAGAACAAGTTGTAGCCAGCTGCCACTTCACACCACAAAATCTCACATTTTGAGGGAAAACACCTTGTACCCATCTACAGACACCCATGGCCTTAAAATGAAACCTTCACAGTAACCTGTGACAAAAAAAAATTGTTTACCATGACTCAGGAGTATTCCTACATAGCCAAAGAATGAGAAGCTAAAAATAATCACTAGTGAAAACCAGCATGGAAATCCTATGATCATTGACTGAACCACTGCTTCAGTGGGAGAATGGGACAGCACTTCTTCCCTGGAAGTTACCTCTGCCTTGGAGAGCCATCACAACCCTCTTATTCTACCTCTACCAGATAGATTTTGACAGTCCCCAGCTTCATCACCCCAAAGCGTGACTCTTTAGTCCTTCACACACAGTCCTTCCTTGGTGTGAGGAACAAGCTTGCCAATTCTCTGTCCAGCAGGAGCAAACTGAGTTCTGCTGGTGCCAAACCGTCCCACGGCCTGCTCCAAAAGCTGCCAGGACTCTCCATCCTCTCCTTTACGTTCTACCACCAATGAAGCTTCCTAGTGCCAGGCCAGGGTGACTAATCCTTTTCTCAGACAACGTGGACAATCCAACAGTATTATTAAAAAGCTTTATATCATTTACTGAACACAAAATATCTATCAAAAATCCGTTACCTAGCCACAAAAGTAACAATTATCAATGGCAAGCACCGGAAGAGTCACAATTACCAACAGCCCCAGCCCCAGGTCAGTCAGTTGGCATCTGAGGCCAGTTAGCTGCTGCCTTCGGTGTCATTGCTGAGGCTCTCAGCCAGGTCCCCGAGGCCAGCCTTGGTCAGTGCCAGGATCAGGTTCTCGGGGGTGGCGTGAGCGCCCTCCTGATCCTGCCAGGCCACCAGCAGCTGCTTCGCTCTCATCTTCACATCCTCGCTGTCCAGCTCAATCTGCCGGATGTCAGATTCCTTCATCTCCAAGTACGGGGCCAAGGCCTTCCACTGCTCCCCCAGCCTGTTGGCAAAGGACTCGATCTGCTCGCCTGTCATGGCTTTGTCCCGTTGCACCTCTGGACCTGGGGAAAGCAGAAGCAATCAGTGACACAGAGGGAACATCTCCAGGCACTGCAAATCAATCTTCCCTGACCTGCCCCATTTTAAGTCTTCTGTTTATTTACTGACAGACTAACTTACACCTTACCTCTAGCTTTTCAAACCTACTCGAGGTATGAGAGCAGATTTTTACAGGTGTTTACCTGGGTTTCAAGAGCAATGTCCCTTAATGCCCATAACAAGGAAAATCTTGCTTTTTATGTTACCTCCTATTATATTGAGAGAGAAGTGCTGAAGTCTTAAATACATCATAACTGCCTCCTCCAAATGAAAAGAAAGATTTTGACAGGCAGACTACAGTTTTCAACACAAGTCAGCTGTAACATTAAAATACAAAGTGATCTTTAACATTTAGCTGTGTTTTGGAATTTTTTAGTCACCTTATTCAAAGTCAACCCAGGTTAAAAAAAAACCCAAACAACCAACCTTCAGCTTCATTTCCTTTTTTTCTCATGTTCCTATTGGCAACAGGGCTGTAATAGTAAATTTCATGTATACTCAGTACTTTAAGGAATTTTCTGTCATTCTGGCATTGACATAAAAACCATGGAACCCTAGGCTCTGCTGAGAAGCCAGGTGCTGGAGTGATTACAGATGGGTTTGCACATTCATAGCTTATCATGGTCTACAATCTATGGCTCACCACCCATGTTTATTTCACTATTTAAAAGCAAGAAACACCAAAGGTTGAATTACACAGAGAAATTATTAATATTCCTAATTTTTAATAAAAACACATGTATTTTATTAAAAATTAATCTCTTATTAAAAATGAGTCTCTTCCCATGGCACCTGAAGAGACAGTTGGCATGGGGTAGAAGTTTCAAGTCTCTCCACTGCTTATCAGTCACACTCATTTACCTGAACTAAAATCACATGAAGGGGAAAGGACAAAAGATGCAGAACAAGAAAACAACAAAACTCCTCAGATCACTTTCCTTATGTCTCAGCCAACAGACCACTGCCATCATTGCTTTAAGACAAGATTCAAAGAAAGATGTAAATCCCAGTGACACCACAAAGGCTGTGTGACTTAGAGTTAAGCTGAAGAGGAAAAGAACTTCTCTACTATGGGAAAGGAGACTGTGAAGAAGGTCACATGTTGGATGGAAAAGGGCAACATCAGAGAGATTCACAGAGGCCCACAGGTGGCTTTCCACTGACAGAAAAAAATTGCTACCAAGCTGCCAGAGGTAGCCAGTGTTTGGCTTCCATCCCTGCATATCCTATCTGCCCATGCTGGATGCAGGAGTTGGCACACAAGGGAGAAGGTGCTGTGAGATGAAGGCATGAATGAGGAAGATAAAGGAGATGGGGAAGGATAGCTAGGACCAGGACATGCCAGGATTAAAGCCAAGAGACAAACAGGAGTGGATTGTGGAGAAAAACGAGTGAGATGATGTTTGTCAGGAAGGCTGCTCTTCTGCCAGAGAACCTTTTGCCTTTAAGGTATTTTAAATGAAGTAAAGTTCTCAGAGTTGGAATATATCCATTTTTGAAAGTCCCACAACTAATACCTTGGGAGGTGCTAGGGTGAAGTGCTTACTCCAGTGATTAAAGGGCAGAGAGAACAGGGAAGTGGGTCAGGAGCACTCCCACAGGCTTTTACACAGCTGACATTTCAGCCATGAGCACCCAGTGATGCTGACAACATACACCGCATAGCAGGAAAGGTGCAAGAGGCTTCCTAATGGAAGTGCTAATCCAACAGGCTGGATGCTTTCAGCACCGCAGGCCAGGACACTGGGAGGCTGCTCCTGGTGCCCCATGTCCTGAAAAGGCTTTTTGGTGTGAATGCACTGGGGTAAGCAGGACTGATGGCCCCCATCAAACTATGTTAAAACACAGATTCTGCAATACACATCAAGAGAAAAACTGAAAAGACTGAGAATATGCAAATCTTACTTTCATTGTTTTCCTTTAATAAAGCATCATTATCTTCCTCATCTTCATCTTCACCTGTTTTTATTTCTTCAGAAGGAGGCTACAATGAAAGAACTAAACATCACTGGATGAATTTTGTGTTCAAAGAGAAATTTTGCAGTTCTGTGCTTGTCTCTGGAATGTGTGTTAGAAAGGAATGCCTGACACAATCCCACGTGAGAATTAAAAATCCCCCGAATCTCTTAAACACCAGCAATATTACTAACTTAAAAAAAACTCATAAAAGCATCCACTGACTTCACAGGATTCTTCCTTTTCCCAGGAACAACAACTAAGCACTCCACAGTGAACTTTATCACTTGCTTAAAAAAAACCCCAGCCAACCAAATTTAAGATCATTACCGATCAACATTTAAAAAAAAATCATTGTTATTCACTAATTTTATTCCGCACTTGGGAATTCCCCAAAGTTTATGTACTTTCCGACTTCTGGAAGGTGGCAAACAAATATACAAACAACAAACTTTTCACTCCCTCTCTTAGCTACTGATCAGCCAAAAGGTTTAATCTTTTTCTACATTTCAGCCACAGGCCTTAGGTACATAGTTGTTTCTTGCACATGGCATGTTTCTTGCATTTGGCACATGACAGTAGTACCATCAGGAATACTGCATACAGCCATACCTTAATATATTTAAACAACAAATTAAAATCCTCACTTTTTTTCCTAAACTTGCTATTAGCATACAGTTAACTCTGATGGCTGGACAAACCAAACAGCCATATATTAAAATCCAACCTTTAGACCTCACATTACACA
Source organism: Brachypodius melanocephalos (assembly GCA_013398615.1). Classification (NCBI taxonomy): domain Eukaryota; kingdom Metazoa; phylum Chordata; class Aves; order Passeriformes; family Pycnonotidae; genus Brachypodius; species Brachypodius melanocephalos. The sequence goes on along the minus strand of VZSR01001685.1, from coordinate 9,730,519 downwards.
GAAGGAAGGTCTCAGTAGAGAAGCAGAGGTTTGGATCTCTAAGACATTGCTGGGTTGTGTGCTAATTCAGAGGTGTAGAAAGTGCCCCTTCCCCACTGGCAGCCTCTCTCATCACTGTAAAGCCATCTGAAAGGCCCCTCCCTGGACTCAGATTTGTACTGTTGACCAAGCAAAGGTTTAATGCCTTCATGTTACAGCTCCACAAGGTTTACTCTTGTTCTGCATATTTTAGAAGTCAGGGACCCGATAGAAGAACTCTGGCAAACATTGCTCTGGTAACAGCACAGCATCTTCAGCTGCACACGCTGCCTCTTTTCCTGCCATCCCAGTATATTCACAAGCCATGATTCGGGCTTATATCCTCCACAAAACTGGTCTGCACTGCAACATGGAACCCATGCAGCTGGGTTAATATATGTGTGTATATATCCACACATACATATAAATATATATATATATAAACTCCTGCCTACCAACAGGATTGCCACAGCTGTTTTGGTTTCTTTTCAGAGTACAATGCAGGGCTCAATAGTTACTAGGTTAATCAATGTTACTCAGTTTACTGTTACTGGGATCTTCACAGATTAGACTAATTTTATTTGCAATTTTTACTTTAGGGTACGAACTTTTTTCTTGGCTTTTTTTTTTTTTTCCTCTGTCCCCCTGTACTAAATGGACTGCAGAGGGACAAGCAGAAAGTGAACAAATTCAGCATTTATTATTATATGATAATATTACTCACAGGCAGCTCCTTGGCTAATTTGATTACCATGTTTTCTAGATATTCAGGTAAACTCTTGAATTGTTGGTTTGTTGGCTGGAAGAAGTGGGGACTTCTGCGTGCCAGAAGTCTCAGTGCTCTCCAGCCATAGTTAGAATTGTTCACAGCCCTACAACAAAACACAGGGTTGATTAGTAAAGTCTGGCATCTATAAAAGCACAGAGAAAGACTTGAGACATTTACTAATATAACTCTGTCCAAATTTAAATGGCTTCTGTACATTTCTGGAGTCCTACACAGATACGAGTAATGCTGAGAACAGTCTGTTTTCTTTAACAATCCAAACATGAAAGAGATTAAAACCAAGTGAAACACAGCAGAGATGGACATACTTATACTTATTTTCAACCATGTTTTCAGGGTCTGCTTGTTCAATAGCTTCCTCAAAAAATTCCTCCAGTGTTGGCATATATTCCCTAAAAAAAAATCAAATAAGGCGCTTAATATACTTTACAAACTTCACTAAAATAGACAGTCTTTGTTCCTTCAGACACATCTCAGGCTCATCCACTGAAGAGAAAAAAACAAACCCCAAACCAACCCACTCAAATTTAACAATTTTAAATAAGCAAAGAAACTGTCTGATACATGTGGCTATAAAATTACTTACTGCATAACCACTAGAGTGTGCCAGCAGTTGCTAGCACTGCCTATTACAGACATTGAAACCTCCTGCCATACCAAGAAGTGACATCAACATCTGTCAACAGCATTTGCACAGCTCACAAGTGCTCAGGAGTCTAAAATGGTTGCTTGTTTTGTGCCATTTGGCAGCATCAGTAAAACATGGCTGTCCCTGCCACCCCCACCTCAGTCCCATCTGCTCTCAGAACTGCTTGTGGTTGGTTCTGACAGGTACTCAAAACAGCGCAAAAGGAACTCTGACCTAAAAACAGAACTGAAACAAAATTTCACATCATCAGATGGTTTGCTGCTGAGAAGACTAACCAAGAAACACAGATTGCACAAGAGCTGTAGGTTACTGAGAGCCAAGACTCCCAGTGGTGCAAAGCAAACCTGTAGTGATCTGTATTTCTCCTAATGCCGGCAGAGACACACCTGTTTCTGCAAGGGAGCCTAGTAAAGGGCTGGAGCAGGGGTGAAGCACACTGGTCTATCAACTCCATTCAATTTTGTTTTGAAAAAGGCATTTTGCCCAGGGCAGCAGTGCCCCATGCATCATCACTGACTACTGGAACCAAAGCCAGAACCTTGAAAACCCGTCTGAGTCGTGCCATATTATCCCCAGAACAACCATCTAAAAAGGGGACAGCTAAGCAAGTATTACCCCATTCGAATGAAGATGTGAAGAACCAAAGCAAAAAGCTACACTCACTTGACCATACACAGTCACAAAGCCCATAAAAAAAAACTTGGAACTGAATCTGGATGTCATGGGATTCATTTTCTGTTTGGGATCCTATTTCCTGTTTACCACAGCATGCATTTTCTTTGTTTATCTCCATTTGTTAAGGGCTTTATTTATTTATTTTTATTTAAAGACATTGCAGCACAATACAATCACACAGGGAACCAAAAGCTTTGGTCCCAAACACAACTCCACCTTCATCCCTGGGCCTAGTAAAGGCAACTATCCTGTCAAAGGCTTTCCTGTACAAGCAAGAAAGGAGGGCACTTCCTCTGCAAAGCTCTGAGCATCTAGAAAAGCAATTCCTCCACTCAGGATATCTGCACAGGTAGCACCTCTCCCCAGGCAACCAGACTTTACAGCCACTACTAGCAGAGTTCTCTTTGGGAACTCCATTCCTTCTCCAAATTTTCTTACTCTGTATCATGTCTGCACAATAAAAGAGACTTTGGTATCTGTAACAAAGAAAGTTGTGTAGCAGAGTACATTTTAAGTGTTTCCTACAATTGTGCAAGCATAAGGGACAACCCATAATTGCATTTTTCTGTATCTGCCCCACGAGTAGACCTGGTATGTGTTGGAACAATGCCTGGTAGCCAATTTCCTCTTATCTAGCTTTGTTTGAAGCACAGGCCTGCTCGAAAATCATAGCCAAGTAGCATGCTAACTTCATCAGGGCCAGACTTGGCGATCTTCCTTCATTATATAAGGTAATTAATTATACAATCATGCTCTACAAAAGGTGACTTTTCATCTGGTTTTCAGCTTAGACTTTACTTTACTAAGCAATGAAAATAACTGACAGCATAAACACTCGAAGAAGTGAGGAAAACCGTAAGGAGATTTCAAGGCAAAGATTCATACAACCACCTTCTCTCAAGGTGTGAAATGCACACCTCCTAAGATCATCTTGTACATCTTCCTTATGCTGATTTTGTAACTCTCTAATTAGAGTGCTACTTAGTTAGCTTTAGACAATGACACAGCCATTTTTTACCTACCTACTCTCAGATTTACAGGCTTCCATGTTATCAGGACATAAATTCCAAAGGCGGGTCAGTTCCTCACTGAAAAGCAAAGCATAAACATACACTGTTTATGTCCATCATTTTACCATTCCACATTTATGGACTGTTTTAAAGGAGCTGTAAAAGATGGTTATAAGAAAAGAAAGCCTACTGCAAGTTTTAAAAGAATGATGTATCCTTTGGCAGTTCTAAAGTAAGGATGTTTGAAAATTGCTGTATAGAAAAAACAGTGGGGGAAAAAAACCCCAACCCCAACCCCCCCCCCCAACCAAATAACCAACCCAAACTCAGAAATTCTGTAAAGGAAAGAGAACCCAACATACTTCCCCATAAGGATTTTTTTGTTTGATCCTTTTCCTAAGAAGTCCTCTGGAGCTGGCCTTTTCCTCGCAGGCCTCATTGGCTTAGAATCAGAAGGTCTAAAGGAAGAAAAAAAAAAAAAGATGCTCTGTAGTATCAAACCAGTAATACCTCAAGAACAAAAAAGCTGTTTCACCTTCACCTTTCACCTTGAGATTGTGCCAAGTTAAATCATAATGAAAGACAAAGTAGAGATAAGGAAAAGTTACTGCCAGACACCAAAATTAATTCACTCAAAGATGTGAAGGTCTACCAGAGTCCCAATAAAGAGAAGCAAGCAAATCACATTTGTGCCAGCAGCATATTTATCTACCCTGCTGCTGGGATCATCTGCTCTATGATTGCAAGGTCTCTTTCCCCAGTTGCACCTGATTTCATGGGATCAGAGAATGGAGATCCCAGAGTACTGAGGTTAGGGCAAGACCTACCCAAACTGAAACTCTGGACGAGATCTAAAGGAGACAGAATATTTGTAAAAGTCAAATTTCATAATTTTACTTGCCCGCAATCTCCCTACAACAGTAATTTCTCTCTTCTAGCAGCCCCGCTCCCTTTTTTTGCAAACAGCTTAAGTCATGAAGAGGTGGCTGCACCTGATCTCTCCAGTAAATCTCCCAAGAGATAATGACCCAGATGCTCCTTACCACAAAGAGGCCTCAGTCTGTGTACTGTGAAGGGTGGAAGACAAATGTTCGGTCACCCCCTCAAGGTAGTCAAGTAGACACATGGAATCAAAGTTCATGTTTTGCCACTAGTTAGTAACTAATAACACAGGAAACTTTCAGTGGTGAAAGCCATCTAATTGTCATTTCTCTTATGGTAAGTGATCACCATCAAGTGGCAAACTAGTAAATAAATTGCGTAAGAGAGCTGTTACACAAACTCCAGGTACGCTGCCCTGCCAAAGCCACAATGCCAAAGGCTCCATTAGAGGCAATCCAAAGGGATACATGGGAAAGTCAGACACTGACCACTTCAACCATCTAGGGTCTGCTGAAAGCAGGAGGGGACAAAACCTGCTCCACTCTCTTGGACCACTGGATCCCCAGGGCAACAAAATGTTGCTCTGAGACAATGAGGAATCCTCTCCTGAGAGCCCACACACCCACAACCACCTCTTCCCTGACACACTGCAAGCCTTAAGACTTTGGGCAGAAATCTGAGAGCCTTCTGCAGTCACTGAAGGGACAGACACCTCTACAGATCTCCAAGTTGTGTGAGTGGTTAATACTCATATGCACAATGGGCAGCACCGTATTCTGAAGTGTAACCACAACTTCAAAGAAGCAGAAGAAAGCTTCTGCTTCATAACACAATTACCTTTCTTTCACAAAGCTTGGGCAGCCCTCATTTTTCCATGAGTTCCAGTTTTCTTCAGTATTTAATATATGCTGTAGAAACACAGAAAGTATTGCACATTATTAAGGTCATAAGCACTTTCAGAGTTAACCATCAAGTTTTAAACTGAGCTATTAAAATTAAGGGGAAAACTTTATTTTAGGTTGTGTGCTTCAGTCACTATCTTGAAGATCATCAGTATAATCTTTGGCAACTGGTTTAATTTACTCAAAAATAGTATAACTCCTCCCTTCAAAAATTGTGGGAAAGGTTTTATTTCTCCTGGTCTAGACAAGAAAATAGATGCAGCCAAAGTAAAGGAAAAAAGGAAAGCAAAATGACAACTTCTTGGGTTTTTATAAATTTCACTTGTATTTTACTTCCATGTCTTTGAGCACAGGACTCCTATCTGCAAAAGCTTTTAAGTATATTTTGCTTTCCAATAATCTATTGTTCTGTAGGTACACATGCACATACAGGCTTATTTCCATTTCTCCCCAGGAGAAGGAAGAAAAGCGTTTTAATGAAAACATGGGATAAAATATGACTACAAAATAAAAAGACATTATAAGACCTTTTTTTAACTGGGATGAGGTAAAAGTTCTCTCAGATGTAACAGCTGTGTTCCAAAAGCTAGTTTAAGCTGAAACTGTTTTTTATGTGCTATACAGACTTTGTTCAGGCAGGCATCAAAACACTCACCTCTACCATTTTTGAGAATCTTTCACCATCTGGAGGATTTTCTGAAAGAAGCTATGAATGGGAGAGAGGGTGAACTTTTCGCATTATATCTGTAGCAGAATATGTAGGAAAAAAACTCCAGAGAAAATGGTGGTTATTGCTTCAAGGGTGGTTGATACAACATGACATGCTTAATATTCTTCCATGTAATATGAAAGCAGATACTGTACCAACCTGGTAGACTGCTTTTGTAGTATCTTCAATCCAAAGAGACTGTTCATCTGTTAGAACATAGTTTGAACTGGAATTGAAAAACAAAACAAAACATCAGAAAGTGTGCTGAGGGGACACACATAATTTACACTGCATAACTTCTGAGGGGTGTTAGAGGGGATCTGAGGGAAGTGCTTTGAATGTCATCTACTCTGGTCCCAGGGACTGACCATTTAATAGTTTGTGGAATTAATTAGATGTGCTTGGGGACTATACTTTTAAGGCACACACTCAACCAATAGGAAGCCATTTGAGTGATTCAAGATCACACCTTGATGTTGGACCCACAACACAGCAAATGGGCACAATGAAAGGATTTACCTCAAAAACATTCACCAAGTGTTATGCTACACCACTTGTACCTCATGCCATCCTTGACCACCAGTAAGTGACTGTTCATAATTAACATTTTAATGCACTGACATTGAAATGACTGTCACCTCAAAAGGACTGAACTGGAATTCAGAAGACCTGAATTCCATTCCTTCTCAGCCACTAGACTGCCTTGATAAACAATCTGTAGAATTAGGATAATGATCCTAACCTAGTTTACGAAGTTCTTTGAGAGCTGTTTATAAAAAGGAATATATAGCAGGTGGGAGACAGCTGCCTTGTTAAGGATGTTAATTATTATGTGCACATATGGCCCAGGGTACAGGAAATGAACAGAGAGATGCGATTTTCTTCAGAATAACGTTAGAGACTAGGAACAGATGGGGTTTGGTTCTATCCCATTGATTTATAAAAGCAACAACCACCATTTTTATTTCTTGCCATTTTAGATAGAATTCTGCAGCACACTAAGAAAAAACAAATCAGGAACCAATGCCACACTGTAGAGTCAGTTTAGATTCAAAATGATGCCACACACCAAGTACCTTGGACTGATCTAACAACTTGGTGCTGCCAAGGAGAGGCTCCTTCCCTCTCATGGCTGGCATTCACTGTAAGTAAGTTTTAATGGCCTCTATTTCTCTGAGACCCCCACAACTCACCAACTTGGCAGAAAATTTACTCTGCAAAAATGAGCGGATTGGGGTTTTGCCTGTACAGTAAATGGAACAAGTTCGAGTAAGTCCAGTGAACACTAGAGCATGAGAGGGCAAAGAATCAGGCAGAGGAACAGAGAAACGAATGAGAAGATGCTCTGCTTTCCTGCTGTAACATAACTTCAGCCACACCCTGTATTTACCAATCCAAGGCTCCAAGTTCCACAATCTCAGACTAAGCAGGCAAACTATTTTAAAATATTTTGCTTTATCTCCAAGTTCCTAGTTCCTCATCCCCAAACACAAAATACTTTCACATTACCTTTTAAATTTGACTTGTCCCTTTAGATACTGAAATAGTATTAGGTACTGCAACAAGATGTGACGACGGAAGTTACTGTCACTCAGCTGTAAATCCATCAGCTAAACAACAACAAAAAAGCAACAGATCTTTAAATATTTACTCTTTTAACTTATCTTTGTAAAGGCAACATTAGAAATGAAATCCAATAAACAAACAGCAGCTTTACTGAAGACTCTTATTCAAGAAATAGAAGCCCCCCCAGTCATTAATTAACAGAGGCAACCCACAAAGAATAAAACATAAAAACGAATAAAGTAAATCTAAACTAAGTGGCCAAGCATTGTAATGGGATATCCAGAGAAACTGTGGGGTCTCAACTGTGCATAGTGCTGATCAACTGCTTGAGCTGAGAGCTTTGAGCAAGGAGGCTAAACCAGACATAGGCTCCTTCCAACCTCAATTAGCCTGGGATTTGGGAAGGGAAACCACATACCTTTTCACTAGTTAGGAACTTTGCAAAATATACGTGTTCTCCTCCTGTTTTTAGTTCTTCCAACTTTTTTCGGGAAGCCTGAGTGTCATCCAACTTGTAACTTTTGAAAACAGCCAAAACTTCTTCTGAGTACTATAAAACAGAGTTATTTACCACATAAAAACAATACTGAACTTTTGTAGTTAGAGAACTACACTGGACTTTAAGCCGAGCAAGTAAAATAATTTGTAAATGTGCTACCAGCCCATTGAAACAACCCATTTGTTACTGATGCATAGAACCTCTCTGAACACCACAAGTGAAGTGAAAGCGTTATCATGTCAGAACATCAAATCATATGGAATATTTAAAGTATGCTAAGAAAAACAACATCTTGGTTTGGAAAAACAACATTAAAAAAAGTTTGGTTTGGAAAAGCAACATTAAAAAATTTCATCTGAAAGACATAGGTCTGGCCTAGATCAGTTTCTGAACTGCACTTGTGGTGGTTTTTTGTGGGTATTTTTCTTTTTTGGAACCAATCAGTAGTTGTCATTAATTAGATTTATATTAAGATGTCTGAACAGATGTCACCTCTTATTACCAGAACACAGAGAATGAAGGCTAAAAAAACCCTAAGTTTCTTTGATTTAAAAAAATACTGAGTGACGAATTGTGAAGAAACAGTACCTTAGCAATAAATCCTCATCAATATTCATACTAAGCAAAACTGAAACAGCTGGCTGAAGGAGACATTCAAGTCATCGCTTCTACAAAGAGATGTGCTTCATTAGAAACCAGTAATCTTTAGGATCCCACTGGCATCCATATGACTACTCAAAAGTAAGAGCTAGGACTAGATAGCGTTATCTATCTTCTTGGGGTAAAAAAACCCACCCAAACCCACAAGTTCTTCTTTTTGCAGCTGATAAACCACGAAAAAGGTACTTTGGCACTGTTGCAACATATGAAGTATTTCTGATATTGACACACATTATGGGGTTTACTGTACATTTTAACACAACATAGTCATCTACTGAAAAAGGCTCACTTTAAAGAACAGAAACACGCATTTCCCCATGCGCTATCATTTTCCAGCAGCCTGATATTTTGAACCGTTCCATGCTTATGCAGTCACTGCTACTTGTGCACACAATGACCTTTACTTAGGCTGAATGGCTGAAAGCATGAACTCAGATTACCTTAAGAAACGTTTTCCATGACACCTTCTCATAGCACTGCACAGGATTTCTGAAATAATCTTGAAGTGACCAGAATTTTCTATACAGGTTATAATCAATCGGAATGGAACTGTGGAAAAAATAATGAAAAAACACCGTACTGAAAAGCAATACATTATATTCAAGTTCACTCAGGAACATACAACCCCAGAAAATATCCTTCATTTTGGAAGTAAATTAGTGAGTCAGCAGTCAACCATCACAGAGAAATCTGTAAGTCAGAATTTGTCCTTGTAAGAGTTTTCCATTCAGTCTATTGTTACTTTCTTGCCATAAAAGCAAAAATAGTATACAAAAGGGATCTTAGGACTTCTTCGCCATCTGTGGCATGAACGGGAACATAGCCTTTTCTCCTTAAGCACATACTCAAAATCCCTGAATACATCTTATTACGAGTTCTCTGAAGGGAATTTGGAAAAGTGTTCAAACCAGAGTAGTATACAACTTTTTCAAATCTGTACATTTCTGTCCCCAAGGCAACTTAATTCAAACCATTGCCAGAAGTCTTCACTGATTAGATACATCTAACCTTCAGAGGGCAGGAGGAGAATTTGGACCACAACATTTAAAGTTATTTCCCGAACAGCCTTTTCCCTTTCACTTTATAAAGCTTTGCTTCAGCTTTTAAATTTCTGTCAGCTTACCAGCTTGTTGGTGCTTCATCATCTCCCATTTCACCTTCTTCCACATCCATTCCTTCTTCTCTCTCCTCGGTGTGCTAAATAGGAAAAAAATATTTAAGATTTATACAGATACTATTACATTTTGCACAGTGTTGTTTACTGTAAACATTCAATGACATAACAGATCAGAAAGCTCAAGCTGGTAACTCAAAAGATCTCTGAAGCATTATTACTGCAATATGTGTAAAAAATTCCTGTCTTAATGCATTGGCAGCCTCACTTCTCCTGAAAAAAGCTGAAGAGCAAGCTCTGTTCTCTGCATACTGTGGGGAAAACTTTGCACAATAAGTGACACTGCTCATTCCTCAGAATCAAACCCATCTTTTTTCCCTCAGAGTGCACAGTTAATGTTCCAGGTAACACACCTATTCCCAGAACAGCTTGGTCTGGCAGAGGGACAACCAAATGACGAACCTACAGTTCCAAACACTTTTTGTGCAATCTTACACCTTTACTGCAGAATCAGTGAAAAATGACATAGGAATTTTCACCTTCTGTCCCAGAGTGCTCTCATGTTCGTTGGTATTGAAAACAGTGACATTTTCCAGGTTAAACTGACTCTGTAGGTTAAGACCTGTGAAAAACAAAGAGTAAGTCTTAAAAGCTGTGAAGTTCCCAAATCTGTTTATGAAATGCTGACACTGAATCCTCAGAGCATTCAAAACTTGTATTTGAAATCAAAGCAAAAAAAAGTCACAACATCAAGGACAGACACAAGAACTAGGTTACAAGTGCAAAGCAGTTTGGTCCAACTGGATTTGGTCTGCAACCATCATAAACTTAAAAGGTTCTTTATTTAGTCTTGATGTTAAGTGTGATGAAATGCAAAAAAATCTCACCTGACTTTTCTGAAAGTGGAAATAACCTAGCCAAGAACAGCTGAATTCTTCCACAAAAGACTGTGTTTTGTGACTTAGATAATCTTCTTAGGAGGTCTAAATATTGTAAAAAGTAAAGAACGTTAGTATTTATCCCTCTTTTCATTTCTCATGTAACAGAATTCAAGACTTGCTAATGAAAGGAAGCTCATATTTGTAAATTCAAATGCCAGTGACTCCCTCTGACCAGACATATTTCCTCCAAATGCATTCTGCCAATTCTCCTAACACCTTCAACACCAATAAAAAATGAGTTTGAATTAATCCTACTCAAATATAGCCTTCGATACAGGCCTTGTCACTGCTGAGGAATGATATTCTTCTATAATAATCTCCACTGATGAAGAGAATTCCCTGAGGTCTGAAAGACCTTTATATTAATAAGCAGGAATGCATATCTGTTGAGTGATGCACCTTTTAACTTCATTACTTATTGAACACATTTGAATTTAAATCAAATTATTAAACTAATTTTAATTTGCTAAGATAGGAAGTTCCCTAATACTGCTCCCCCCTCCCTGAAAAACTACCACTCACCATTGCACATGCGCAGCAAGTAATTTTTCCCTGCAGAGTAAAACATGTTCTGAAACAGAGTAAAGGTTCTTAGAACATTAAGCAATCATAAAACCTTCTTGGGCACATTTAATGCAATCACAAGATATGAGTAGGTATGAGTCACTCCTCCAGATAACTCTAAATTTGAGTCTTCCCTTACGTAACAGGCAGGTTTCACGAAAAGGCAAGTCCCACAAATTCCAAGAAAGCATTTACATCCAGCCTTCACAGAGAAAAAGCATGTGAGACAATGAACTGGAAGAACACCATACACTTTGTTGTTCTTGGAATGCACTAATTTTTACACTCATTTCCTTTATTACTCCATGTATGGCTGAGGGCAAATTTGGAAGGAAATCTTTTCCCAAACCAGTAGGTGGAGGGGCTGCTCGAATCTGCTTTCTAGAGGGACCCCTTTGGAAATTTCCTCCCAGATTTGCCCTAAACCAGGACAATGATTTATACAAATAAGCAAAGAGCCCACACAACAGAGTTACAGTGTTCAGAATACTGGTGATCCGGAAGGAGGAATTGGTAGATACTTGAATTAACAATAAACAACAGTTTGTGAACATATCAGGGGCCATGACGTAATCTGAAACAAACCAGCCTGAATGACTATGGGGGGAGGTTCTAGTTAGAAAATCCAGGTTAGGAAAACACTGAGACAGTAGAGTGCTTTCCAGGTGCTATCTCTGGAGTTCCTGACACTTACATGTCAGCTACACAGTCAGTTAAATTCTGTTCATTAAAATGGTTCTTGTAGACAAAAGCTTTGGCCAAACTACATAACATTTTGCAAAAATACCTACCGATTTCCATGTAGCAACATTTTTCTCCACAAAAGTGAAAATTTTGTCACACTGATCCAAAGGGAGGCAATCCAGAACATCTCCCAGAAGCACAAAAGGAGTTGATGCAGTGCAGATACCTGTGAGGAACAAGGAATGTTTCATTCAACAAATTTGAACTGAAATATAAAACAAAGAGATGCATTACACTTGAGGGACATTTTATTTAAAATAGTAGAGGAAAGAAGTTCTTCTGAATTCCTAGAAATCCTAACAGAAAACTTGGGCTAAAATGAGAACTTTCATTAAAACTATTCCTACACACACTCAAACGAGATTTGCAAAAGCTTTGCACTAACATAAGTCTCAATACAATGTCACATCTTTTTGCAGACTGCAGGTGAACTCTTTTAGACTTCTAAATCCACAGTTAGTCCCCTACAAACCCATGCAGCCTGAGAGCCTTTTCAGACACTACTACAAAAGTGCTCCAAGTCCATCCACCCATGCTCTGTAGGCAATGCCTGCATTTCTCATAGCACAGTTCTTGTTACTCTACAGCTCATGAAACATACATGTAGCTGACCTATACTTACTAAAACAAACAACTTTTGATGAATAATGTGAACAAATAAAGAATGTGAACAAATAAACAAAAGGAAGAGAGCAAAAGCCACTTCAGAAGAGATCAGCACACTGATTTCTGACACAATTTGTTATTGAAACAGATTCAAGTATCTAAGAAACAGCCATATACTGACAGGAGATGAGCACAGATATCCAGGAGCTGTTATTTCTGCCTCTGCCAAGTCATTTTACCTCTCTGCCTCAGTGGTCTATTCTCTGAAATTATTATGTGAAACTTCTAGCCATTTTAGAGTGCTGGACAAAGAAACTGCTAATCATGCTGCAAGCAAACCCATTCATCTTTCTTTATTAACAACAACAACAAAGATTCCAACACAAATGTCACATACATAACCAAATTTAATATTATACTTAATTTCTCTTCTGAAACAAATCCAAGCTTACTAACCACTAGCATAAGAGCCATATATCACCAGAGGTAACCGCAGTAGATGACTTACAAAAATCAAGATTTAAAAATTTCCCAAAACGGTCTCTAAAACTGCCAATAGATTTGAAAGAGAGATGCTCACCTTCTGTGACTCCATTAATAGCAAGAGAAATAATTGCCAGGAGATTCTCACATGGAGCTTTGTTTATCTAAAAGAAAACAGTGTTGAAATTCTCTAGTCTGACCATAATGTATCTAACAAAACTAAAACTCTTGTTTCTAAGTAGGCAGATTTAAAACAAATATTGACATTGAACATTCCAAAACAATCTATGAAATCTGACCTATCAGTTAACTGTATTAAGTTTTCATTGAGTATGAAACCTTTCCTAACTGCTTCCAGCCACTAAAGACCCAAAAGCACAGAGAGTCACTTACCTCTAAAAACTAATATCCCACATTCAGACTTCATTCAAGTATTTTTGATCATACATTATTTGACTCCTTTCATTATTCATTTTGGCTGACAAGGCAGCTTTGTTACATATTAGTAACAAATCACAAAACAGTTTTGATTTGAGGAGGCCAAAAGATCTCATTGTTTAAATCCCCCTGCCATGGGTAGAGACACCTTTCACTAGATCAGGCTGTTGAAAGCCTCATCCAACCTGACCTTGATCCTTTCCAGAGATGGGGCATCCACAACATCTCCGGACAATTTATTCCAGTGTCTCACCAGCCTCAGAGTGAAGAATTTCTTTCTGTCATCTACTCCAAACCTACCCTTTCCACCCACTCCTAAAGTACAGTTATTGAACAATGCATGTTTATGAATTAGAATTTTAAGATGTAGCAGACTCTCATAAGCATTACAAAGAACTGCTTGAGAAGGCTCAGACAACAGCTCTCGTCTGTGAAATACAAGATTCTACCAATCTCCTTGAATCATCTGTATTTAACCTCAATTACCTCATCATTACATCGTTTCTGGTTTTAATAAAGTGTTTTCTTACACTAAAGTTGCTGTTACATTAACATACTAGCCTGCTAATAGAAATTTGAGGTTCAACAAGAGGTAAGCTTCAGCAGTTTAAAGTACTTACTATTTCTTCTTCTACAACAACTCTAAAAGCTTGATCCAAGGTACACTTCTTTTCATTTTCACTGCAAATGCAAACATTCCACCTTAGTAACAATCCTCAGGCACAAGATTACCAAAAGTTATCTAAATAAGCACTTTTAAAAAAATTAAGTGGCTTTTACTTACCTTCCAGGAACCTGGTTAAATGCATTCAACAACGGCTTGATGCTTTTGTTAATCAGAGCCTCTCTGGTGGATGTCTACCAAAATGCAAAGAAAGAAAAGCTACAACACCAGTACAAAACTAAAAGGATCTTCCTCCTTCCTCTGACAGTGGACAGAAATACTAAGGAATCTTTCTGCCACACACCATGTGTTAGTTTACAGAGAGAAGTTTGTAACATGAAGGGCAAATAACAAGCACACAGGGAATTAGGCACTTGAGCTAGTAGAGCATCATACCTCAAACCTGGGCTAACAGTGTGGTGAAAACAGCATTTCTAAACGACGCACAGAGCATCATGCTCTTGTGACCAACACTGTATCTATCATTGTTTCAGGTGCCACACTCACAACTTCAGGTGGTTACGGTGGTTTGAGATCAAGGAATATTCGGAGTCGGAAGGGATCCACAAGGATCATCGAGTCCAACTCCTGGCCCTGCATGGACAGCTCCAAGAATCACATCATGTGCCTGAGAGCTTCTCTGTCTTCACGGGACTTAACAGCTCCACCCAATTTTGTATCACCTACAAACAAGTCCTGCGTTTACGAAGATGTTGAAAAACACATGACCCCTGCTAAGAAGATCGTCTAAAAATTACTATTTCCTGTTACAAAATCGATCTAATGGATAGAGTACTTGTGCCTCGAGCACTTCTGTGCAAATGCCATCCTCTTGTCTGACAACCTGGGTCGCAAACGCCGGGATCCAGAGGCCTGGGTACACAGGCAGTCCCCCAGCTCTCGGAAAGGAAAAGCATCCTTCAGCAGAGGCACACTGGCAGCAAGTGCAATACGCCCGGACGTTTTGCCGCGGGGGGGCACGCCACACTTTCATTGTCTTCACATTAATTTCCGCTAACCTGAAGACCGATCCTCCCCTTGGCCGAGCCGGTGTGCAGCCCGCCCTCACTCCCACACCGCCGCACCTCGGCCGCGCTGAGCGCTCCATAAAGGAGCTCGGGCCGCTCCCGGCTGCGGGCCCGGAGGCACAGCCCGGCCCCGCAGCTTCCCGCCCGCTCGCCCGGTCCCCGTCCGAGCGGCAGTGGACGGAGGGAAGGCTGGAGGGACGGAGGGAAGGCTGGAGGGAGGCGAGGGAGGCTCACCGTGAAGCGGAGTCGCGCCTCGGGCAGGCTGAAGAGCGGCGGCGACATGTTCCCGGCGGGCGGCACTGCGGGCGCGCGCCGATGACGCCATGACTCCCGCCCTCCCGGCGGGAAGAGGGAGGAGCGCGGGCGTCGTCGGCTCTGGCGGCGGGGCGCGGGGACTGCGAGTCGTGGAGCGGGGTTGGGTTGGGAAACACCTCCGGGATGGTGGAGTCATACCGTTATCCCAGCACTGCCAGCCCCACCACCAAACCACGTCCCCAAGGACCACATCCGCAGGCTTTTTGAACGCTTGCAGAGCTTCCCTAGACAGCCTGTTCGAGTGCTTCGCAGGAAGCACTGTAAGGCGATTGTTCCTGATACCCAACCCAAACCTCCCCCGGCATAACTAGAGGCCGTTTGCTCTTGTCCTGTCTCTTGTTGCCTGGGAGGAGGGGCCGACCCCCAGCTGGCCACAGCATCCTCTCGTGTTGTAGAGGGTGATGAGGGCTTCCCTTGATGCCCACGTGTTAGAAGGATAAATTATGTGTCGGTAGAATTGCCTTGTTAAAGTTTAGTATTTGACATGTTTCTATGGTTTTGGACGTGCGGAGGTTGACAAAGCTTGGAGAGAAGGATGTGCCACGGAGAGTGGACACAAAAGAATTCAGAATTTACAGGCCACCAGAAGGTTTGGCAGAGCTCCCGGGATAAGGATGGAATTAACAAAGCCAACTCAGCAGCTGTGCTAAAATCGGCTGGAGCTGGGTAAAAGGTAATTCTGATAGGGAGATTGCGACCACCGACTCAGGAGAAGGCCTGAATATACAGACTAATTAGCATGAGAAGTGAGGGAATTATTTAACCAACAGAAGATTACAAATTAATAAGAGAACTTTGTAACTTGTAACTTGTGAACATTAATGCATTTGTTAGCTAAAATGCATAAATAGTGAAGCATTTTGGTAGTCTGGTGTGCTGGCTTTGTGTATTTGCCACACAGCACCCCTCTCTGCTCAGGACTGTAAATAAATAAAATCTCTCGACTCAGTTCGTGTGTTGGCTTCTTGAATATCGGGTGAAATAACCTAATTTGAACAAAAACCTGAGTGTCCTTTTCTCCAGGCTAAGCAACCCCGGGTCCCTCAGCCTCTCCTCATCAGTCTTGTGCCCAGACGTTTCACATTTTCACTATTTCCAAAGTGGAAATGACTCTACAGATGTGGCTGGGGTTTTTTTGTTTGTTTGTTTGTTTGTTTTTTGTTTTTGGGTTTTTTTCTCCTGATAAAACCCCCTAGACCACAGTCTGCCGCCATTTTCAAAGTATCACTGAAGTAAAAATGATTAGGCACTTTTATATAATCAGTAAAATCACCTCAGTGCTGACAATTTACAGGTTGAGCAATATCCTACAGATACCTCCTGGGCGACAGAAATATTTCCAGCAAAAATGACATTTCTCATGATAGTAGAATCAGAATCATGGCATTGTTTCTGTTGGAAGGGATCTCGGTGTCTGGCCAAAAGCTCAGGTACTGCCAAACTCTTGTTTATAGGTGGGAAAAAGCTCGAACATCCAATATCCCGTTCATATGGGAAGAGGTGAATAATGTTAAAATTAAATTTATTGTCATTATTAAATGCAAATATTTAAAATAACGCATGAAAGGATAGATGGGAATATGCGTGTGTTGTTTTTTTTTTTTTTTAATGGTGTGGTGTGGCTGTAGTTAGCTTTTGTACCGGGAGAGGGAAGTGTTTGCCCAGAAAAGGAAGATGCAGCTGGAGGGGCAGCTTGGGTGGCTGCTTCCAGGCGCTGCTCCGCTGATGGGGAGCTGGGGGCACCCCGCCAGCCCGGAGTTTGTCACCTCATCTGTTACTGAAACCATTGTTTGACACTGCCTAAAAAATGTGGGTTAGGACAGAGCCATGCCAATTCATTTCAAACCGTGGGGAAAGGGGCTTCATAACATTGAAAATAGGCTCCACGTGGTCTGTTTTACTGAATGAGTCACCTGCATGTGCTGTGAGACTTGCTGAGTGTTGTTCATTCAGGCTTGGGAGAAAGCTGACATCCCTCCCGCCCCCCACTATTTCTCATCTTTTACTTTAATAAATTAAATCATATTATCAGCTGAATAAAGGGCCATTCTAAATGAATAATTTGAGATTATTCTAGCCCTGGTCTCTTGCTGTAAGAACGAGAGCCAAAGAAGAAGTCTCTGAATTGGTTATTTAAAAATCTTTAAACTTTAAAATGATGGTAGCAAGTGAAAGTAGAAGTGTTCTAAGAAGATGCTGCTAAAAGAAATGGAGTCTTTTTTGACTGCAAATATTCCTTAAGCCAAGACTAATGTTTTAGGTGAACAGAGAGAAGAACAGCCAACGCACTGAAAAAAGCAGTGCAATATATTTGTTAACGAGTCCAACATGACTGAGGAGTTTTTTTGCTTGGGGTAGGAACAGATAAAGAGGAAGAAAAATGTTAGCACTGTGATTTAATAGCGATTTATAGCCACCTCTTGTTCGATACCGATTTTTTTTTCTGTTTGGAACGGTATTTGTTGCTTTCTCCCGGATCTCATGCAGAGGAGGGATGAACGCGGGGCTGTTAGTGCTCGTGTTGGGTTGTGGACAAGTGAGGCTGTAGTGCCTGAAGAAGTTCTGGCCCCAGCAGCTGCTCTGCGCCCCGGGCAGAGATCACTCTCTCAACAGCAATGTCAGCAGCGTGGCACTTGTCCTTGCCACGTGGTGGTGTCACCGTGCAACATCTGACAGCATCGCTCAAAGCCATCCTCATCACCTCCTTAACAGAGGTGCCAAACTGTGCTCCGGGCTGGCAGACAAAAATCTGGGTTTGGGGATCAGAAAGTCCATCAGAAGAGTAGCGTTGCTTGCCTGTAAATTAAAATATCTCAATTATTCTGGATATAAAGAGGAGTCAGTGATATTATTATTATACCTAATTATAAATTAGACAGCAGTATGTTAGAAAAAGCTGTGTCTTCTAGTATGTGCTAGGTGGGAAGCTAAGAGGGGGAAAAAAGAAGTAAATATTACTTTCTGTAAAAGTATTGTAAGCAAAATAATTTTTCAGCCCAGATTTAAAGCTATTACCAGCTGAAAGTTCAGATGGATGAAAGCAATCAACAGCAATCTCAGGACAGCTCTGTACTCAGAGGTCAATTGAGAGAACAGAGATTCTACCATCTTATGTCAAGAGGCTGTGTAGCTGGAATTACAAAAAACTTCAGCCAGCTGCTGCCGTTTGGAGTAAAATCCTGTTCCAAGACCTATTTGAGTTTCCATTTTAATTTCTGTTACCATTCCTGCAGAAGGGCATGTCTGGAGACTCTGAAGCCTCCCATCTCTGATGGCATTGGGGCTTAGTGCTTTGTTCTCCCTCCTTTGTTGCCAGCTTTCATGCTTAAGTGCTTTTCTTGTCAACCCCATTCCTTCCCCACCACCTTGCACACCCTCCAGTGTAGAAGAACAGGCATGAAAGGTGGATAAATTGCCTTAGGACCCTGGTTTAAATAGCTTACCTGTTATTTCCAAACCAGTCATGGGAAGTTGCACAAGGCAGTTTCATCTTTTAAACATTGATGAATGCAAGGTGTCCTACCTTAGGCACTTAATTTTAAGGTGGCATCCTGCCAGCCACAGTAGCTTGTTACTGCCTGTGAGATACAATTAATAATGTGTGGACTGATGAGGGAGAAGCTAGATTAACACAAAAAAATAGCCCTTCAGGAAAAATTAAATAACATTTTAATAAAGTGAATAATAGAGAATCTTTCTGCATTTTATTAGTGTATTACACTTTTCACTAGAATATACCTATAACTTTTATGTTTGTTAAATCTCATTATGATGTTCTGGTGCATTTAATACTTTCAGGGTTTCCTCTCAATTTATGGGATAAATTGCTGGGGAATATATACCATATGATCCCATTCTCTCATACTAGTTACAGTAGAAATGTTTTACTGATATATTTTCTATTTTGGTGGCATTTTTCAAGTAATTTGGTAAGAGTGCCTAGGAAGGGTTAATTTACCTGGATTCACCTAGAAGACTGCTTCACATGTGAATCTGAGAATGGTTCATTTTTCTACTCCTCGTCTTTTATCTGGGACATGGGACTTGCTGGCATAGAACACCTGGGATACTGCCAGGTATTATACTTTATTTATATCAATTTATATCTAAATATAGATAGATGGAAATATGGTCACAAACAGCAATGGTTGTCAAATGACCCCCTAAGGACTTAAATGACCGAGACCAGGGATTTGACCTTAGAGTCAAAACCTTGCAAAAGTGTTTACCATATACTGTTTGTTTTATCCCAGTGTGGAGAATGTGGGGGTTTTTTTTGCCAAAAGAATTTACTAAAATTCATATCTGTATGCTACTGATACTATGGAAATCTGTCTTTTTTCAGAAGCAAGGTGTCACACATCTGGCTGCTATTCACAAAATCGTACTATCAACAGTTCTTCTCCTCACACAGAAATATTTTTGTATTCTAACCTAACAATACTACTCTGATTTCAGCAGAGAACTTGGGTTAGCTGGACATTTTTTACCTAGAATTTTCTTAAAATGTACCTCTCATTTTGAGCATACTGTGACATGGGACCCCTTTAATTTAATTCATGAGTGCATTATAATGTCAAACCTAGTTATTAAAGAATGCAGGAAGGCATCTTCTGGACCAGATACCCATGCTTCTATACCACAAGTGCCTGGGGTTACTTTCACATCTGCCAGTGGTATGAGGTCTGAAGTATGTTGTTTTTCTCTGAATATGCTACTGGAAAAGGATACTATTTTTGCAAATTCGGTTCCTGTGGATTGCACTATTGAAGCTCATTCCTTCCTCTTGTCATCTTTTTGACCTTCTTTGTCAATATTCAGGAAAAATACATCTCTGCCCCAAAGAACTTCTAACATAAAGAAACATATAAAAGCCAGTGGAAGAGATAGGCAACTAATTCTGATCATAAGCTTTTAAAAATGAGCTTTTCTTTGACTATAAATTTGAAATGTGAGAGCAAAGATACCCAGTAATCTGGGTTTGGGATAATAAGGAAGAAGTCAAGAAAGTGAGAATAAGAAGACAAGAGAGGGAGAATCCCAGAAAGGCACAGGTGAATGGAGGAAGTGTGATGACCCACCCTTAAGGGGAAAGAAGTGGGAGTAAGGGGTAAGAAGGGGTCAGAGTCATGAGTGCTGGAGGGTGAGCTTGGTATCAGTGGAGAGAGAGAAGGAACCCTTGGAAGAATAAAAGAAGCTAAAGCAGAGAGAGTCCATCTTAGCTCAAATGTTCAGCCTGCTTTGGAAGAAATCCCCTCTGCTGCAAATGTTTTAATTTGGACACCCAATAGTTCTCTGTGTGGGGCTTGGTTAATGAGGAAATGGTCCCCACCAGTGTTTAGTCGAGTCCAAATAACCTCTGACATGCATAGGCAAGAGGAAAAGAAGGAATCAACTCTTGTAATTCAAGCTACAGAGATGCAATCAGGAAAAGCCCTACTGTGTCTGTGTAGTAGGAATTCATCCAAAAATCTCCCCAAACAAGGCAAACTATCTGGGTGAAGTTTTTATATCAGAAGCTGTTGCACTGTCTGCTGCTGTATCTCTTCTGTACTTCAGCACAGGGCATAACTTACAAGAGGGGATCCTCTAGTACAGTTGCTGCATGATCACTGTGTGCTGTTCTCACATGTTGGTTCTCCTTAACAAAGAGTGAAGAAAGAATGGGAAAATATTTTAAAAACTGTAGTTGAAATTCAGTATAATATCTTAAAATATATAAGGCCTACAGCTAACAATTTTATTAAGATACGTTAAAAAAACCCAAAAAGCATAGGGAGGACCAGCAGCAAACTGTACGTGTCACATCTCCCAGCTCACTTTATGAATATGTTCCTTTCTACTAACTCTGTGTTTGGGTTTTGTTTTGGGTTTTTTTTTTTTTTTTTAACACTGCAAAACCCATAAGTTCTCCATACCCAGATGGAAGTTTGTAAAGTACCTTGCTCTTTGGGGACCTGTGTTTCACCTCACCCTGCTGCTCTTCAAATGTCATTCTAGATTGTCCATACATGGGGGTTTTGTGACCCCCTCTAAGATGGATTGTGGCTGAAAACCATCAGCTTACGGCAACTGATGACATTCTTTAAGAGCCATCTGAAGACAAAGTGGAAAAATCCAGCCATGTCTGTGTGTAAATTCTAACTAAGGCATGTGTATTGATAAACTTTGCTATTGGGGCTCTCTGTAATACTTTATTTATATCAACTTAAAGCCTGAAAGAATGTCGCTTTGGCTGCCTTTCAAAACCTGAGAACTGAGCATATGTGGATTCCTTGAAAGGGAAATTAGTCACTCTTATTGCTTTAGAGAAACCAATCACTTTAAAATCCCTGCAACATCAATATGCCTCCCCATGATATAAATGCCCCAGAGGTTTTCTTGTTTTGAGCATTTCCTTAGTGCAACTATCTAAATGCTATAACACAGTTCACCT
The DNA here is from genome assembly GCA_013398615.1 of Brachypodius melanocephalos. NCBI lineage: Eukaryota > Metazoa > Chordata > Aves > Passeriformes > Pycnonotidae > Brachypodius > Brachypodius melanocephalos. The sequence goes on along the minus strand of VZSR01001685.1, from coordinate 9,708,829 downwards.
ACTGAAGTATGGAAAGGCATTTGGAAGTATAGCTTGTTCAATCAAAACATCTGAACAGACTGGGAATCAGCGGAGTGTTTACATTTTTGTCAGTTATCTCCAAGTGCTTGCTGCTATTAGAAGCTGTGTTTTTCCAGGCAGCCTTGCTTGTCATACAGTACTGGAGAAAGCTCATGAAGAGATCCAGTACCCCTTAACATTACAATTTGAAGCAAACCTAAAGCTGTTTACCCTTGTTCTCACATGCATATTCATCCACAGGGTCCCCAAGGTGAGCTTTTTCTCTAGGTGAAAGAAGACAGTGCAGGTCTAGAAGATCAAGTGTTATTGCCATGGTGCAACCCACTATGGTGATGCAACCAAACTCCTTTCCAAGAGCTCCTCATTACCTACGTGACCATAACATGTGGTGAGCAGGTTGCTGTGACTCTGTCATGGAAAGTCCCCTCTAGTCTCCCATCAGGAGAATCAGCTTAACTGAAAACAAAGAGAACGCTAATATCCACGATGGTAAAATGGCATTGGTTGATAGCAGAGCCTCTTAGGTTCTGACACTGCTCAAAATGTGTCCCTAGTCATCACTGGGCAGAGTGGTAAGGCTGTTTTATTCTTGGGTCCCTCCCAGATGAAGAGCCTTGAAGCTAAGCTCTTGAACATCACTCCTACAAAAGATGTGGGAATGGCAGGCTCCCATGCATTGAGGTGAAAGGTGAGGGGTAAAAGACCTACTAATTTGTATTCAATTTTAGATCTCATAAATAGCTCTGTTTCTTCAGTAAGGCCCAGATTCCAGTCCTTCGTGAAACCAAATGGGGAGCCCAGTCTTCATAAACACATCTGATAAAATAAAGAGGTGGTTCAGGATTTAGGTGAGAAAGTGACACTGTGGTGGTCTGTTGGCCTTACAGAGAGCCTAAGACAAGTATGCTTATCTCTTAGGCACTCAGTTGAGTACCATAAATTAAGTGGGATGGATCTCAATGACAGAAATTACTTAATGATCTCCCTTACTTCTCTTTTGCTGTGTTCTGGCAAGTGGAGGAGATCAGCATACTGGCAGGATGCCTGCACACACCCACCCTTCAGCAGCCTAGCAGTAATGGCTAAATTGACTTGCCCAAGGTAATCTCAGATCTGTTGCTTTCCAGATGACTGCTGACCTGAGATGCTTCTTACAAAACTGAAGAAAATTTTGATCAACCTTTTCACTTTTCCTGGGACTTGGTTATGGTCTTGAGACAGAGAACCATGAAACCTGATTGCATACTGCATGGATACAGAGATATATCTAGCACTGTAGTACCTGCAATATCACTGTGATTCCTCTCCTTAGTTAGCTGGTTCCTCAGACTCTTACAAGTCTGGAATCTTTGCATATTCTTAGTCATTATATTAACAGTTTCAGTTTCCTCACAACATTTGCTATTGAATTCTTCATAATGTCTTAAATTCTCTAACTATTCTAATAGTTTGGCATAGTTACTGGCCACTGGGCTTTTTATTGTTGAGGAATTTCACAATTATGTAATTAAAACAAGAGTGTTTGTATGGCAGCACAAGAAATTCTGAGCTCCTGGGCTATGATTTTGGATTTTAAACCAGTTGGATCTTGTGCTCAGAGCTGTGATAGCAACAGGTTTGTAAAAACAATTCAGGAACAAGGTTTCATTAGATCATTGTTAGTAGTATGGTCTGCTAGCATATATTTGAAGTATGTATGTAGCTCCAAAGAAAAATTCCTAGACAAGTTCCTGTACTTTGCTGAATCTTGGGATCTGGGCAAAGAGTTGAAGGAGAGCATTTGCTACCACATAAGAAAGTTTCCCTGGCTCTTGGAGAAGAAGTTGAAGGGGAAGGACACACTGGAAGTTTCACCTTCTTTACTTTCCCTTGACTCTAAGTGTCATTTAAGTGACATTGTGGTGCATTTTCTCCTTGTTTTCAAGTTGTTTTACACTCCTTCAGAGCAGGTGGGAGGAAAAAAAAGAGAACTCGTTGCATGGAAAAATATGTGCAAAGAGTTGCCTAACACACAAAGTCCACCAAACAAAATATATTTCCCCCTGAATTTTTTAGAGTAGGATTAGTAATCTGAGATGCCCCTGTACTTCACAGCAGTAGGGGTGCTCATGTAACAGTGTAGTTTCTAACCTGAAGATAAAATACCCAAATGACAAAATATAACACTGACTTTCTATCAATCACATTGTTTCTTGTTATATATAACTCACCTACTTAAGTTTCATATATAAATTACTGCCCTGGGTTACCCAAGGGAACAGTAATAATTTTCCAAAGCATCCACCTGAAGTTTCCTAAGATTATTCAGGTATCTATTAGACTCTAGGGAGGCTAAATATAGCCACATGGAGCCTTCCTTTAAAATCCAGGGCTGGAAAAGCAATTTCTGTTTCAACAGCAGATAGCAGGACCATTTTCTTTGTGAAGCTCTGAATCCAAAAATGTTTTAAAACTTCTGTGGCTTCTTCACATGAGAAAAGTGTAAATCAGAGGAAGAGGTGTTTCCAGTAAGGCCATCTGAAGCAGAGTGAGCAATACACACAAATCTTATCCCAACTTTTTGAGCTGGGAGCATTTGGCAAAGGGGAAATTGGGAGGTGTTGGTGATGGGATCAATCTTCCTGGAGGAGTGGTGATGTTGTTTGCAGCCAGTCAGTGTTGCCATATCTCACTACTTCTGTTCCCTGTTCTCTTTCTGTTCCCTGGTAGACCTTAGTTCTGCAGTATGTACGGCAACAATGCAAGTTCATGTTTTTCTCTGCAGATACAGCACAATATTTTTGCTGCTTCTACAAAAGGAGGTATAGAGTCGACCTCAAACAGTCCTGTTCTTAGATCCTACTCCCTAAATTCTGTCTACCTACTCAGTGTAGGCCTTTCGTTCTTTGTCTTGTGTAAGAAGAATCAGTAATTATTTTGGTCAGCTGCTGTCTGTTTTGTATATGAGGCAAAGGGTTGTTTTCTTTAGTCAGTTACAAATATCTTGTGAACTAGTGCATTTTCTTCTGTGTGTTTATATTTCTACTCCATCCTTCAGCCAACTTTCTTAAAATATTTTGCAGGTGTTTCTGTGGGAATACTCACAAAACTGTTCTTTGGTTGACAAAATTCATCAGCATCTGTAGTGAATAGGGAGAGAAACTGGGGTGAAGAGTATTTTAGACATTGATCAATGGGACCAGTGGTCTGTTTAAAGCCAAGCAAAAATTTAACTGATTTACCACATCGGGCTTTTAGATCTTTGCCAAATGTCATCAAGAAAATTGATAGTAGTACCCATATCTCCTACAGCTCTGCCAGCTTCAGACTTTAATTATTATAGCAAACTACTCTTTTACTTGCTTAAAAAAATCTGACAGGCTTGGAAGAAAAATGAACTGGTTTTGTGACAGACTGCTACACATAGAAATCTTGTGTGACAGTGGCAGGACTTAATCTGGTTGACTCCCCTGGAGAAAGGACTCTGTAGACTGAATGTGTTTGCAGAGAATCTGTGAATAGAGGGGTGGACGTCTGCTGGGTAAATCCTCTGTTGTCAGGCTGTAGACTTTTTAAAACACAAGGCAAATTTCACCAGATTTCCTGGAAAAACCTCTAACTTCTGTTGCCTAAACTACAATGACATCCAGTTAGGGGCATGGGACAGTCTACTTTAAAACTCACAATCATGATATAAGTACTACTAGAAAAAAACCTGCTGCTCCATTAAGTTCAAAAGCTGAAGTTATGTGTTATGCTCACCACAATGCTCTCTAAGACTTTTTTTCTTCTCTCTCTCTGAAGAGAGAGCACGTAAATGACATAATTTGCTCTGATATACTAGTTGCAGGATTAGAAGGCAACTCGAAAGTCCTTTACCTGATGTTTCAATTCATATATTTTTCAATATGTGCACACAGTTCATGCTTTAGAATTTAATGTTTGTGCCATTAGAGTTGTTATTAGATGAACCACACTAAATTAGGTCCAGGTTGTATGTGGTGCTGGATGGTGTTAGTGGTGTGTTTGGTGATCACTCTTTGCTGTCACCTAATGGTGCCACAGGTACTGGATTCTGTGGGGTGGCTGAGATGTTCACACAGTGTGGCATATCTGACACAGCCAGTGACCATACCCTTGGCAGTGGGAGAAGAAAGCCTTGAGCAGTAAAGCACCAAGGAGTAAATGTCTAAATAAATCCCTTCCTCTTGGTTTTTCATTCTCAGGCTACAATCTCTTTTGAACAGAAGTAATGGGTCTGATTCTGTCCTCCCACAGGTATTATACTTTGTGTCTTCTCAGATGTGTCATCTTGTGAAGGAGAAGCATGTGGTGTGTGCTCCCTCCCAGTGCCTGACAGCCCTGGTCACACTGAATTACAACAAATTCTTTATTTTCCCTAAGCTCCACTTATCACATGTATTAGGTAATGATCGAAGAATTTACCTGTTCTTTGGTGTAGTTTCTATTTTTCTTTTTATTTTCCCAGCAGAACTTCAGATTCTTCCCCTGATTTCTTCAACTCCTTTTTCAAAATGTTCAAAAATTAGGGCTGACCTTTCAAGGTGCTGCATGTGCATTGGAAAAGAGCTGACCCAGTCTTATCTGAGGTCTTTGGGCTTGGGAACACCTCTGGCTGCAGCATCAGCAGTGGAGGGGGAGAGCTCCAACAACTGTGGTGCAAGAGCCATGTACTTCTCAAACAGTGATTAAACTGTCCAAACAAGGCTTGCCTGTGCTCCAGGAAGCTTGTTCTTGGTGCTCCACGTGGAAAGACTGTCATTCCTCATCCCATAGCCATGGCATGAGTAGCCCAGAGCATGGCCAGAATGCCGTGGGAGGCAGTTCCAGGTTTGTGCAGTCTATTACATGGTGTACACTCATTTTCACTGTCTCTCTGTGCTTGCAAAGGGAGCAGTATTCCTGGCTTTTTTTCTTGGTTTTGCAGCTATATATATATGTTCATACAAGGTTTTTACCCTGGCTGGTATGCTCACAAAGGAAATAGCGCAGTAGCCCCTTAAATTAAGAGAAAAGAACAAATCAAAACATGTCAGTCTCCTGAGCCAGTGTCCCAACAACCACAGCATTGGGAAAAATGCCACACACGTGATTTTGCTGCATGCTAAAATAAAGGGAAGGGAAATGAAAAAATACATCTCTCTGTCCTTTAAAAATTTGTACCTACAGAGTTGAAGCAACCACAAGTGATGCTGTACAGATGGTTTTTCTCTTGCCAGGGAGAAGTGCAGTGAGGCCAGAGTCTTTTAATCTGTCATATATATAACTGAAGATTTACAGTTGGAATCAGACTTGAAAATGTAAATGGATTTTCAATTGCAGAGTCTGGTCCCTCATAATGGCTTTCATTCAAAGCTTTGTCTGGGTAGAACAACAGCTGTTCTGCCTGTGGTTTTTCTTGCCTTATTTTATTTTTAGAATTTTCTCATATGTAAGATGCCACAGGATGGACGCAGACTGGGAGACCTCGTAGTGATGTCTGAAATAAATGAAGTGCTCTCCAACTCCACAAAGAGAGTTAATTCAGCTAGTTAAGAGTCCTGACCTCAACTTTTGACCACCTTCCCACTCTTAGCATGGCTAATCTGGATAAAATTGTATACAGAGATCCAATCAGCCTTTGAAATTTTTTTTTTTCCACGACATCACCAGCTGGTGGGCTGCTGAGAGTCCCCAACTTCTGCATCTTAAAGTTAAAAATTGGGGAAAATCAATGGTTGGTCATTTAAAAATATTACCATTAAAGCAAATTCAAGGGTATTTGGAATTGAAGTGTCTCTAGTGTTCAAATTCAACAACTGTCTGTTTTTAAAAATGAAGGTACCTCCTTTTTATATCCCCCTTTTCAGCATGTATACATTTCTGTAGCTTTTTTTACTTAAAGTTTGTTTATTAAAGATCCATGTTTGACTTCATAAAGTGCACCTGTTCAAATGTGGATACCAATGAGAATTTAGTATATAAATGGGAGCTGTGTGTCCAAATAGTGCTGTGGATGTGTTTTCCACTGCACACAGTGTTTTGTTGCTTGGAGACCTACTGTGTGTTCTTGCTTTTGTTCTTTCTTCCAAAGTTGAGTTTTGTACTTCTAATACAGATGGAAAACTAGAAAATATTCTGTGTTTCAAAACTCGTGTAGGAGTAAAAAAACATGTAGGAAAAACCAACCCGCCACCAAAACGAAAGCCTCAAGCCAGCTCCCAGAAGACCTGGAGCCACCAGGAGTTTTTGTTTGTGCTGGGAAAGTATTACATGACTTCAGGCAGTCGCTGAATGACATGCCTTTCTTGCAAGTCAGGGATGTGTTCTTTTCACAGCTGAGAATGGGAATTACGAGAACCACGACACTGCCCCTGCTATGTTGTTTCTGAGAAGAGAGCTCCTCTGTGGTTGATCTTACTAGAAACCACGATGAGGACATCAGGGTTCCTTATGCTCCTCAATCATTCTCTGTATTTTTTTCTTCTACTCCCTGAGCTGTCTCTTTCTCTTTTTCTCTGTTCTCCTTCTGTCATCAGCTCTTCTCACTTTACTTTTTCTCTTATCCTCTACAGTTTCTTTGAAACACAGCAGGAAAGCAGTGTTGCCCCAGTCCGTCAGATGATGGACCAGTGACAAGGCTGTGCCTGTAGATAAGTTTGCTTCTACAAGCAGATAGCATGAAGCTGTCTGTTGTTCAGATATCAGTTCATGCTGTTCTCACAGGCAGTAATCCAGGAACTTTATTTGCCTGCTACAGTGGGATACTGCCAAGGATGCTTTGTTTGATTTCCACTTCCAGGCTTTTAATTTGGCATAAAAACCCAAAGTGTACAAAAATACGTTGTTGCCATTCAGAAAAATAATTCATCATCTGTTTTAAATGAGTGAGGTAACTGAGATGGAATTAAAGAAATGTCATCTTTGCAATATGCCCAGACTTCTGAATGAGAGGGATTCCTAAACAAAATTATTCCAAAGTCACATTTCAGACTGGTAGCTTCCATCAGTGGGACTTCTGGCAGGGCTGGCAGGAGCAGGACTGCAAATACAGGGAGTTTGGAAGCAATCCTTAGAGCCTGGAATCACACTGATGCCTGAGCTGTGGATTTGTGCCTTGGCAGGACAGAGAGAAAAAGTAGAATTCACACACTAATATCTGAATTGGAGATTTTAATCTCTTGAAGATCAAGGACCTAAGTATAACCTGAATTTAGATTCTACTCTGGTGTAAACCCAAGAATAAGTGTGCTTAAGCTCAGTTATACCGACTGATTTTTCAAATGTCTTATAAAGTGTGCTACTGCCTTATAAAAAGCCAGGCACTTGTAACCCTCTCTAATTCAGTGGGAAACCATCCTTTATATCTGTTTTGTTGCTCTCTGTTCTCTGGCAAGACTAACAAAGAAGAGTATGGAAACTTCCACCATTCATCAAGATGCCCAGAGTGTCCTCAGATAATCCCTTGTGGGGCTGGATGGTGGGGTCAGAGCCAGGCTCTGTCATCAGGGCTCCCCAGCTGGTCAAAGGGATGTGTTTTTTCTCAACCACTCCTCTTACTCTGTCTCGAGATGAATGGCCCCACAGTGACCACTACAATTACTTGACAGTCCCAGGAGAGATGCTGTTTAAGCTGAAGGAGAGCCCTGGAACCAGAACAAATGTGTCTAAACTCGACATAATTGCATTCACACTGGTTATTAAAAGAAGATTCCTAAAAAAGGTTTTGAAGAACAGCCAAAATGATTAAAGGAACAAAGCAATTGGTCCTTTATTTTTAAAGTGTAAGTTGGTATGTTTTTGGGAAGATTTGTTGAAGTTGAGCTGTAGAGGAGTCAAAGGTCTCAGCAGTCCTTTAACCTTCTTGTTTCTGATCAAGGGGTGTCTTGGCAATTTAGTGTCAGGTGTGAACTCTTACACAAGACATTGCTCTACTCTGCTGGTGTTCCTCTGCTGTGATCACGCTGAGCTCTGCTCTCCAAAACAGCAGAAGAAATAGCTGCTTCCCATATGCAGGGTGATGGGGGAAGGACACCATTCTGTTTAATTTAGCACTGAAAAGCCTGCTCCCCTAACTAAGGTGTAAGAAAAATAATTTGCTCTATGCCAATGTTGGTTTCACTGGAAAAAGTCACTTGTAAAAATCACCTCCCTGATAAACAAAAACAAAATCTCTAAAACAAGACATCAAAATGAATCACATTCTTGAAAATCTCCTTTTTCTTCCAGTCACATAATGGGGCTGGCAATACTTACATGCCTTTGGGAAGTTCTCTGGGTAAGAAAATCATCATGGCATGCAAGATCTTCTCCAAAAAGGGCATTATTTGCCTAGTAATTTACTTTTATTGTTTTGGTCTAAAAAAACCCCAAAACATCTCCACACAAACTTTGTAGCGTTACACTGAGTTTATTTTGAAAATTAAATCAAAGAATGTTTTTTTCAGCTCTGAGCCAGATGGGAAGAAAAAACAAATGTATTCTACCATATGAAAGAAAACAGATGAGAACTTCCAAAAAGTTTTTTAGCCAAGATTTTTTTTTCTCCCCCACTAAACAGCATGGAAAAAATGAGGTGGAGATGGTGAATGGACAAATAGGTTCTGGTTTTAGGAAGACCTGGTTTCTGGGGAGCAAGGCTTTTGTCTGTAAGGCAGTTTACTATCCCATTTATAGATGCCCAAAGTATCTCTGAGTGGGGTAAGCACTAGGAACTTCCTCCTCTGGCTCCTACCCAAGCCCTGGGGAGCCCGGGGTGTCCCAGCTGGGGAGAGTGCCAGGCATGGGCAGCAGTCCCACTGCTGGCCTCCCACCTGGGTGAGCCCCAACACCTGCACAGGGTAGCACAGAGCCTGCTCCAGGGACAGCTGGGTGCTCATGGAGGAGCCAACACCTCCAGGGTGCACAGACACCCGCAGAAGTGAGGGAGGAAAATCAAAGCAAGCCTGGAAGCTTCTTGTTCCCTTTGGATGCTACAGATGTGTGAGCTGCTGTGCTCTTAGGCAAGGAGCCTGCACTGGGGAAAAAGTGATTTTGTTTTCTCACCTGTAAATTGACTCCTTTCCCTTCTCCCTTTTCCCTTCTCTTTGCAGATCAGCTTCTTCCCACAGCCAGTGGCTGTCCTCTGACCAGCTCCTCACCTTGCCAGTGATCAGAAACTCTGCTATTTGCTGAAAGCAGAGTAGCTACTTGCCAGGGACAGAAAATTAAAAGAGGTCAGCCATCTGGTCAGCAAGACCAGATCAGTCATTATAAACAGACAATTAAAGCCATCCTAATGGCTAATGTGGGGACTGATGTGACTTAGTTCAGGACATCCCTCACCTGGAGGCCCATTTGAGGTGTTTGGTGTGCTAGGACAATAAGCAGCAAAGGGCTTCAGCCCTTCTTAAAGGTCTTGTTCGGATCGGACCTTCAAAACCATGTTCCTAGCCCCTAGGTACTGCAAGAACAAGACACTAAACTTGCAATTATGGGATAAGATAGCCCCAGTCATGCTCAGAACCAGGAAGGCATAAGTGAAAAGGAAGGCTTTAATGGAAAAAAGCTTCCTCAGTTTAATTTTTAATATCTACAAATGTTCTGGCTCCACCTCTCTCTGGTCTCCATATCCCTCTTGGTTACACACACATGCACAGAGTTAACAACATTCATTTCCATGTTTCCACTTAGTGATTCCTTTATTGGAACATTTGCAAGTATTAATTATAGACAACAAAGGAAATGAGAGTTGAGATTTATAAGCTCTAATCAGCTGAAGGCATTTCCAAATAAATTAATGAAACAACTCAGAAATGACATTAAGAAATCCAGAACTTAATGTAAATCACAATGACTTTGTACGTTCCCTGCTTTTCCCTCTTTTTCTTCCAACAGTCCCAGTGCTTGCCAGGGTATATGAACTTGCATTTAATTTTATGTGAAATGAAAAGGATGATGGGAATATGTGCTCAATATGACAAGTTACAATACTCGTGCATAAGAAGGAAAGCAAAAACTCAAGCTGGGACAAAATAATTTGCTATCACTTAAGACTTTCCATACAACCTGCATTATTACTCAGACTATACAGACAGATTTGATGGGGAAGTTTTCCCGTTAAGGAGTGGCAGGTGTGACTTTCATGACAATTTCTTGACCCATTCTGGTGTCCTGTTTGCACTCCTGCCAATCTGTCCTTTCTGTGACGTGTTCCTGAGCTGTCTTAACACTCTCTTGGTCCTCTCAGTGATTTCAATCCTTGTTGGACACCTCTGTTTCCTTCCTGCAGGAGTACTAGGTTAAAAGGATGGCCTATCTCAGCACGCTTGGCTGCTCAGGCCATGTTTTATGGGTGGCTGGACACGTCAGGCACGCAACTGCAGCATCCCTCTTAATCCAGTTTTGCGTAGCAACTGCAGTGTTTGATTCAAGTGTGTGAACAGAGGGTGTGAGCCCACTCACGTCTCATTTCTCAATGTCCTCAGCTTGTCATTCCTCTAACTGGAGGACACTAAATAATTCTTGGATAATCTGATCTCGTACCATCGCTGCTGTTGCTGAAGGAAGAGAAGGATGAAATCTGGGCAACGAAGCAATACAGCTTAGGCTTAAACAGAGGTTTGTCATTCACTTCTTTTGGTGACAGAAGTCTGTGACATCAATAAAAAGCATGAAGAATGTAATTTAATGTGGTAGATGCTCAAAACAGGCTTATTTCACCTAGATAAGCCAACATTCAAAACAAAGGTAGCAGTGCTTCCACTTCGGTGTGGTTCTTCAAGGCTCCACTCACCAGGGTTTGTGAGGCTCTCTGGGCATACAAAATACTAGTTTTGTACCTCTTTATCCAAAAATAGCAGTTTAACATCATCTCCACAGACAATGTGTAAATACATATGCAAACACTACAGCATGTGCCTACATACTACTCAGTACAGCATGACAGTGCAGGGCAGAATCAAGTTGTATTCAAAACCTTATGAAAAAGCCAGAAGAAAAGGCTCACAAAATCCAGACTGTCTGAAGACAAGCCCTGTCTCCATGATGGTGACCCATCCCTCCACGATGGGTTTCTGCAGCTGAAATACATAGACCTTTCACTTTTAATTAAGCAGATGCAATTTTTGTGTTGTTCCTGTCTCATATCTAATTTGAACCCACAGGAGAGATTCCCAAATGTAACATTTTGTGTATTTTGAAAAAAATTATAATTGAAATTTAAAACACTGGAGGGAGTGTGAGATGTAGGGAAAGAGCAGTCTTTAATTGGTTGATCTTAGGAGCAATATTTGAAAATCTGACGTACAAAATCTTGTCTCTTTTCCAACAGAGCTGGAGTATTTCAACAAACTTATCTGCATTCAGCCAAGGTAAATGGCAGATCAGGAGGCAATGGAAAAACAGCTCTCACTCTCAAGAAGCCAAAACAACTTCCTTCATTGTAAAGCATGTGGCCATGAGAAGGGTATAAAAACTGGAAACAAATACCAGGTTTTCTGCCAATGAATTAACCCACTAATTTTTAAAATTCCTGATAGACAATGGCTCATGGGACTGTGGAGGAAACTGGCTGGGTAATGATATAATCTCTTTCTGCTTTGCAGCATATTTTATTTTCTACTTTGTTTGGGAGAGAAGTACTGGTCCAAGAAAACAGAGAGATCAATTTACAAAGCACTTTGGAGAAATGCAAGTTTATTAGACTTTTCTGAGTATGGCATGTTTTTCTCACCAAATCTTGAAATCTGTCTTAAAAACAAATATTTCAATGTGTGCAGCTTCTTTATTTCTCTTTCCATAAAGCCTCTCACATGGGCTTGACCTGCAGAATGTGTGTCACCTGCTGGGGTAGAATTCCTTACGACAAGGCAGAGGGAATGAAAACATTTCAAAATGACTATGAAAGGTTGGAGATTTACTTCCATGGAATTTTCTCCTGAGTGGAAGGAATGTAGGCAGGCGGAAGGAAGGAAGGAAGGAAGGAAGGAAGGAAGGAAGGAAGGAAGGAAGGAAGGAAGGAAGGAAGGAAGGAAGGAAGGAAGGAAGGAAGGAAGGAAGGAAAAGCTTTTATTAAAAAACTTTCCATAGTACCCCGATGAACCACTGGCTGTGATCAGAGCTATAATGAGTATCTAGTCCTTAGTCAACTTAATTGTTACACATGCAGACTAGACTGCATACAGTAAGGAAAATGCTATCTAAAATCTGCTTTAAAAGTTATTTAACCAGAACAAATCATCTGGGAAAGTAAAAATATTTCTAACTGGGAAAATATTTCTCTATAGCTGAGCTAGGCCTGACAGCAAACCTTAATGAATTATTAGTACCTTTATTGTTTTCTTTGGCCCCTGTGCACTATATTTGTAAAAAAAGTCAGTAAAAAAGAGAACAATCGTAAAAAGCAAATATTTTGTACAAAAATACAAAGTTTTAAAAGCTCTTAAAAGTATATTCCATATTATTGATAAGAGTTGGACTATATATATATATTTATATAAAATCTATATATTCGTGTATCTGTATAATTTTCCTACATTTGGGATTTTAGCAAATGAAACAACTGTTTACACAGTTGCTTTATATGTTTTTCTATATGAGTGACCACCAGTCTTACTCAGATTGATAGAATGTCTTTTCTCAGAAGACACAAGCTGCTATGGATGTGGTTACCGGTTGGGAAGAAAATCTAAAACAGAATTAGTCCAACAATATTTCCTGATGCTGAGGGTTGAAAGGCCTTAAATAATTACAGGATGCTGGAGAAGAGTTACTGCTGAATTCCTTGATGCTTTTAAATCAGTTTTCAGTGCTTGCTTTTTTTCTGTTTTCATTTTTTTTGTCAATTTTGGAAGTCAGTGTTCCTCTTTCCCAGGATTTTCTTCTTCTTTATGTAAATTTCCTTAATATGAAGGTATCTGTAAAGTCACAGCCTATTACACTCCAAGAGCTTCCCCTACAGTATAAGAGAAACAAGAAAAACAAAGAAAAAAAAATCCTGTAAAAAGCCTGTGAAGATTAAACAAATTACCAAAGAGAAAACTTGTAGAGATCAAGGTACATAAAAAATTTTAGCAGACTTGTATTCAGATCCTGTAAGTCCTGGAGGATAAATATTTGTAACCTTGAAGTTTTCTTAAAACAACAAATGTATGTAGGAAAACCAGGGTAAATCATATTGTTACTTAAACTTGGTCCTTCCCTCTGGACATCCAAACAGAATTATACACACAAACATTGTTCAGCACTTAGTTTTGTCTTAGGGGACTATGGATGGGATGTAATTTTGGCTCTAGCTGACATTTCAGTCTGCCTTCACTGAAATTCAACTGACAAGCTTCCAACTGGAGGAGGCAGGCACCCTTGGCAAAGCACTGTTTAAACAGGTTGTATGGAGGAGATAACGTTTCAGGCAGAGCCCCAGCATGAACACAAACACAAGCTTTGTCCACATTCTGTGACAATGGGGCCAGGCTCTAAGCAGCCATGGGAAGCACCTGCCCTCTGCTCCTGCAGAAATGCCTGTGTCAACAGAAAGATGCCCTGTGGCAAACACCTGCCTGACTGCTGGGCCACACTGGCAGTTTATGAGACCTTCACCCCAGCTGCAACAGATGGGATGCTTATGGTCTATGGATCCAGCTTCTCAGTCTCATGGGACTTCTGGCAGTCATGGGAATCTTAAGATCTCCTTAGCAGTCACCAAGTGCCTCCTATTGCACAGACTTTCAAAACAAAGTCTTTTTAGTTTTTGAAGGCTGGTTCCTGAGCCACCCTAAGGCCAGCTTTCCCTGTTGTGTGGCCACTGACCATATGAAGACAGCTTCCTATGTGGGTAGGATCTGGAGCATGTGCCAAATCATCATCATCATCATCATCATCATCATCATCATCAAAGTTTTGTGCCCAAAATTTTAGGCATGTGTAAAGACTACAGGAAATGGTCAAGATGCTGAGCATGCCATGGCTATAGCCAGCTTTGAGGCTGCTTTTTCCAACTGCAATAAATCCAGCACTTGCATCTGGATCTGAGTCAAAGTGTTCCACACGTGATTCCCCCTCTTCCTCAACAAGGCACTGCCGTAGCATTTAGCCAAGATGTCACCTCCAGCTGTGGGACATTTTCTATGGGCAAGATGAAATAATCAAATCAAGGGCCTTGCTTACCTTTGTCCATGTCTTTTTCACAAATGAAACTGTTAACATCTTCACAGTAGAAGTCATTCCAGAGCCCAGCATAGATCAACCCAGCGCAGTCTTCCTCTAGATCGTGCCCATGATTCCAGTTATCAGGCTGCCCAAATTTCCAGTTTCTTTCCACAAAAAAGCAAGAGATACGATTGCACAACACAGCACACATGGCAGGTTTTCACCACAAGAAATTAACGAAAACATCATGAGATCTGTTCTGAACGGGAAATACACATTGAAACAAACAATACATGACTCTTGCTGAAAATGGAAAACAGATGTATTACAGAGAAGGGAATGTATTTGGCCTCAGGCTGCCAAAACTCAGAGACCTAAATTTAGACCAATGAACTTTATTTTAGTTTCTGAGTGTACATGCACACACAGTGGAAGTGCTCCATGCTCCATGTGCATTGCTCCAAGCCTGCAAAACCTGCACACCACACTCCCGCTGGCAGATGGGACTGAGAAGAACCCACGGGCTCAGAGGTACTGCCAAAATGGCAACAGCTTGACCTTGCTCACTGCAAAGGCACTCAGCCTTCTGACTGCACCAAAGGTGGGCATCTTGGGAGGAACAGCAAAGATCCATGTGTTTTAGGGACATGTGTTCAGATGGGAAGGGAATTCTACTGACTTTTAAGAAATGCACATAGTATATTTACACATATCTTTTGAGATCATTAGCTTTGATGGAGAAATTCAACATAGCAAGTAAAAAATCTTGTAGCAAGTGTTTCCTCATCCTGTTTTTGTTTAATGAGTGAGAAATGCTTCCAAACTCAGGACTTAAAAGCTCCAATTTCCTGAAGAAACAGGTTGTTGAAGGGAGCTTGTGATTGCTGGCTGACACAGTCCATGCTCAGCTAAAAAACATGCCTGCCTGATATAGAGCATCCAATCAGGCACCTGGGAGGACACACAGCTTTCCAGAAGTAATGAAATACTCCAAGAATCTGTAACCAACAGCTCTGAGGTTATGACAGAGCACCTAAAACCATGGTGTAGTAGTAATCCACTAAAAGCAGGACCTTAAGTAGGGTCAGTCACAGTGCTGCTATAAAGAGGAAGAAAGATGAAAACGGGAAAGGAGAAAAAGGGGAAAATATTACGGCTCATTTGAAATGAAGCTGGCTTTTTCCATGTTTTTCATCTAAATGAACACCAGTGAGATCACAGCTAATCATTTCGTAACATCTGACTGACTGTGTAGCCTGTTTTTCTGAAGCACAGCATGGTCAGATGTATAAACTCTTTAGTCTACTCCTCAGTATTAAAAATTTAGGTGGTTGCAATCTGTTCAATTTAGGACAAATTAGGTGTAGCCCTCAGATTCCTGGAAAGCTGCCAATTCAGTTCCCAGCTCGCCAAAGTATAGACGCCCTCATTTCATGCATTTTCCTTATGTTGAATGTTTTCCACTTGGATTTGGGCTTTATCTAAAGGCTGGTCATTTTTTTATCAGAACTAGTATTCTATTTATAGCCAGTTGTAATGCAAATAAGAAAAATTCAAACCAAAACAGTACAACTGTGCTTTCCATCTCAACTTTGTAATAAAAGTCAGAAGCAAAAGTTTTGGCAAGAAACACTGCGCTGCGTAGTTGTGATTCTTTCATTCAACATTCAGTTTTCTTCCTGGCAAGAAGAGGAATCCTTGTACATGGAGAAGGAAGAGAGAAAGAACCCCAGCACCCTCAGCAACAAATGAAATTATTGGCATCTACAACCATCTGGATCCATTAGATAGTTTCTAGGTGCTGCTTTTAAAAGCATCAGCAAGAGTGATAGCATTGCTTTTTATTTACGTACGTGTAAACTGGTAAGGATCCATCCAACCATCTCCATTCATTTTCCTTCTCTGTATCTGTTAGTCCAATCCAGAAGCTGCCTTTCCCAAAAATCTGCCTTTTTAACCATTGCTGTGAAAGAAAGATCCTAGTCCATAACAAAGATAATGGTCTTTGGAGCCAATAAACTACACTGGTTTCATAAGCCTCTTTGTTATTAGAATAGGGAGGGCCAGAGAAATTTTTCTAAGTTGAAGATATGTTGCAGGAGTTGGCATTGGGACCCCTTGCCCAGACTAGAATCCCTTTCAGTTTTTGCAATGAGATAGAGAGAGCTAGGCATGAAAATTAGGATGACATAAAGTCACAGCTAATATTTTATGGATAAAAATTGAAAAAATCCTGAAGAATAAGGAATTGTATCTTGACATCCCCACTGCCATGTTGAATAGTATTAAAAATATAGTTAGATTAAAGATGCTTTTAGGTCATACTAGTCAGATAATTTAAAATTAAATTAAATTCAGTGCTGCCAAAATAGTTTGATAGTACACAATGCATAATGGATTCCAACTTTAAAGGTTCAAAACTTCTACAATTCTCAGCAGCTTTTCTGACTTCAGGGTCAGCATCAGTTCTCTCACACTCCCCTTCTGCACAGGGAGAAGCTGCTGATCAGGCTGAGGGTGGACAAAATTCTAATGAGTCAATCAAAATGTTTACTTCTACTATATGAATTCGTGGTGCTCTTGGCTTCCCACTATCTTGTGGTTTCTACATGTTAAACAACTTCAAATGCCCTCCTCAGAAAACAGCAAGAGAAGTTAATTACCTGCTCCTCTTTGTTGTTGATGATTACCAAGTGCGATCCTTTCTGTTCACAGAAAAGCTTTGCGTCTTCAAACATTTCTCTTTGAGTTGAAAAGTAGTAGCACTTTTCCGTATAATTCTTCCAACGGGGAGAACAACCTGTGACGTGAATTTTTTTTGTGTTAAGCCTGTTATTGGCAACTCAACGGAGCAGTAAGAGGGCCAGTAACAAATGGAGGAACCCATACCCATCTACAGCATGCAGTGTGTTGGTGGCTTACCATTAGCCTCGGGCACGGGCGTAGGTTCACTCTGCAGAGCCATTGGCATCCCTGGACCTGGCGGCCCTGGTGGGCCAGGTGGGCCCTTCGGACCAGGCAGCCCGGGGACTCCAGGCAGTCCAGTTAGTCCTCGTGCTCCTGGTAGCCCTGGGCTTCCCACAGTTCCTTGCAGGCCTTGGAATCCTGGTGGGCCTTGAGGCCCTGGTGGACCATCCTTGCCTGGTGGCCCTGGTGGCCCTGGGTCTCCATTCGGTCCAGGCAGACCTGTCTTGCCAGGAGAACCTCTCTGACCTTTGGAGCCAGGCGATCCTCTTGAACCTTTCCCTCCTTTTTCTCCTGGTGGCCCGGCTGGCCCAGGTGGGCCCTTCTCACCTGCAGGTCCTGGTGGTCCGGGCTCTCCTTTATCTCCTTTTTGTCCTTTCAGGCCAGCAGGGCCAAGAGGACCTTGAGGGCCTCTGTCACCTTTAGGTCCCCTTGGACCAGGAGGGCCTGAAACAATGTAAGCATGCAAAGTGGGGATATGCACAGAAAACAAAACAAAACAACAACAACAAAAAAAACAAACCAAAACAAAAAACTACCCATGTGGGGTGGGCTTGTTTAGTATGTTTCAGGTCAGCGCCACTGGGTATTTAACAACACAGAAACTGAGCTAACAGCGGCTTTCATCAGTGCTTGTCATAGTGCAGCTGCATTCCATGTTCTGTATACTGTTGTATATGCTTTCCTTGACCTCCGCAAAATACAGGATACAGAAAATACTGTATTTTGTATATGTATGTGTATATGTATGTGTATATGCATGACACGCCCCGTCATGTGAACTGGACAGTGACACAGTGCCCCAGGTGACCAGCCAAGGTCTCTGCAAATCTCTATGCACTGGCCTATACCAGTCTGTGCATCAGTCCTGTGTGTTGGTGGTCATGTTCCCTCACTCTGCCGTGCTACCTTCTCCTTCTAGTCTCATCTCTCTGCTCTTAGACCCAGGACTTTTTCTGCTTATCTTCTTTGTTGGTCTGTCAATAACAGGTTGTCAAAAAGAGACAAAATGATGGATAGTGAGAAAAAAGCCAACTGTGGGAAAGACCAGAAGTTAAAAATTGGCCAGCTCTAAGAAGACCGGGAACAATAACCCACGACAGGAAATGGCAATACTGTGACAGCAATAAGCAACAAAACAATTTGGGATTCTGTTCATGGATGAGCAAATCCCTTGTCAATACCTTCCCACCCCCAGCATGAACCTACATAATTCAAACTCCTCCAGAGACAGATTTCCAAGCTGGAATCATTTAGGCCTGGTTGAAATGAGAATGGTTAAGGTTACTGACATGTAATCTTGGCTCTAATGCAGTCTTAGTTTATTTGGAGCAATGGATTCATATTTGTGATTAGAGTTTTATACTGGTTCACATCTGATTGGAAATATGAGTGTTCTTTTCATTTGGGATACTATTTGGCTGGGAGAAATCTCCTAAACCTGATGCTATTTATTTCTGGAGAAAATAAAGCATCCCTGGATTAAAAACTAAGCAAAGTGGGATGTTTTCTGGCAGACTAACAACTGGCTTAAAGTGAAATAGCAACTTGTTTTTCAGTAAGGGTGGACCTCTCTGGGAAGAGTCCAACATATTTTTTTTTAGCCATTTCCTTCTTACTGGGGATTGGTTTCTTGATGTTCCACACCTTCGCTCACTTATTTTAGAAACTAAATCAAAAGCAGATTTAGTCAGTCAGTCAGACAGAATAAAATTTTGCTAAGTCAGAACCTTTTTTCATAACATCCCCATTTTAGCTATGTAAAAAAAGCATAGAAAAATTAGTATGGAAAATTCAAGCTACCGGTACATTTGAAAAGTTTAGGATTAGATAATGGAAAACCCCAGGGCTCTGTACCAGCATGCATTAACTTTCACAGAACCAAAGAAGTGATGCAAGCAGGAATTCAGCACACACACATTGTTAGGGAAGCTGCATACCTTGTAGGATAGTGAAGTTTTTGATGAGCTGGCCATGTTTGGAATCCACTAGCTTCATTTCTTCCATAATTACTGACAAATTGGCAACTTCAACATCCAACCTTGACCTCATCAGATCCTGTTGCACCTTGAGAGATGCAGAGTCTATGCGAATATTGGCTAGCGTGCTGTTCATAGAAGTCAGCTCATCTGAGTGTTTAGTTAAGGTGTCTGTACAAGTTGTCCTGACCTCATTGAGACTGCTCGTCAGTGTCCGTAGGTGATGAGCAGTGTAGCTGATGTTGCTGATGATATTGACTATATCGGTTTCAAAGACCTGGAACCTTTCTTCCAGATGGCTGAATTTGGCAGCAGTTCTGTTTTCATCTCCTTTATGCTGTTCCTGAAGATCCTTTAGACTTTGCTCATTGGCTTGGGCAATTGTGGTGATGTTCTCCACCTGCCCACTGAAGGAGCTGAGCTGATTGTTCATGTCTTCAAGTGTATCATTGTTGGCTTTTGACATTGCTGAGTTGTTGGCAGCCAAAGCCTGTAAATTGTGTACTTTCTCCTTAAGCCAGTCAGTGTCCTTCCGGGCCTGAAGGACAACCTGCTGCAGATTTTGAAAGTCATTCTTGACTCTTAGAATAGCTGAGCTTGTATCTTCCATTGACTTCTGTAAGGCACTAATAAGATCTCTTTGCTGTATTTGAGTCAGGTTTAAGTTGTTTAGGCTCATCATGATCACATTATGAGAATGCTCTTGGCTTTGCAGGTTTGTTTGTATATTACTTGTGTCTTGTTGAAGATTGTTGATATACCCAGTATATGCCTGAAGAGTCTTATTGACACTGATGATCATGAAAGAGTTACTATCTAAGGCACTTTTCATTTGGTTCTGTCTATCATCTAATACATTTCCAGACTCTTGCAGCTTCTCCAGGGTGTCTTTGTTTCTGGTAGTTTTCTCTGCAATGTCATGAAGTTGCTGACGAAGAGCCAGAATATCAGCTCTGAAACTGGACAGTTCAGTGTTAGTACTCAAGGCTTTTTGTCCAGCTTGGTCATCTGTTGTACAGGAATAAAAAAAAAGGAAAGGCTTTAGGGTTTTTTTTAAAACACAGTGTAACACAGCACAGTGTATTTTAAGAACAGTCAGGTTGTCAAACAGTTCAGTAGAACTTTTATGCTATCGTTTCCAGTAAAGAGAAATCACTAAGCAAAGATCTGCCTCTAGACAGAGAAAAAAAGCAAAGAGGAATTGGTGGAGACCTTGTGTCTTGCTGAGAACAAAATAGTGATTCTGTCATCACAACAGGGAAAAACTATGGTTAGAAACTGATGAGTATATGCAGTCAAGAATACTGTGTTCTGAATGAAAACTGAATGGGAAACAGAATTCAAAACCTTGAAGAGATATCAGCAAGTGTAGGTTTTGATATTACAACTGGATTTTGCTGAAAGCTCGGAAGTTTATTTTATCTGTTCATTTTTTTTTTCTTATTTTTCGTTGCAAGTGGAATGGCTTCGTTATGATCTAGTACATATAGTTCCAATTTTTAAAATCTTGGATTTAGTTTTAAGTAAGTTCTCATACTTATTTTAAAGCAATCTGGGTTAAAGACAAAAGTTTTGCCAGCAGGCTACTTGAGACATGTAAGGATAAGATTTCTGGTTTTCTCTCTAATACATTACTATTGCTTTCAATGACATTTATTTTGCCATTATTGTTTCCTCATGCTCTGAGTTTGAGGAAGGCAAAACCTTTAATCTTTGAGGAGCATCTCTGCTTGTGCTTACATTGCCCAGTGGAATACTTCTGGAAGCTTGTCCAAGTATGATAAAGCATTTGAGATTGCATAGCCTATCATCCAGCTCATAGAAACCAAGAAAATATGCAGTCAACACTTGCTTTAAGGGAAGACTCCCTTGCTTGACCTCAATAACTTCACTATCCTGCTCCCAGTCCATATATTTTTATCCTCATCTAAGTGTAGTAATATTTATGAATTAGACAGTCTGGAGTCCATAATATCAGACAATGCCAAGAGAGAGCAGTATGGTTTTCATAAATTACAGTGAATACAGCTGTGTACGGTGCTTTTGTCTGGTGTGATTGAATGAGTCATGATGGCAAAAGTCAAATGATGGCTTGTGAGACTTCAGCCTGAAGTGTTTATGGAGTCTTCTGCAGATGGACATTTTCCTGAGCACAGTTCCTCTCCCTGCCACTTCTCTCGCTCCCAGATCTTCTCAGCTCTGACTCTGTGTTTATCTCTTGGCTCTAGCTCATATTATACTGTGTTCCTCACACAGCTCTGACAACTGCCAGGTCCACATACAGCTAATCCCTGAAGGCCTGTCTTCCATTCATACACGCTTTTATCCTTCTGGCCCTACAGCGCTTCTCTTACTTTCATGTTCCCTACTCCAACTGCTCCAGAACTTCCTCCATGGCAAGTCCACTTCAATGGAACTGATGATCCTGAGTGTCTCACTGAGCATCCACCCAGCAGCGTGTAAAAATGTGTGGGCTCCAAGTCATGAAAATTGAATTGGAATAATATAATAACCCAAACAGAATCCAAAAGGTTGCATGAGCTTTTAAAGTGTAACATTTACTTCTGTAAATGTGTCAGTAAAAGAACATGTCGCTGAATTACCCTGCGTCTTTGAACTAAATGTAGTGTGCAAATACTTTAGAAGCCAGCTCCTTTTTGAGGGAAAAAAAAGTTGTAAAAATTTAGAATCAAGCTGCAAGCAAGGAAGTTTTCCTAGAAATGCTTGTTGCTATATATGCTTTACAAAACTAGACAAAATTTATTTCAAGAATCACATGCATGTATGTGTATATTCATACTTCTGCAAGAAAAAACTGTATGTCTATGAGTAGGAAGAAAAGTAAAAATGTACCTTTAGAGAGTAGAATCTTTATCCATGATTTTTTTTTTTTTTACATCTTCCTGAAAACTGAGAACTTTGATAGTACTTGGGAGACTCAAACAGATAACAATCTTATGTCCTGTATTCCCTGAGATGATCAAGAAACAATTTATGGAAGTAATAGACTTGCCTCAGAGATAAGAATTTGGACTAACTGATTATTTGTGCCTTGTAAAATGGCCTTGAGTTTTGAATCTTAATTGCTAAAACAGCATCAGGATGACTGGGTGACAGGTGCTTATTTTATGTAGAATTGTTTGTGCTGTAGAACAGCTTCTGCTATGTTTTACATCTCTACCTCAGAGAAGATTCTCTCCTGAGGACAACATTTAAATGTCTGTTTATTTAAATATAAATGCTTTTTGTGTTTCAGTGAGAATTGTAAATTTTGAAGTATTCTTAAAATGCCCTTCTAAGTAGAGCTGATTTGTACTATTTTTAAGTACTTTCCCAAGTACTCGAGATACTGGAATGGAAGTGTTGTGTCTTGTCATAGGCAAAGATTTTTCAGACAAATTTCCTTCCTCAGTCTGCCAGGAGAACACTCTAGGTCCATAAAACAAAGGGGCTTTGCTCGTTTGTAGATTACCTAATTTCTTCAGATCCCTGTCCACTTCTGTGAGCTTCTCTGTGTATCTTCCGTGGGATGTTTCCATTTTTTCTACAACTAGGGGAGAGAGAACACTATGTTATGGAGAGAAGAAAAGGGAAATAATGAAAAAATACTAGTAAACAAGAAAGCAAACAAAATCCCATGCCACTACCACCAAATAGTTTTTAAAAAAAAGAAAAGTCTTAAAATTGCCTTGCTTGCCATTACACTCTGCTGTTACTCTGTGAAATGTTGGAAGGATGAGCTCCTATTTGCAAGTGGACCCAGAATTATCCTCCTTCTTCAGGCTGCCAGCAGTCTCCAAACATTTTTTTTTTTTTTGGCCCATGAGTAATCTCTCTCCTGAATGAGGAAATCCTTCTTTGTGGGTTTTCCTCACAAAGTACTTTTAACAGTATTTCCATGCTTCAAGCACAGTGCTGTGTGGTAAAGGAAAACCGATTGCTAAAGGCTGAGATGTATGAAAAAAGACTTCCTTTAATTTTGCTATGAGCATTTCTCCTTAAAAAGAACTTTTTTCTTCTTGTGCCTTTTCATCATTAGAAGTTGCCACCTGGACAGCAAACTTAGAACAGAGATGGTAACTAGTAAACATTTTGGGGGGGGTTAAACATATTGATAATGGTACAGATCACTCAAAATAGTCCTGAAACGATTCTGCCTCATTAAGATTGAAAGGATGGTCATTCGGGAAATGCAGATTTATGACTGATGTGCTCTTTGTAATGCCTGAGTACTTTTCTTGTCACTGAGACATTCAATTATTTGATGAAAATAATATGGGAATGGAAAAAGCAGAGCAACAAGTAAACAGCCCGGGGTGGCTTCCAGTGGCAAAAATGTGAAATCCTTGCAAGGTTTGAGGTAGCCTACAGCTTTCATACCAAACTTTGTCTAATAGCCTTCTGCATTCAAGCCATAACCACGGGTAGAAATTGCTTCTCATCATGAGATTATTTAGTCTTCTTGCTACACTGGGAGCAGAATGGGTCTGTCACAACTCTGGGAGAGGCTACACGAGTTATTGTGCCAGCTTCTTCTTTCAAACAGAAGAAAGAATGTGTTTCCCATGTTTTGAGGTTCTGTACACCTGTGTGGGGTAGGAGTACTTCTAACTCTTTCTGTCTGTAAAATGATCTGCAGCTAGGAAAAGAGTCTCATAAAAATTGTTGCTATGTAAAGATTTGGGTTTTCATGAAAAGTGAAATTTAGGGATCTTTTGCTGCACATCAGCAACCACATGAATCCCAGACCTTTAAAGTGTAGTCCATCAGGTGATCCTTCCTTATTAACTTTTGCATTTGCTTTTCTGATTCTAGGTACCACCGTTACACAGGAGGCTTTTACTGCTTCCCCAAAACCAACATGAGAAAAACAGACCAGGACCATCTGATGCAACAGCACTGAGGATCTACAACAGAGAAAATGTCTCAGGGTCTTCAGAGACCCTTTGGTGAATCACCTGCCTGCTCCTTTCTAGGGTGCTAACCAGCCAGTAAAACAGAGACTCTACTGTGTGTGCAGTCAGTCAGAGTGTGGCTTTCTGTATTTGAGATGATGACAGATTGCTTGCTAAACACCAGACCCAGGCTACAGTAATAGCTTTGCTTTTTCAGAGGGACAGTTGCTCAATATCTTCTGCTTTAGAAAGCATTTTTCTCCCCATTATAGCACTTATTTTCCACTGGTTCTTCTGCCCATTAAAGTTGTCAAAATGCTATATGCCATTTTTCCTAAATGAAGCCAGAGCTGATTCTCTGTTTGTCCTGCCCTGCTGTCTTCCAGGCTGGAACCCAGATAAGCAAAGGTCTTTCAGCTACTTCTGACACTCCACTGATGCATGTATACACCTATGCATCACATGCAGTAAGAGAGAGGACTTGGCTTTTCCTTCTGGCTCTAGGGAGCTCCTTAGTATGTCTGTGGTGTTCTCCTTTGTCTACAGATAGTCACTGCCAGGGCATGGCTCACTCTGGACACTTAGAGGGCACTTATGAAATCATTTGTATTTAAAAAGCAGGCCTAATTCAAGTGTTTGTGCTGAACCTGTGCCTTGACTAGCAATGTCACATCACCTGTGGCTCTTGTTAATTCAGATTTAGTGTATTCAACTGTTCAACTGTTCAACTGTTTTCCCCAGTTAAGCAACACACTTGGAGTTGGCAAATGAATATATATCATCAGTAATTAAATGAAAAAGTAATTTCTTCCTTTTGCTGTCCAAATGAATGTCGGTTTGTACTTCAGATCTAAAGTTTGTAAAACTAAACTATCACAGTACAAGAATGTTTTCATGATTGAATGAAATCTGACACTGGAAGCTTGAGTTAAAATATAACCCTGAAGAGTCCAAAGCAAATGAAAACAGCAGTAATCCTGTCAATAAGTAGTTGTCTGGCAGTTAAATGAGACTGAACAGAAGTAATTATAAAACAGCATGTGGTATTTTCATTGTTCAAAGTGAAAAAATCCCCAAACCACCCAACTCTAGCAGCAGAAACAGAAGAGGTCTCTGCAAACGTGACTGCAGGGTTAGCTCAAGGGCTAAAGTACCATCCCATAGATAAACCAATGCATGTATTTGCTTTATCCCACTGGAGTGGGATCTTAGCCTCCATGGTCAAACAAATAATGGATTTGGGAAACTTGATCCCTGCCAAACTCCTTCCTCAAGCAAATTGTAGCTTATTTTCTTTTCTTGCTATTCTCCTGCAAGTGGAAAGGATGAATCTGGGAGAGAATGAGTAGTGAGAGGCCAATGGGTTTTGTTTTCCTTGATGTCAAAAGAGGTCATACAGATGAATGTCCTGTTATTGGAAATGTCTTTCCTTCTCTGGTAGGAGCTCCCACCACCATCTTTGGATGGAGCCTTCAGTGGTAGGAACACTCTCAGAAGTAAAAGTCAGCCTCTAGTGAGTGCCCCAGACTTGAACAGCCACTTTCCACCTTCTCCAGAAAAAGGCAAACAGGCAGAGAGCATCTGTAATATCCCACACAAAAGGCCACTCTGCTGCTCCCAACAATCTGCCCACTCTTAAAAAGGTGAAGTTGTGTATGTCTAAACTTGCTTTTGGTTAACTTCACCTTAGTTCACAGCTTGGTTTCTCTGCATTGCCATCTCAATTTCTGACGAGATCACAGTGGAAAATTTGGTAAAGATTCTCTAAAGGAAGCCAAAATTTCAAGTAGTTTCTGGCCAGAGCAGTGAGGACTGTCTGCATCTAAGCCACTATGACAAAATATGTCATCTCATCAGGAAGTGTTGGATCCAGGTAATGGCAGGCAAACTATGTCTGGGAGAGAGGTAAAAGAAGTAGATGAAAGTCATGGTGGGCATTACTCAAGAAATTTAAAATAAATCTGACTAGAGAATAAAAACTACCAGAAATTTAAACTGCAAGCATTCCCTTACTGGAACGAGTCACAGGAATATCATTCATCTTCAATAGACTAATCTGACACTGGCTGGTGCCAGAAAAAATATAACTTTGTATTTTTCATTTAATTTAATAAACAATGTGAAAAATTACAGATTGTTTTATTAGTGTTTTAAGCAACAATTTGTCTTCTCTGAGCAGAAGAATACTAAACTTGCCTCGTTATTCCTTCATGTTTTGTTTCCTTGTTATTCATTCATGTTTTGGTTTCAGGTTTCTCCAACATACTGTGTAATTTTTATCACTAGTTTAGAGGTTTGTTCTGTGTTGACTTTGCCTCCCACTGAGTTACTTTTTTGCTTGCCATATTTAATCCACTGATTAGTAGTTTTAACGTTTTAAATCACAAAGGATATTTAAATGCGACGTAGGAAATGAAAGTTTTAAAAGTAGTTTTGGGCTTTATAAACATAAGTGTGGGAGGCAAATCTAATGGAAACTTAGCTAAGAGACTGAAAGAATCCCTGATGCCAGCAGAATTCCTTCTTTCAGTGTAATACTGCAGTAAAAAAGACAAGCCAAATTCTGATACAGAGAGGAGAGTTCAAGAACTCTATACTTGTATTCTGAGTTTTGTTCTTCCTTTAAGGCCTTATCCCTTCTCAACAATCAAAAGTATTGCAGTAATTCATTTGAATATGTACTGTCAGCTGGGGTTTTATCTAACTTATGTTTTCCCTGCAAATATGTAGGTACCCTGAAGACAAAGGTGTTAGACTGCAGGTACAAAGGGCAGAATTAATGCCTGACATATGGCCATTTGCTGCTTGGTGTTACAGAAGGAATACTTGGATTCAACAAGACCTCTGTCTCTTTGCCTCTTTTCCTTGCCATTCAAATATTGCAGTCACCAAGTTGGTGAGTAGTGGAGCAGTGGTCACCAAAATATCTGAGGGTCTGTGAGCAAGACTTGCATTATCCACCTTCCTATGATCCCTTTTACATCTATTTGTGGAAGAGGGGATTCTTTTGTCCTTGTCTTGGATAGCTGTGATATGGTACTACTATGACAGAAAGACTCATCCCTGGTCAGTGATTGCCCATTCAAAGAAGGAAGATTAGAAATGAGCGAAGCAAAGTTTGAGCCTCAAGAAGAGAGCAAAGCCAGAGGAAAAGATGGTGCTAGGGGTCCCCATAGAGAAAGAAGCTTGAAAAAAAGATTGAAATGAGGAAGACAAACTCCTTCTCCCAAAGTCTTCTGGAGTTTCCTTATTGCTACTGCTTCCTCCACACATGCAATCATCTGCCAAAACAAGATAAAGGGCAGTAGTCTCTCCAGCTTGGTACACTGCATCTGATAGTGAGGGCTGAGTCTTCTGAGAAGCCCCAGAACTGATAGCCTTATGTAAAACTCTTGAGGGAAATTCTGCTAAATCCCACTCATTTAGTGGCTGGGTTAAGTCTGGAAAGATCCCATTCTCATCTGCTGTAAGCAGATCTCTGCAGATTTATACCTGCAAAAGGCCTCCCCTAATCCATGTGACCAAATGATCTTATATTCATAGATCAAGAACAAGTTTTTGAATCCTGGAAGGTTTTTTGTCCCTCAAAATCTGACTTCCAGAGACCAATTACCTCAGGAGATGTATTCACAGAGATGAACTGCATTTTTTTTACATTTGATGTAAATTTGCCACCTTCTGTCTGCTTTATCATGAAACAGGATTCTAAGTCTCTCTATCTGTTCCTCATATTCTCTCTTTTCCCTGGATAAATCTTCTATCTAAACCAAATATTTTTAATTTTCTCCCCCTCAAAACTGTGCCAAATCCTCTTAAATAATTATTTATCCTTTCTATTTCTACAATTTCCTTTTCTTTCCCTGGCAAAGGACCAGAGGTGATGTCAGCTGTGCTGTAAGCACAGCTGTTGGCAGCACAGGAGTGCACTGCATGCTAATCACATGAATATTTACCCAGCTCCTTGCAGGGGTTTGGAAGCTACTCTCAGAGCCATACTCAGACAGGTAGTTTAGAGGAGCTAGTTTGGTTTTCTCTGCAACAAGCTGTGATACCTGCTTATAATGCTCACAGTGATGTTGTTCACTTTCCTTTTCATACCAGAAATTCACATCTTATTTAGTTAACTTATTATAGCTGTAACTGCACAGTAAGCAGGTATTTACATCAAAATATTTCTATAAATGCCCAAGTGGCTACAGTTAATTAGTGATAAGGATTTATGGGAATTTTAAGCCATGTTTCCCAATGTGCCCAACCAATGATTTGTACAAATGTAATTCTCTCCATTACTGGGTTGCTTAACTACCAGAATCTTTGAAATTACTGTTAAAACCATCAAAGTGTCTTTGTTCATCACATTTATTGTGGATAGTCAATACCCTGGCACCTCCTGGTATAATTTTTCTTCTTCCAGTAGTAATATTGGTACTACATTTCAAAGTAATATTGGTACTACATTTTTTTCCTGTGATTAAATTAGTAAGATATTCCTGGCTGTTGCACATGTTACACAGCTTTGTGTCTTCCTGTACTTCTTGGTGGAGAAATGATCATTTTGTTTTAACTTTCCTTTCAAATGTCTAAACTAGTTCCAAAATTTAATAGTTATTTGAAAGTGAAATTCGAAGGTTGCAGTTTGTTGTTATGTATGTACAAAAAGCCAACATTGCCCAAGTATTTCTATTTAGGCTAAAATGTGACAAATTGCCTGGCTAGCTAATAAGTGACAATGAGTTTGGATGCTTGTCTGAAAGTGAAATGTTGGTCTCAGTGCATACATACCTTTGTATCCCAGGATGGCTACTGTGATTGTTAACAAGGCACATAAAATGTATAATAAGATGATGGAGAACTTCAGTGCCCAGTTATTTTTACACTTGGTGCATTGGCTCCCCTCCTGAATACCTGCAACAGAAGATGTAAAGAAATTTAAAACAATGGCAAAGAACACATTGCTGGGTTTGTCTCCCCATTTCCTTTCCTCTGTTTTCTAAAGAGCAAATTATTTATCTGATCAGATGATGTTTACAGATGTGGTGCCTATTTGTCTATATTGCCAAGAAAAAACATCACAGTGGTTAAAACATCTGCTCAGTGAAACAATCACTTTGGGATTTTAGTGTAAGAGAAGTAGATTCTGCTTCACTGGAAAACCTGTGGACTTCCTTAGAGGTGGCTATTTTCTGATTGTGCTAACAAGACTATGGCGAGCTTTGGAAATAAAACCTTTATTAGCATCTCCTCTGTCAGGCATCACACTGCAGCAGCTCTTTTTTAGCATATGGTATCCCTGTGGGAGCAATAGGACCCAACAAATGTTCTGGCAGAAAAAAACCCCACAGAAATAATAAAAAAAAACCCTGGTAGGAGTAGTTCTGCTTTGTAACAATCACCACAGATAGTTACCATGCAAACATTTTCTTTCCACAACGAGAAAGACTTTTTGCATATTTCTGGGGGGTTTTGGAAAACATTATTTCCACAGAAAAGACAGGCTTCTTTACTGACACAGCCATCCGTTCATCCACAGAAAAAATGCTGGTGAGTTTCTCTTTGTGGACAAGCCTAAGAAAAATGGCCTCAAACTGATGAAAGAAAACAGAGCTTTACTATTCTATATTTAAATTTATTTTGCAGAACGGCTTGATATCTTTGAGTCTATTAGGGAAGAATTTTCCCCTTTTGTGCTCCTTGAGAATAGCTCAAGAGTGTTGGAGGCATGGATTATTAATCAGAAGCACAAATGTGTAAAAACCTGAAAACTGGACCAGTGTGCTGGCAGAAATAGGTGGGATTTATCCATCTTTCCAAGGTGTGTTAAGCAGGCCAGGATTAATGTAACTTTCTGTGTCTGTCAGAAAATGCATTTCTTTGATATTTCACTCTATTTGTGTACTATTAGGGGAGTCCCACAGGAAAGCTTTAAGCTCTAATAAATTCTATGTACCAGATTACTTAACTAATCAAAACTTGCTCTGTAGCTTTTTATGAGTAACTTATATTTCCCCCGAGGCCTAACACACAGATGATTTTACTTTTCCAAACTCATGACCTTCTGCAGAGTGGTTTTTTATTTTTCGTTTTTTTAACAGAAAAGCACAGGCTACTTCCCCTGGGTTAAGGAGGATGGTGATCAACATAATGAGTTTAATAAACTGCATTTCTCTCTCCAGTGACATTTTCCAATGACTTCCTTTAAACCTAAGGTACCTGAAGAAGGAAGGATTACCATATTGGAACAACTGAGGAAGAGGATTTATACAAAGTTTATTTGACAAGGCATTTTCTTCAATCCTCTCTGCACACAAACTCACTGTGGCTAAGGCAGAACTGCATCTTTTTCATGTCTTTTGCACATTACATCATCATGGTATTTTTTTTTTTCTTTTCAGGATGACATCACATTCTGTTGCCATGTGATGAAAGTGATGTCATAGATTTGGGTTCCTTGTGGTTTAGGCATAAGACCAGCTGGGAACATTTGTTTCTTTTTTCAAGAACATTATGGGAAAATGAGACAAAGGTTTGTAAGCATAAACTCAAGAACAGAAATTCCAGAGGGTAAAGGCTTCTCTTCTGCCTTCTGTGAGGTGGGAAGGGAGGGAGCTGGCACAGAGACAAGCAGTTGCATAGCCCATTTACTGGTGACTTGGATTTGGAAGGGTGGTAACTCCTGTACCACAAAAGAAAAGGTGAAGGGTCCATATTCAGTTGTCACGTATACTTATGGATCCTGATGCATGGGCTGGCTTGCTTTCTTTGGTTTACAGTCTCAAGGAGTTTGCTGGTGAGGAAGTTCTAATTGCTGAAAAAGCAGGAAAGGGAAAATGCAGATTTCTAAAGGTTTGCAATAGGTATTCAGAGACTGAAATGATTTCACAGTGGGAACTTAGTGGTGTCTGGAGCACAATTTTGCAGGTCTTAGCTGGTATTAATGGGCTTATTGAGCCCTTGTGCCCTAAATGCAAGGTTCCTTCGCTGAAGGGTTTAAAGTTCAGATTCCAGTTTGGTTGTCTTTGAGAGTCCCACATATTCAAAAACAAGCTGGGGGCAAAATTCACATCATATTCACTTTCTAAATACACAAATAAACAGAAAGCTTGATCCTCCTTATTTTAATGTTAATTGAAGCAGGCCTAGATCTTTATCTGGGTAGAATGATGGACTGCAGAGGTACAAAACACAGAGAAAGGCAGAAGTAAAAACAAAGCCTTTGGCAGCAATTGCACAATGAAAAGTTTCACTTGATAACTGTCTCATACTAAGATTACTCATTTTATGACATGACCTGCTTTCTGTCACTGTACTCTGGCTTCCTGGGTAGTGTAACAAGCTAAAACTTCACCGATGTCACTGGATGTATTGCAGTTCAGCATCGAGCATCATGCATGTTCCAGTGCTCCATAGGGATCTAGTTTCACTTGTCTCAACCCTTTCTACCTCTGGTTCAATAAAACAGCACTTTGGCTTTTTGGAACTTTTAGTTTCAGTGTATTTCAAACTGACATCAGAACAGCAGCCCAACAAAAGCCAGACCTTTCCATCCTTTAACAGTCCAGCACGGTATCAATAACACAGGCACATCATACTAAAACGATCACACAGGCTGGAGTCATTCCATTAACTAACTGGCCTGGAACTGTGTATTGCATTCCTTGCTGGGGCTTTCTGCCTGTCAGCCTAAAACTACATCTGATTGCCAATGAACCCCTGCTACCCTCATCTAACATGACCCAGGTCCAGGGCTGGAGTGAAAAGCCAGGGAGCTCTAACAGGCTCCTTTGTTTTCTTTTACCTAGGATGCAGTAAAGTCTTTCGGAGCAATTACATTTGCTCTGTATTGCAAACATGTAGTGCTTAACTCTGCTGCTAGTAACACGCGATTTTCTAATTTACTAAACTTATAAAAACTACTACAAAAATACCAAAGATATAGGTACCCCTTGAAGAAAAGATTTGGAAGACTCATTCTGATGTCTTTCTGAGCAATTAAATGTATCAGGCTATATGCAAAGGCAAAAGCCAGGAATGTAACCCTCTCTGTATAGGGATGAACTACAGTATAATCAGGGCTCTCCAACCTCCCCAGCACAGACTCTGACTTCTACTTGCCCTGTTATTCTTCCCCACTACCTCGCTTAAGGATCATGCCCAAATAAGATTGTTCTGATATAGGAGATGCATTTAGTTCATGTTGTGAGGACACATTTTTATTTATTCAAAGGTTGTTCTGAGAAGATGTGATAGCCAAAATATTAAGCAACAACAAATGGGAGACAATTAAAAATGCTTACTGTGATTACACAAAACACAGCAGGCTGGCATAAAATCATGCAGGTTTACCGCAAAAGCTGTGAGTTGAAGCTTGAAGGAGGCTTAAATTAAAGCTTGGGCTTTAATTTGGCAGAACCTCCCCAGTCTTATCCTCTAGACTGCTTGCTGTTATGACTGACATAAAATGCAGAGTTCTTCCAGGAGATGTGACTACAGGGAGAGGGAAAGACCCTACACACACATCCCATTGACAGAACAAACGTAAAACCTGCAAAAGAGCATTCTTGGCTAAGTCAGCTCTTCTCCATTTGCTAATGATGCTCCTAGTGCAGCACACTCCTCTCTGTGTCCTGTACACGTGTTTTCAATGTTGCTCTGCTCCCAGACATTTGTCACTGACTTCCAAACCCAGGGAGCCGGGGTCACTTCCGCATGACGTGCATTTCTCACTGCCCATTTGATCAATGTTTAATAAATATCAGATGGGACACAATGTGCCTCATTTCACTGGACACATGCTTTTTTTCCACTCCTTTCCCTGACTTATTTTAATAAGAGCTCTGTTTTTTCTGCCTCACTGTTGGGAAGACATCTGGCCAAACAGACAGCAGCCTAGTACAAAGAGATCCTGCTGGCTCACATGCTTTGGGGACCCCCTTCTCTGCAAACCAAAATGCTCACAAAAAAATATGCAAGTGAGACATCCCCCTGTTACCAGGCTTTGTAGTATTTGTTTTTATAGCATTGCATTCCAGTGACTGAAGACTTTGTTCTCACGCAGGGGGTATACATCTGCAGATTCTTTTTGGGCTCCAAGAAGAGGTTTTGCTGAAGGAGGAGCTGAGTGTTTCGGGTTTTATTTGTTTGGGGGATTTTTGTTGTTGTTGCTGTTTTGTTCCATGGTTTTAATGGGAGACTAAATGTCTTTGCTCTTTGTAACCGCCTTACAAAATGCCTGAATCCTCAACTGTATTACATGTCAGGAGCACATCTTTGAACACTGGAATATGACGTGCATACACTTTTTTTGTTGTTGTTTGTTTGGGTTTTTTTGTTGTTGTTTTTGTTTGTTTGTTTGTTTGTTTTTTCTGGTTTTTTCTCCTGAATAATTCTCTAACAAGCATTTGCCTCCCTGTTCTTTTCTTGGCTCTGGCTGCAGGATCATGGGTGGCCTCATAATATTTCTACTAGCAAATCAATTTTGACAAAGATGCAAAGTTTCCTTCATAACGCTGACAAGAAATAAGACCAATAATGATAAGATAAAGAAATGTAGTGCAGGAAATGAAAATACATTAGTTTGGAGGGGTTTTCCCCAGTGTGAATCACTGAAAAGAGATAACATCCTTGAATTTCAGACGGAAGACTGCAAGCCTAGTTTGCAGCCTTCAAATGATTGTTTTCTCAAAGCTAATGTTTTCAAAACAGCAGTGGATCTATTACCTATATTTAAAGGAACCTGAGCAAATGATATACATCTAATTCAGGCCTCCTGCCCTGGAAGGTGCCCCTGCCCATGACAGGGAAGCAGAAACTATTGGATCTTTGAGTTCCCTTCCAACATGAACCATTCTGTGATTCAATGTGTAACTAGGAGTCAACTGCTGAGAGGTAATTAAGGTTGCACAGTTGCAACAAGTTCCCAGTGGTGTCTATCTCACTAGCAAAAATAGGTGATCCCATGAGGAATTCATCTCTAGGATTAAATATTGAAATGTTTTGAAAAACCTGGTTGTAAATGCTTAAATTCAGGCACTCAAGTGCACAATGGTAGATGTTTACTAATATGCATGACTTGCAATTATGAAAGTAAGTTTGTCTCATAGGACAGAGAGGATTTTAAAGTTCAAGCATGTGTTTTCATATATATATATATATATATATATATATATATATATATATATACACACACACACACAAATGCATTTATGGTCAAATATATGGAAAAATATGTTTGTGTGTATGTTTTTTACAGAGAAGCTTTGGTAATGACAAACCCCCAGCACATTATATCAGCACACTAACAAAAAGCAGCCAACAGCATCTTTGACAACAGTAACGTGGAATAGGTTTGATCTGGATCCAGCCAGACACAAAACTCACAGTGAGATTTTTGTCTTCTATTTTGTATTGTGTCACAGGTTATTAACCTATCCCTCATGAAAACAATTCCCATGACCTTTCAGGAATGGTTGTGTTGCAGAGAGCAAGACTGGTTATTCGATGGTTCCATATGCTGGCCTACTTCAGAAAGCAATTGGTCTTAATAATGGTCATAAATGGCAAAACCTGAAACTGCTTCATGCCTTTTGAAATTATTGTTTTGAGATAAAACTAATTTCTTCAGGTTAGAGTCTATTCTCACACTGTAAAAGCTGTAATTTGAACTACATGTAAATAGACACCCTACATATTTCCTAGCCAATGCGTAAAGGTCCACAACTCCTACCATGCCACAGTTTTTGCAAGCCCTGTCTCCACAATGGCAATGGTCCTGCTCACCCAAATTGTGCAATGCTGGCTTGTGGGCAGGTGGATTGCAACAGCCTGCTCAACTTAATGGTCAGATTTTTACAACACCATTGGAAAAAAAATATTTAGCACAAACATGCTGTCATTTGTTCTGGAATTCACTGGTTTTGCTTCTGGTTTTGTAATCAAATAGGGATAAAGTTTCTGGTTATTTATTAGGAAGCAATTAAAGCAGCTAAACTTGAAATCTAAGCTGTGGGTATGTACTCACCCAACTCATGCCAGTTTTCCTATGCCAGGTGGAAAATCATGAAGCACGGCAGGCTGAAACAGCCACTCTATATTTCAAGTAAACACAGCAAGACACAGAGCTTCTTTCTTACTAAATTAATAAATAAATGGACTCAACCCAAACCACTCCATCTCCACAGGTTTCTACAGTGTTCAGCATAATCTAATTGCCCTGCTACACAGCTGGCAGCTTGTGCAAATAGCCTCTGCAGAGAAGGAAACACACCCCCAACGCCCAGTCTGAGAATTTGCGCCTCGTGAGGCTGTACAACCCCTACCAGGACCAGTGGAGCCAGTTCCTGTGATTTTATCCTGAACTTCTCATTCAAGATTTCTTATTCACCTGGTGCCCCTTTCTTTCCAAGTTCAAGGTTGGGGCAATCCCTGGTATCAATATAGGCTGGGGCATGAACAGAACAAGAGCAGCCCTGCCAAGAAGGACTTGGGGATGCTGGTGTACAAAAGCTGGACATGGGCTGGCAATGTGGTTGAAGGCTTTTGCAGCCCAGAAAGCCAAACACATCCTGTGCTACACCAAAATTAGAGTGGCCAGCAGTGGAGTGAGGTGATTCTGCTCTATCCCTCTATTCTTCTCTGTTGAGACCCCACCTGTGTACAGCTCTGGGGTCCTGAGCACAAAAAAGACATGGACCTGTTGGAGTAGGTCCAGAGGAGGGACATGAAGATGATCAGAAAGGCTGGAGCACCTCTTCTATGAAGACAGGATGAGAGAGTTGGGACTGTTCAACCTGGAGAAGAGAAGGCTTCAAATGAATTTTATTGTGGCCTTTCAGTACTTAAAGAGGGCTGATAAGAAAGATGGTGACGAACTTTTTTTATGCCCTTGTGATAGGACAAGAGGAAATGCCTTTAAACAAAACAAGGTAGACTCAGATTAGACAAAAGGAAGACTTTTACCATGAGTGTGGTGAAACAGGAACAGGTTGCTCAGAGAGGTGGTAGATATCCCATCCCTGGAAACATTCAAGGTCAGGGTAAACAGGGCTCTGAGCAACTTGATCTTGATGAGGATGTCCTTGATCACTGGAGAGCATTTGGACTAGATGACTAACTTTAAGGGTCCCTTGCAACCCAAACTGCTCTATGATTCTTGCAGCTATATAATTATGTGAGACTTACACCTTGTATTCTAGGATAACAACAGATTCTTAGATTGCAAGAAAATAGAATTGAGGAGGAGTTGTTCCTTAAGGCTTAAGAAAATTGAAGACTCCACCAGGACTTCCATAATCCATCCTCTCCAGAGCAACTCTCAACACTGAGTGGGCAATGCTGGAGCTGGGGCTGGCAGGGCTCGCCCTGTCCCTCGTCCCCTGAAGTGGAAGGGGTGCACTTTGTCTCAAAAGCTCAGGGCATTTCAGTGAACATGAGGGATTTCCTTCTCTGGGACACCATGGGAAAACCCAGCCCTTGATGATCTGCACACTGCAGCCCAAAGCTCTGCACACAGGGGCCATCAAGCAAATTCTCCTCCACACACCAGACTGAGTCTGTTGGAGGCAGCAGCCACTTCCCATAAATCAGAATCCCACATCTGACATAATAAAGAGCCTCAGAGGGCCAACACTATTATCTCTGGAAAGCTTTCAGCGTAAGGAATACTTTATTCTATGTAATGTACACAAACCCTTTCATTAAAGGAGGGGAGAACCCTCATTTTCAGCCTGACCATCATCTCTCACTTATTTATATAACCCAGGCAGCATTTTCTCTCTGGCTTTGTTCTTCCTTGCAGCAGTCCAGAGAATCACAATGAATTGTCAGAAATCCTAATTATACACTTCAACAACCACCCCCATTTAATTATATAGTATTACCAAACAATGTCTTACTGTGATTAAACACTAAATATTTTAATTGAAAGGATACAAAAAGCCCAACCACAACACAGGGTAAGCAAAGACTGCTGAGTATCTGAACTGTATGTTAGGCAAATATTACAAACAGAGCTGAAGAACCAGTGTGGTAAATTTTATGAAAAATCATGGATTTGCAACAGCTTAAGGTCCAGCCATAACAATGTGGTAAGAATATAACACCATCAGAGGGTCCAGCATCCCATAGGCTATTAGATTTAAAGACAAACTCAAACCAGAACAAACCTCAGAAACTGCTGGTGCTTTTAAATGTCTGGAATAAGAGAGATGTGTCTGTCCTCAGTTACTAAAAATCAAGTAAGGGATCGCTCAGTGAATGTCTCTGGAACTAAACCCAAAAATCTAATTAGGCTGTTCAAAAGATGAGAGAAAAACTAGAACAGTTAAAAGAAGATAGAAATTATGTATGAATTAAAGACCTGTTCAATGACATGCAAGACAGCCATGATACATGACAATAAAGAGCCTCTCTCAAACTCTCTCTCAATACAGAAGAATTTCGACTGATTTGCAAGAAGAAATATAGCCAGATTTTTGGTTTATGAAATAGCTCCCTAAGACAACCTGAAGATATTCCATTCAATGATTTAAGTAAAACCAGAGGTAAAAAGCATTAGCAAAGTCATGGAAGGGATCTGTCCTTCAGATGGCAAAGTAATGCCATTTTTGGCAAAGTCCAGGCCTTCCATTCTGAAATAAATATGCTTCCTGAAGAAACATTGATCCTAGTTAAGAGTATATATTTTGGATACTAATGTACATGATTTTCAAACTTGATTTAATTTACATTTGACTGAAAGGATGAAAAAAGGTAACACACCCAAAGTGTATATTTTCCTTAAGTTCTCTATAACACAGTATTTAGGTGTTAGTGACCCTAGTAATGGTGCTAAATGGTAGGCAGAAAAAGTGGTTAACTCCATGCTTTGTGGCTTTTGAGATCCATTTCTTGAAGAGGGCAACATGATCCTCTCCATGGCTGTGAGTGTGGTAGGTGCCAAACCCACGGCAGTGCCACCTGTGCTGCAAGGACATGATGAAGTCATCCAGAGCACAGGTGCAAAAATGATGCTTTCCACAGGAAGCTTTCACCTGTTCTTTTACCAGCTTCTGCAGCTTTTAAAATTAAAGGCTATGCTAAAAATACTGGATCACTGTTTTTTAAAGAACAACAAACAATGGAAATTCCAGCCATGCACAACAAAGCAACATTTCTGTATACACTGATGTTGCCACAAATGCTATTCCATTTAACTACAGAAATTAAATTTTTTATGTGCCTTCACAAGTTACGTGGAAGTATTTGGCAGCCATCTGTTCCATGGAAGTTTCTGTGCACACATGCACCCCTGACATGGCTGAGGCAGGTGATTCATTTAAGAGCACTGTAAAATACCATGTGTCACAGAAAATTGTGCTTTTAAACTCTTGTAGCTCATATGACTCTAAACCAATTTTCACTCAGTAGTCAGAAGCACAACCAGCATGCCCATCAGGATTTTTTCTCTCCTCTACTACCCAGTGGAACTGAACAAAATAGAGTTGCAACCATATTTGATAGCATAAAAACCATATTTACTCTTTTTTTTTCTTTTTTTTTTCTTGTTAGGGAAAAATACAGAGATACTTCTGATGAGGTTTTCAGTGGGAAAAAAATAGTTGCCTGAGGCTTCATGTAGAAAATCAAACGTGCAGATGTATCTGTAACTACAAGTTTTGTTATGTTCCAGCTGAAATGATGAAATAAATGCTGGCATTAACAGAATTGAAAAAATAAATCAAGATTTGATGCCTCAATTTAATATATAGATCTTTATACACCCTTTACTGGATTTAGTGGTAATGCTCCTATTGCCTTCATTAAGAACCACTCTAATATAAAAAGTACCTCTTCCAACATAAAAATCTCTCAGGGGACATTATTTGGAATTTAGAAGATTAATTTGGAAACTGGAATTTGGATTAATTTAGAAATTAATTTGGAAATTCCAAATTTAGAATTTGTAAGATTAATGTGCATGAAAAAAGAAGAGGTGAAAGTGTTCCTATCCACGCTGGGTACTTAGCAATTACACAGACCTCTTATTTGGAAGATGACCCCAAAAAGGAAGAGGGACACAAGGAAGAGTGCAATAGGACCTCAAAAACATGTGACTTCAGAAAACAGTAGGTATAAAGAAGCCTGCTCTACTCTTTTATTATGCAAATTGCCACTTTTGATTAGACTTTTCCCTGTGATATCAAGAATGCTTGGCTGAGGTACCAATACCGAACTGAGAAGAAAGGATCCCCATAGGCACAGCACTGAACATAGCTCATGGTCACAAATCCACTGGCTGTAAATTCATTCCTAATCTCCTGAGGCTCTGTGTTCAACTACAGGAGAGAAATTATGTCTAGGTATAAGCACTGTTCCTCTGCAAGTGTGCTGCCTTACTCCCCTCAGCTGAATTGAGACTCAGCATTAAATCACCTCCAAAGGAGAGGAGCTGTCAGGGCCTGGATTTATTTTCCACCTCACTGCCCTTCCAAAACCACTTTCTAAAGGTACGGCTTTTTCCACAGAAATATTGCAGGCTTGATGGCAGAAACAATAAATTCTGTTTCCACCCTCCAATCTCCCCCTCTGCCTCCTTTTCCAGAATCTTATCTTTTCAAAGTGGAAGTTTTCCTCATTCCTCCAGTGAAGCTGGATCTCTAGGTTAAGGAATGATTATCATCCAATGCAGCTCCCATCTTTCAGTTTTCTCATTCTGTTCTTCCCCTTTTCCCCTCTCCTGTCTCCTTGTGTCCTGTAGCATCTCTGACTCCTGAAGTCTCCCTAACCCTGGCTCATTCACACCTCACCAGCATCCAATTTCCTGGATAAAAAGCAGACTTAGAATGAATTCCTCAGGCAACCAGAACATCTTTTTCCAAGTGCTTGTGCCAATGTGTAATGACTGTGCAATGTAAGGAGCAAACAGCCCTGATAAATGGATTTTTTCCACCTAATACCATCACAATTTCTGGGATTTTTCCCTGGTTAATATTTACCATTATCTAGAGAGGAAATTTTTATTCTGTAAATTACTACAAGAAGTTTCCTGTGCAGAGGTGGGAGTGTGACTGGCGAACATAATTCATGTTTTCCCTCCTAATAAAACAATAAGCAAATCTGCCCTATCTTGACAAATGCTGGGAAATGATGAATTAAATCTGCCTGTAACAAGTGAGGAAAAGCCATGCAGAAGTACCTCCAGAGCACTGCAGTCACAAAGATAAGGAATTGGCCAACAATTAATTAGACAACAAACATATTATCTGCCTACATAGCACCTACCCTACTGCCTTCCTAATGTCAATGGAATCACTGTGTTAAGTAGGTGAAAACTCTGCTGCAATCACAAAAATACAGAAGCTGACAAATCCATTAAATATGAAAATCTTTGCTACACTTTCAATAGCAACGACAACAACAACAGTAATAATAATACCTGCAAAAGCTATTATCTTCTTAAAACATTTATTCCTTGCTATAATCCTTTTCCTGATCGCTTATGAAGTCATGGAAAACCAAGTCTTTGCAAAATATTTTTTAACAGGGCCTGGCAGTTTTAGGGTCTCCGTCTTCAGAGCAGTACTAGGGGAAGGCAGCTGCCATGAGGCCAGGGTCTCCTGAGATTCCACATCTGCAGATGGAGGACTAAGGATCTCAGAATCACAGAATCATTTTGGTTGGAAAAGACCTCCAAGTTCATTGAGTCCAGCTTTTGGCCCATCTCCACTTTGTCACCTCCACCATGGCACTGAGTGCCACATCCAGTTTTTTCTTGAGGACCTCCAGGGATGGTGACTCCACCACCTCCCTTGGTAGTCCATCCCAATACTTGACAACGTTTTCAGTGAAGAAATTCCTCCTGATGTCCAGCCTGAACCTCCCTTGGCAGGGGACACAGCTTGAGGCTATGTCCTCTTGTCCTGTCACTTGTTTGCCTGGGAGAAGAGACCAACCCCCAGCTGGGTGCAGCCTCCTTTCAGGTGGTTGTAGAGGGCAATAAGGTCACCCCTGAGCCTCCTTTTCTCCAGGCTAAACAACTGCAGCTCACTCAGCCATGCCTTGTAGGATTTACAGGTCTTTTAAGTTTGATTTAAAGTCTGACTTAAGTCAAGACTTAAGTACGACACGCTAGTCTTTAGTCTGGTAAGACTCAAGTATTGCCATGCATTTCAGGCTCATTGCTACAAGTTTTATCAGAGGATTGAGGATGACAGTGAAAGGCTTAAATTGAATAAAATAATTTTCTTACCCAGAAGACTAAACAAGAGGCTTAGAACTTTTCACTATAAATGTATGTGCTTTAATAGAGAGAAAATCCCAGGGCATTTTTATAAAGAGGCAGAAGGCATAATATAAATCTATAGGTTCAAGTGGGAATTTGTAAATTTTAATTCAGGCAAAAAATTGTAAAGGAGACCTGTTGTTTTTTTTTTTTTTTCCCCTAGTTGACACATAAATATCTTATTAAAATTCTTGTGAAAGGTACAACCCTATGCAATAAAAAACCCCAAACCCAAATATTAGCTTGTGTTTCAGTGAAAGCAATCCCAAGGTAACTGAAACTTTGGAGGACAACTATTCAGGGAAGAAGGAAACTGAGTGAACTCAGTTGAGATGTCTAAATTCATTTTGAAAAATTATTCTGCCTGAACTTAATGCCAAAGACTTTTGGACTGCAAACCTACAACATCGGCTTTAGAACTTTCTCACTGGTTTCTGATGCTCTTCTACACTTGTGACTTTATCACACTTAACTCTCTGAGGAATGTTGAAGTTCTCAAATAATGGCTGTAATAATCAGTTTCCTTGTTTTGATATGATATCCCACTAAAAATACAAAGAAAATAGTTCCTTTCTGTACTTTCTGTAAAAGGTGGCAAGAACTTAGAAAGTGAACAGAATTGACCATATTTGTGTCAAACCTGAATTTGTATTTCCATTCTTGTCGGGGGAGGGGGGGGGGGGTTGCCAAATACCAAGATTTATTGGTCCTTGAAGGAAAAAAAAAAGACTGAAACAAATCTGGGGTCAATATTTGACTTCAGGGTCAATATATCTTGCCTTTTCACTCTCAAAGAGGCCAATATCTGCTGTTATTTATGCCCTACTCTGCAGCTGCTCCTTTGAACTCCAGCAGAGAAATACATCACACCCTTGACCCACAGCCTTTCCAACTAAGTGTGGAGACACTGTAATTTATTTGTTCAAAGCAAGTGTCAAATGTTTTTAGCACTAAACTGCACTAAACACTCTTGTACCTTATCACAGCTTCAGTTACACAAGTGCAACCTCTCTGGCTTCCACAGGCTTACATGCAGTTTACATCGGTGCAGGTGTATCACTCAGCCAGGGAGCTGGAAAATGGTTTTTGTTCCATGTCAAGCTAAAAGCATAAAACAGAAGAGCAGGTGAAGCAGCCAAACTGGCAGCTCAGTGGAAACTTTGTATTAAAAAAATTAACACAGGGTACTATAACCTATTTAGGGAAAAATCCAATAAAATACAAAATAACTCTTCCTTGTGTCTTTGGAATCCACAGGCACATAGTCCCTGTAGTGCTCT
The DNA here is from genome assembly GCA_013398615.1 of Brachypodius melanocephalos. Taxonomy (NCBI): domain Eukaryota; kingdom Metazoa; phylum Chordata; class Aves; order Passeriformes; family Pycnonotidae; genus Brachypodius; species Brachypodius melanocephalos. The sequence goes on along the minus strand of VZSR01001685.1, from coordinate 9,666,327 downwards.
GAGGTTTATATGTAATAGGCTGAAAAATAATTTTCACGTATTAAGAGTAAAAATATTTTCTAAAAATTCTGTTTCTCAGCAGTTTTGTTTGACTTAGTACATTTATTTCTTGGCTAGTTCCTTGTATGGTACATTTAAGTCCAGTACAAATTTTTTCCGTGGCTGAACTATATCCTCCTGAAAAGCAGAGCTGGAAATGTTGAAAACCATTAACTATACCTAAAGGCACACATCACAAAAAGCAGAATTCTCAGTGTGAGCAGAACCTTCTTTTTCAATGAAATATGTACTCTGTTTGCTAAGCACATTTCAAACCTCCTCATACTTTGAATCTTACTCCAGTCTCCAAAAGGAAGAATTATTTGAACACATTTGCTGTGGACTTTTCACTTTAGAGCTAAGAGTTTCCACTACTTTTCATGTTCCTCTTGTTCTGCACTTCTTTCCCGATCCACAAGAAAAGACGGCATCTTGCTTGCTCGTTTGAACATTGCATCACAATATTTAAATAGCTTAGACAATACTTTAAAGCTGTGAGAACTAAGAGTTTCAACAATATTTTTAAGGAGAATTAATGTATTCAGTTTCTTCATATCCTACTATATGAATGCTATTTTTTGCTGGTGAGATCAATGTCTGTAAATTTTTAGATGAACTGTGTTGCACAGTTATGCACATGATCATAAAATAGATTAAACTTCTTGATAAATGTTGTGGTAGTTCTTGTGCCAAAAGATGAGAGAGGATATGCCCAACAAAAACTGTTACACTCCTGTAGAAACTGGGTACTGTAATTTGTCATGCAGGTTCTTCCCTCTTCCACTCCTTGTTTTGCTGAGTGCTTTGTTAAAGAAATTTAAATGCACTTTCCTCTAAGTCTTCTGCCAAGGTACATGAGCAAACTCAGGTCAAAATTTTACTGTCCATGGACAGAAGCCAGAAGACAGAAGAGCACTTAATTTTTAATCATTATTTCATTAGTTAGTAAACTGTTTAGCTGCTCCATAATATTTTGGATTGTCTGAAAATGGCATACAGCTTTGCAGGAAATCCTTTGGCCTCTCTCAGTCGTAGACACAAACCTTATAGGTTTCCCAAGAGAGCACAAAACTTAGTGCATAACTAAACATAATGATGAGTACAGGGCAGCCATTGAAGCAAGATGAGTCACAGGATAAACCAGGACCACATACAGGAAAGTGAATATCAGGATATCTAGGAGTATGGTGGAAAAAAAAATCACAAATCCTGTGTGCTGTGCATGGAGAGCAGTGGCTTCAAAGAAGATAATGAGTGAGATGACAAGAAGGCTACCAAAGTGTTCCCACCATGATGTTAAGGACAGAAAGGGCAGAGCCAGCTTGTGCAGTGACCTGGCAGCTGGAGCAGCCTCAGGCATCGCAGCACTGATGAGAACTCAGCTCAACACAGGGATTGGAAAAGCCCAGACCACTGCGGTGCCTCCCAGCCTTCTCATGCTGGAGACGGTACTGGGAGGCTGGACAACCTTGGACCAGCTCTACAGCTCAGGGCCAGGCCAGTCATTCAAAGACAGAGAAAAGGTCTCCTGGAGCTGGTGACCAAGGGCAGCTCCTGATGGGGTCAGGAGTCTTGAAGGCCACTGGCTCCAAGGCAGCACATACAGGAGGGAGCTGCTATTGGGCTAATGACCCTAATGTCCCTTGTGGGGAGGCTGCAAGTCACAACAGGTGTTTCCACCGCTGTGAGTCTTACCAGGAGTCTGAGGTTTACAGAGAGAGACTTAAATTGAGCCAGCTTCTTCTCATACTTGGAAGAAAACAGTAATTAAAAGAAAACCAGAAGGCTTGGCTGCAAACTTGAGTGCTTTAATGGAGCACTGTCACTAAAGGGCACTCTTACGAAGAGGTAGGAGTAACATACATTCCTGGCTACAAGTTGGAGGTAGAGACTTTTCTTGGAAAGAGAGCAAAAATTGAAGCAGTGGGGGTGACTACAACTGGAACAAATTACCATCACAGGGGATTCCCTGTACTTTTAGATCAAGCCCGACTCCTCATTTAAAAGACATGCTTTAGCCAAAAACAAAGTCGTTGGACAGTACAGGAGTAACTGGATAGAACTGCACAGCCTATCACACACAAGAGGTCAGAGTAGTTAAGTGCCTTGGCTCTAATCCCTACAGATGGAAATACGTGTGGCTCTGCTCTGGCCTGCTGCACAGAAAATATATGTCTCTAGGAAAGTTCGTGGTGATGACAAGATGCCTCACTGCCCCAAGGGGGATGTGTCTTTCAGACTCAGCTGAGCTCAGAATTATAACAGATAACACTCCCAGATGTTTTATGACACTGGATGGAGACAGCAGGTGATAAGGTTTAGTGTATGCTGGAACACAAGAGGGTTTGTTTTTTTTCTTATAAAGCAAGTAGTAAGTCTGTTCAAGAAACAAAATAAATGAATCCAAAGGAATAAATGCTGGAGGCTAATTAAAAGCCTACTTCTATTAATACAGGGGGAGAAACTGCTCAGGGATAGTTCATTATGTTGAATCATGGCTCTCTAATACTGTCAGAAAATGCTAAGAGCTTTAGCGAGTTATCGTTGACCTGGTTTATTAAACAAAACTACTGTGTTGTTGCTTTACCCCAGAGTGGGCACAGATATCCACCTTGGGAGACAACAACCAAGTCAAGTGTATGTCTCTTACATAGGGGTGAAAAGGCACATTTCTCATCTTGACCCCCTTTTTTTTATTCCTTTAAAGCTGGTTCTTCCAGTCTGCTGGACTTTCTTCAGAGCTCTCAGCCAAATTCTGGAGGAAAACTTTTTGCTGAAGTGCAACTTTTTTCTTGAGGAGCATAGTGAGTATGGAAAAGTAGAAGAGAAGAACAGTATTTCAGTTAATTAAGACAACCTTGGAAAACATCATCTTACTAAATTTTTACTACTTTTAGTAGTATGATTTACTATTTAAACCAGTGAAAATTTGCTGATAATGCTAGTGACTACTAAAAACACAATATGGAAAGTAAGGATTTAGGACCAGGATATGAAACAGAAGCATTATCTAGAAAACTGAAAAGGGCTAACTTGGACAGGCTTGTAGAAGCTGTTTACTGAAGTACTACTCAAGATGAAACTCACTTGACATTCACAGAAAACTTCTGAGATTCCTGCAGTCCCTATCCTGAGCACCCCTTCCGTTGTATTTGCACCATTTATTCTAGAAATAAATTAAATGGTGCATTTTGGGAGAATTTAGTTACAACCAAAAAAGGATAATGAACGATACAATAAATCAAACACTGGAAGATTGCTAGAAATACTGAACAACTGTGCACTAAAGCTTGAACATTAAAACTTGTTTTCTCGCAAACTTTCCTTTATCCACATGTGCTGGGAAGATTCCTGGAATTTGCAAGAGAACAGAGATAGAAGTGTGGGGGGGGGCTCTTGTCAGTTTTTCATGGAATAAGGGGAAAACAACACATCAGCCCTTTACAGCCAAGAGAACTGCCTCGCTGTGAGCTGGGACTCGAATCAATCCCCGTGTTAGCCACAGCTGCAGGCGGCTTGTGCTCTGCTTCCAGCCACGGCTGCCGCTGTGCTGGGGGGTAAGGGCGCTTTTGGGAATCTGCAGTGACTCCATCATGGAAGGGGGTCAGGCACAGCAGAGAATGTGTGGCCACCTTTGCTTCAGGGCGCTGCTTGAGAGATGTGCACAGTGACGCTGAGGTCTCCTGCAGCCGGTAGGTGTGTGACTGTTTCAGCACCTTTTTCCAGCAGGCAGCAAACTGTGGAAGATATCCTATATTATCCAGCCTGACACTTATTAACAGAGAAAATGCCACTGTAATAGTGAGGGTGCTTCTGAAATGAACACTGTTACATTTCAACAAGGATGCTTAATGTATTGCAAAAAGGAAGACTGAGGGCCTGTGTCTTCTTAATTCATCTGAACAGCACCTGGCAATTGTACAAAGTGATAAAAACCCCATTGCCTTGAATTTTCATTAAGGCTCAGTGCTGGGATTCAGTGCCAGTTCTCATTGACTCATCCCATCTCCAAGATAAGTTGCAGACTAATCTGTTTTACTTCCATACAACAGTGAGGCCAAATTACCTTTGTACCCGCTTCGGTGGAGCCTCACAGAGTTAATGTCATCATGCAGATAAAACTCAGACCAAAATTTGGTGTGCTGGCTGATGACAATTCCCTGGTTTTCCACCCTTTATCAAAAGAAAGAGAACTGCTCATCCTTCAGCTGTGTGTGACAACTAGCAAAGACACATGTTCCAAAATTCATATTTTTAACTTAGCTTGACTGACACTCTTTAGTGAATGTACATTTATTTTAACAGATTGAATTTGCTTAGCAGCTACTAGGGACTGAAACTCAGCTCTAAAAGATTATTGCCATGAATTAAGACGATTTTCTGTAGTGGAAATTCACCTCATAAATCAAGTCTGGTATTCATATGGCAGCACAGATGTGCCAGCTCAACTTGCAGCTGTAGGCACTGAGAAAGCAGCAGAACTAGCTCCTAAATCTGCAATTGTTTGATGACAAAATTGATATATTTTGAATTTCAAGTGAACATATTATTGGAAGATGTTTTCTAATACAGAATTTCAGGATATCCAGTCCAAAACACCACTGCTGGTAAAAATGAGGAGCCAGTGGAAATTTCAGGGGTTTCCTAGTTCTGCCTGTATTGCGGTTTTTCAAATACATGTTCCTCTGCCTCCAACGTGCTGGTCAGCAGGATAAGCATTTCTTCAGTATTGACACACCATTCGGCTCTAGGTCGAAAATGGAAAAGAGTTGGTTTTGCCCCACAGGAATGTAAAGCACTTCCAGGTCCAGGGGAGTTACTAAATAAACAGCCTACATTTCAAAATTACCTGGGGACTCTTGCTGAAATTGGGACCATTCATCAAAGAGAGAGTTTAAAACCAAATACCTGGGTAGGAGGTTAAGTGAAGTTGCTGGTGGTTCAGCTCTCCTGAAATTTGGTCTATTATTACTGCAAAGCCAAGGTCCCTGTTTTGAAGACTCTAGACTAATCCCACTTACTTATTTTTGTCAATCAAAAAGTGGCTGAGATCCTGATTTCAGCTGACCAGAGAGAATAAAACCAAAAGCTCTTGACAAAGAAGTTTGTCCCCTACATGTCTGGGATGAACATAGAACGCACAAGAAAAGAAATTCTGTGATTCAGTGACCACAAGAAAACAGATTTTTTTCTATAATTATGACATTTTTTCCCAACTGAAAATTCTTTATTCACAATAACTTTTTCCTCAGATTTATATTTTTAGCATAATCCATTTTTCAGCCCTAAAATATGCCACATTGGCCATTCTGTTAAGCTTGATGGTGAAATTTTGACTATACTATTTTGTACTTACACCTTTGTCCTTAAATACAGACTGCCAGTCATGCTGTCCACCTTAAACAGCACAGAAACAAAATTTGGCTCCCATCAGGTCATAGCTTGAAAGATGTGGTCCCTCCAGGGCTGAGATATACTGAACAAAGTCCTAGTAGCAGATTTTTCCAAAGAATTTTCTGCCTTCCTGAGCAATTTTTTTTAACTTCTGAACCAAAATTTCAACTCTTACATCAATGTGAATACAGGATAAGTTCAGTGTACTAACTCTAGATCTAAATGAGTACAAGTGAAAATAGAACAGCTCTAGAATATGATACTACAATTAAAATGTTACTTGTTGAAATAGACTATAGAAGTCATGCCCAAAACTTCTGGTTTTGTTGCTTTAATATATTTTGTGGGATATTCAAAAGCACTTCAAAAAAGGGGTCACCAATTCAGAACAAGAACTGTGTTAAAAATCAGCTAATATCTTCCCAGGACCCAGTCCTGCTTCCCTGTCAAGGCAATGCTTCCAGGAACACCCTTGGAAATGGAAAACATCAGTATAAAGCCTGGGCTCTGGGGAATAATATCATTAGGAAAAAATAATGCAAAAGAGCGTCTTTTTGCAAATTCAACATGCACAGTTGGAATATCTCCTGTATATAAAATCCTTGCTTTATGAAAGTGGTATATGAAGAAAATCTAAAAGCTCATTTAACAATTTGAGGAAGTGATCTGCATTCAGAACATCTCATAATTAACACCACATCATTTACCCAAGTGAGGTTGAAGAATAATGAGATTCTGGCTCACATGCCTCCATCCTGACTTAGCTTTCCTGCTTCTCCTGTCCCAGGCCTCTCTTCTAATTCATCTAGTCAGCTTGGTAGATGCCAGATACTTAGGAACCAGGCTGGGATAAATTAGCCCTCTGAAACCAATTTGAATTTTAGCCAGATGAGGTAAAACCTGTGTGACTCATGTGTTGTGCAATAATTCACAGTTCAGTTATCTCCAGTCTTCTCCACACATCCCCATCTCCTCTCTCACAAACCCCTTGAGAACTTTGCAGGTCTCTGACACTTTACCTGCCGAGCCTATCACACACCAAAGTTCCCCTGGATGAGCAGTTAGATATTACACAGTTCCTGTTGGTATCCCACCTGCTCAGCAGTTCTGGCTGTCCCTGGGAAAACTTGTGGAATGTGAGGTTAAAACTGCCAGAAGGCCTTCCTATAGCCAATTAGAGCAAAGTGTTAATTTCCCATGTTGTTTCAAAAGGGTTCATATCACCGGTTCATTCCTTGCTGGTTTGTAAATACCTCTCACATTTGTAGCTCAGGCTGAAGCTGTCATTAAGTTGCACAGGTTCTTCCTTTAGAAGTTTCTACAGTTAGGTTTCTCCACATTTATACTACTGAAACTTTGGACCTGAGGTTGGCCACCCTTAGACTCAATGATTAAAATCCCTTTGCCACTGGATTCCTTTTATTTTTTTTCCTGACCTTTTCCAGAAGACCTCCAAAGCAGCTACTACCTCCCTTTCCCCCATGTGACTCTGTATTTCCTGCATCCCTCTGCTATGTCCCACTTCCCCATCTCCACAACACACACATGGGTCTGTCAGTAACTCCAGATGTCCTGTGAAATCATCCTCCCCTAACATCTCTCTTTTCACACTCTGGCCTTCCCCTCCCTCCTCTCACCTGTAAAATTTCTTATGCGCAAGGGGATCTCTCCATTTCTCAAGAGCCAAGCAGCACCTGGTCCTTGTGCAAAGAGCCCCAGACCTGCTCCATCACATTCTTCTCTTTTTGACTCCTTTGCAGAAATCCCCAGTGGCCTCAGGATTCAGTGACTCCATTGCACATGAGTCCGCCACCTGGTTGCCTCCTGGGTCAGCTCGTGTCACATAACCCTGTCCTTAGCCTGGAAGACATTCTGGACAGGCACTGCACTGACTATGTTTCTGTTTGAATGGCATGACCTAAATGTATTAGAAATGACTTGGTGAATACAGTATTTGTAGCTACTTCGCCTGGAGTCTGGCACTGAGGGCTTTACAGAACAAAGTTTGCTAAAAACCCACCCCTCTACACTTACTCCTCTCTCAGTCCCTGAAAAAGCAGGAGATACAGCTAATCCACTCATTTTCATGGCAATATCACTTCAACCAAGGTTCAGAGGAGTATCTGCCTTCCTCCCATAACATCGTGTTATGTAAGGAGGCTGTGACAGAAACAGATGTTGACTGTGTATCAAAAGGAGGTTACTACCGTGCTGATACACTCGTTCTCTGAAGGATGCAGTTGTCAGAAGTTTTGTACAGACTGCAAGCCCACCTGGCTATTGAATGAAGACACATCAAAGAGGCGCCGAGCCAGAAACAGCTGACATGAAGACTGTATTCAGCACCACATCCTTGCAAATGGCAATAAAACAACCAAAAAGATGCATGAGGATATGGAGAATGGGTCTGTACAACATAAAATATCTGGCAATTGTGGTGGGTTCACCAGTCTGTGGATCATGGCTGAAAACCTCACCAGAGGACACAAACTTTGGAAAACAGAGAGGAGTCAGAACTACACAGCAATTGTGAGGCAATTGGCTTTGCTCATCCAATACCATCTTCCTTTAAAATATTGCCAACTAAATATAAAAGGCAAGAGCCCAGTCACGTAGGAGGGATAGGTGACTGTATTTTAGCAAGCAGGGAAGGCAGTGTGGGTAACCACCACAGCCTGACAGCAGGAAACCCTGTAACTGAGGAGAGGGTAAATGAGGAGAGAGAAAATGCAATGGCTAAGTCTGTAAGCAAAATTAGAGATGTGGCATAACTGTGTCTGGTGATGGTACTGGAGTAGTTTATGCTCTTTCTGCACCCACCCACTGAGCAGCAGAAATGCACTTATTCCTCCTGTGATGTGAGCTCCCAAGCTGAAGGTGCACCCTGGGGATGCACGTGCCGTGTGCCAGACACATATGGCAACTGATGAGCCTCACTGTGCTCTCATGATTTCTTTTAATTTCTCTCCCTCTCTGGCCCCTCAAGGAAGGGTGGGGAGAAACTTTTTCTCTTTTTACCGCTGTTTCAGGGTAAAAAAAAAATGTTTTAAAGTGTTATGAGGCATAAGAGTGAGCCATTTAAAAAGAAACTCCTAAACACACAGAAAAACTGTTTAAAAAAAATCCATCCCCACAACTATTCTAACATGTTTCAAAGAAGTCACTGTGGATTAATGATGTCTGCAAACACTTTTCTTACTAAATAGTTCACTCTCTCCTTGAACACTGAAACAGCTTTCACCTCACCTTTCAGTTTGCTGTGAACTCTTGTAATTAAGGAAAGAATGCTGACGTAGCCTTTGGCTTTTTAAAATAATGCCCAGAGATGCAGTTTCTTTATATCACTCCACTTATGCATTATTAGCAAAACTCCAAACCTTCCTGAGAAAGAATGGAGAACCTGACTGGGGAGACTGACAGATTTCCTTTGATGTCTCCCAAATGCACCGTCCTGCTGCTCGTGGATCACTGCTGATAACGTGGAACACAGGGCTGGGAGCCCAAGCCAGCACTGAGCCTCTCCCTGCACTCCCAGCACCACAGCATTCCTGCACCTGTCCCACTCAGTACATCACATCAGCTCAGCATCTTTGCTTTGCCTCCTGCTGCCTGGGATGATCAAATACATCCTTCAACAATTAGGCACCCTCTAAAATAAAAAAAAAAAAAAAAAAAAAAAAAAAAAAAAAAAAAAAAAAAAAAGACTTGTCCATATGCAAGTTTTGAGAAAGCTTTTAGAAAGGAACAGGCAAAATGTAAAATTGATTTTAAAATTATACAACATTCCTAACCCTAAAAAGTGAGGTGCCACTTTTATCTTGAGGTTTAAACTCAGAGAAAGTCTACATTTATCCTGTGAGCTCTGACAAGGACTGGTTTAAAACAGCATCACCTTCATCAGATACAGCTGAGTTCCTCCTCTGAGGAAAAAAGAAAAAAAAAAAAAAAGAAAAAAAAAAAAAAGGTTTTAATGATCTTCAAGTATCAGGCCTTCTGAGCACCATGAGCCAACATCTACTTGACTTTCCCCCTCAGCCTCCCTGTCTTGAAAAGCAAACTTCACATCTGCTTGTTATCAGTAGTTATCTCACAGCATGCCTCTGAATCATTTAGAAAACTCAAAGCACATGTTTATCCCTGCTGAGGAACCAGTCATTATGATGCTATTTACAGGCCCTTGGTGACCCAAGCTCACTACATGGTGTAGAAAACTGCCAAAGATTTTGTCTCAGGGGTTCTCACTGCTGCTAGGTTTAATTACTTACCATCAGCTTTCAGCCAGGAGGCTGCACTCCCTCCTTTCAAGCTGCACTGAGGCATGCCTGTGTGAGGACATGTGGGAAAGCTAAGATAAATCAATTAGACACATGAAGCATGCTGCATGTGACTTAAAGCACGTTAAGTCCTCATGTGGTTACTCTTATTCAGAAGAATAAAAAGGCTTTCACTTTCCTGTGCAGACAACTTCAAAGCTGCACCATTTCACAATTGTAGTGTGTAGTTAAAAGCAATGAGGGGCTAGGAAGAGATGCCAACAGTCTTGGGCAAATGCATTTAAATCTGAAAATGAAAACCCTGATTGTTTAGTAATGTGGAAGGATGATATGTCCTTCTGAGACCAAATAAGCTTCTCCCAAGACATTGTGTATGTAAACCTCTCCAGAGCCTTTCTGCTTAGATGGCCAGGCAAATCTCACATTTGTCTTAGCACAAGGATAAATAACAGTGTCACTACAAGACACTCAAAATAAGCCAACTAAGTTTTGTGGGACATGAAGGTTCATGCAAGTCTGCACTTCCCCTGACTGTTCAGAGTCAGCAGTTTTGCTCAGTATTTCCAATATTCAAGAATACCATTTAAAGGTCTGATCCTACAGCCAGTGTCCAGTTTGCAAGTGCTCCTTACTGCTCCACAGGGAAAATCTGCAACATCAGACCCAGACCTTTGCCACTCTGGAACAAAAGGCTAAGAATATCAGTTCCTCCTTGTGCAAAGAGCAGAAATCTCTTCATACAATTCTTCTTAATCCTCTTGAAAATCTGTGCAGGGCTAACCCCACATGTCATTTTTCATGATTTTGAATCAAAACAGAGCCCTATGTTTTTTGCCTTTCATTGAGTAATTTCAGCAGTGAGCCAAATTTTTAATTTTTTTTTTGGCTAGAACTTTTTCACCAAGTTAAAAAAAGTTCATTCTCAAGCCTTAGCAGCACTTCAGAAACAGAAGAATCCCAAGACTGCCTCCTCATCTCACTTTGCTAAAGAATCTTTTGGAAAGGTAACAACATCAGACAGGGATGTTGCAGCTTTGGCTGCTTTCAGAAAATGTCTCTGTGAGGGGACATACACAGAAGGGACCTACAATGCCAAATTCCAAGTCTTACATTTGAAAACTCATCTGAAGCTACTTGCTGTGGGATATCTGTGTGAAGTACCAAGTACAGACAGAGCCATCCGCTGTAAATTCCGTGCAGAAGTTGTGAGGTGTCTGTCATCTTCTTAATTAAACTAAATCCAAAAACAATAGTGAAAAACCCCATCCCCAAACAAAAGTACTCCAGCAGACCAAAACCAGCTGAATGTCACCAGTATTTCCATTCCTGCATGTGGGTAAGTGTCTGCAGCTGACAAGCTCAACCGCACGTTCTGCAGGCTGCCTTGTTCCACGCTGTCGGGGGGGATGTTTATATATCCACTCACATGCCTTGTGTTCTTTAACAACACCATACACAGAACTGGGAAAATTTAAAGAGAAAGCACTTGGCTACTACAGCCAGCTCCAAACCAAAGCTATGTCTAACCTAACTATGCCTCAATTCCTTGTGTTCCTGTCACCAAACTAGTATAAAATTTGACTAGACTTCACATCTCTGGCTTTATCTTGAGAAAATCATGGAAACTTGGGGTTGGATTGAAAAAAAAAAAAGAAAGCTTCAACTGCAGTGCAATATGACTGTGGAAAAAAAAATCTAGAGGCTGTAAGTGTATACAAAATATCTATTCTGCCCTGTAAATAGACATTAAAAGCTTAGTTAACACTTCACAGTGGTTTGACAGAATCTTTGAAGAAATCAAGTCAGAAATGAAAAATATGTCTGCCATTTATTTTGCACATCCTAGTGCCATAGGTCCAGTTCATTAAGTGTGATGAGCCTGCTCATTACTCAGAGGTGAAATGTGTATTTCAAATCTGCCTTCAGGTAAGCAGTGCAGTTCAGTTTCCTCTGCTTCTCCAGTTTTTGTCTCATATTTGGGCTGGACTGACTCTTTTTCCTGAAGCATAGCTTGAGCTGGGATTCAGCTCCAGATGTCTACATCACTGACACACAGCAGGGAAAGACAGTGATGCACTGGAAGGGATTGTTTCTGCTGTTGTTGAAGACTGCCATTCTCCTCTCATGTAAGAAGCTCATGATTTTGAGGTGACACTAACCTCCTAGTTAGGTCCCAACACAGTATTTGCTTCACTGAAGGCTTTAGAACATTTTGCTCAGGCCCAGGTCCTGGCACAGTCAGCCAAAGCTTTCCACTTCCATTTAATTTTTTTTCAAGATGTAATTACTGCAATGCACTCAGGCTTGGAGCTACCCTTGAAGATCAGTCAGAGGCAACAGCTGCCACACACTGTGGCTTCCCACTTGCTAGGAATTGCTCACCACAGGCGACATGTCACAACAACTCTTTCAACACACTGTACAGATTCACATTTCTCATGTTCAAAGTTGCATTCATCTGGATTAGCAGAGACATGGGGAAGCTGGCAGCACTGTGCTAGCTCGCTGAGGCTGGAAAACCAAGGGCTTGGTTCACACAAAGATTAGGCACTTTTGAGTTCAATGTATTTCCAAGCCTTTTGAAGATGGACCTCACTGCTTTTGTACTGTCCTTCTCTTTATTCCAGGATCATCTTGGTGTCACCTCATCTCCAAACTCCCCTGGTACCCCTCTGCCTTGCCCCTGTGTGCTGTGCTGTATCCCTGCCACACCAGGATGAAACACAAGCTAATGCCCCTGAGCAGAGCTGGGTGTCTGTGCAGAGCTCTGCTTGCTGCCATGCCTCGTTGGACTGGGCGGGAGCTGGCAATCTGTAACTCAGACTGTGCGTGCATCACTCACCTTGGGAAATCAAGATACAGCTTGGGGAAGGCACTGGACTGAGCAGTGTTTCAGGTATTCAGTTACCACCTCAAGAGGTGGGATGTGGTTATCTGTAAGGTGTTGTGCCACAAGCAGAGAGCCCAAGCTGAGCCAAGGCTTCTCAGGGCTGTGCTCTAACCTCCAGTTCACCTTAACTGCAGCTCCTAACAATAAACACCATAATGGAAAGCCTGGCAGAGCTATGCAGGGATAGGGTCATTCAGACTGCAAACCAGCCTCTTTTGCATAAGAATGCAACCATAACTGTTTGAATTTAGCTAGCCCTTGTTTTGATCAAGACACAGCCTGTTTATACTGCTTAATTGTAGTCATTCCTGTGGCTTTGTTTGTTTGTTTACAATAGTACTCCGAAGTTTGGGAAAATGTCGCAAAAGTATCAAATAGCAAACATGGCAGTCATTCTTTAACCTAATGTTTAGAGTTTATAGGAGGACTTCAGCATGCATTAAAATATTGCAAAACCCCAGCACGTCTTTGCATAGTTTGTCAGTATAAATCTGGGGACAATTTATGCAGTGCTGAGAAACAGCTACTTCTGGTACAGCTGTAAGTTTTTGCAGACACACAAGATAAATCACCTATTCAAAGATGATGGAACCACTCCCAAGGGTTTCAAACAAGTTCACAATTAATTAACATCTACCATCATCAAAAATCTGTAAAAACAATTCTGAAAAAAAAAAAAAAAGAAAAAAAGAAAAGGATGTGACACCACTCTCCTGTTATGTCCCCACATAGTATTTGCATCAATTAAAGACTTACAGCAGCATTATGTCCCCTTTTATTCCCTGGCAAAAATGGGTTTTCTGAAAATGTCCTAAGCTGAGTCCATATATTGTATTTCTCATGCCTTAGTACATATATGTTCCAAAAGAGTCCCTTTTCCCAGGATTTGTCAGTCCTACTGATACATCAAGCTAGAGAATCTCAACCTTTTCATAGTCTGATTGGTGCTAGACTTGTTCACTTGAAGAAGCAAAGTTCTGGCATCTAATTTAGCAAGAATCAGTCAGACAGTTTAGGAACAGGGAGCTTGAGGAGCTCTGTGAGAGTCAGGAACTCCATTCCAGCAGAATTTGAAGGGGGTATTTTACTTCTACACGCACTAGGTACATACATTTTTCCTTGCCTCCTGATGCAAGGCCCTAAAATGTACAATTCTGACACCATGAAACCGGAACACTTCTTGAAGTGGGACATGTTTCTTTTAACAGCAGACAAGTGCTCTGAGATATACCAAACCACAAGATTTAAACAATCTCCTTGTGAATTCTTTCAGGTGAGATGCTCTCTCTATACCCTTTGATCTCCTCCAGCCTAAATTCTATATTTACACAGCGCAGACAACTTTTTACTGTGACACTGAGGACATTAACTTAGTGTGCATGGTGTATTGTCTACAAGGCATGAATATTTGATTTGTGATATCTGTTCTTTGTTGCCTGAACCCAAAATTTTAACTCAGAATTGCACAGGGTTTTGCCTTGCCTCCTTTTGCCCTTTCCTTTGTGGAACCTCAGTGTGTTGAGAGTTGGAACTTGGTGTTCCCCCTCAGTATCGAGGATTTTGCTGGCTTGTGGTGAAATATCCATCTTACACTTTCTTTCCTCTCTGTTCACATCTGGAGCGAGGCATGATGTCATGAGTATAGTATGTCATCTGCCTCATCTCCCCTGGTAAAAATGAGAAAATTTGCTTGATTTTCAAGCGTTCATTCAAGGATCTCAATGCAACATGAAGCTGCTCAGAGTGTCCCACCCGTTCTGGCCGCTCTGATTCATCTGCACCATCACACAGCCCTCTGGAAGGATGTTAACAGCCATTGCCTTGTTTTCTTAGGAAAAAAAAATAACTCACAAATTCTTATTCCTCTCTGCCCTTCCCCTAGCCTCGAATCCCATCTCCGTGCCTTGAAAGGTGAATTATTTTTTTGTTTCCCTTTCATTCCAGCAGAAAGATGGCCCCTTTTCTGTTTCAATGGGACCCAGGCCTTCCTGCTGCAGCTGCTCCCTCCTGGCCAGCGGCCGACTGCCTCATCCGAGCTCGATCTTACTGGAGTTTATTTTTCTCTGTCTCAGTTGTTTTGTTCTTTGCCTTTTCTTCGGGTTGGACCTCTCTTAATCAATCTCAGTGTTAGCCCTTTTCCCTTTCAATTCAGCCTTTTTTGCTCTGCTGGGTTTGGGGTAAAGGAAACAAGGCTTCCTTAGAGTGATTTGCTTACTCTCTTTTTTCCTGATTTCCTTACCCTTCTCTTCCTCTGCCAGGGAGGTCAGGTGAGCTCTGACCTTGGGTAACACTGCAAACTGGAACGTTTACGATTGCAACAGAAACAATTTTTTAATTAATTTATCAATCCAGCAGTTGCAGAAGGAGGCCAGCAGGGCTCTCCTGCCTGCTGGGACCTGCTACACGAGGTCTTACATCGTCTTTCAGGCTGAAATTCACTCTCACAGAACGAAGTCATGACTCTGATACACCCCTCCTTGTCAGTCAGCAGCAATACAAGTCAAACATCTTTATTTATGTATATTTGTTTTTACTTCTAAAAAAAAAAAATTAAAATTGCCCCTTAAAAATTAAGTTGTGTTGTGAACCCTTACTTTGCTTCACGTGGCTTTTGTTTATACGGCTGAAGAGTGGCAAAGTTGATGAACTTGAAATATCTGAAGAATTCTGTAAGAAATTATTACATGAAATCCTAATTGGAAAGAAGCAGTGCTGCTTGCTGCTACAGATGGCAGCAGGGCCACGTACCAGTGAGTCCTATGGAAACAGAATGCAGTCCTACAGCTCCCAACTGGAATGTTTAAAACCATACAGGCCTGAATGGGGTCTGAAAATCTGTCCTATGCATAAGAGAAGGAAATTGTCTTCAGGAGGCTTTTTCATCTGTTTAACAGATGTTCATAGAGTTTGAGCCACACTTTCTAGGAGGGTTGGGGCCACTGAACCAAGTAAATTATACCTGGAAAATACAAGACAATGTCAAAACACTGTTTCATTATGGTGGAGGGTTATCTCACCAGCTCTCAAGCATCTAAGCCAATTTTTTCAGCAATGCCACCTGACACAAAATTTAAGGCTGACCATTCTAATATAAAAATATAGTGACTGGAAATCATGAATAATCCATGGAGAAATCCATGTCCTTAACTCATTTCTTTAGATCCTCAAGTTTGTCATGTGGTGTGCAGTAGTCTCCTTTTATGAGTAGGCACACTTCATCATGGCATCTGCAGAAGAAAATAACTGCATTTAACAGAAGTCTCTCTTTATTTAGAGCTGCAGGGGGAACTAATTAAATGTAACTGAAACCACAGCTGCTAAAATAATTATGTGGCATCCAAACTATTTTGGAAAGCTCTCATTGTTTCTCACTGTGACAAAGCAGAGTAAGATTGAAAACCTACCATCACCTTAAACAACATATTTGTGGTAAATGATGTACCAAGACCTCCATAGGATACTCCCTAACATAAGCATGTGTAACACCCATGCATGTTTTATGTGGATGTACACACACACATTGTATAAATGGATCTTTCTTAGTACTTTCACTAGCTGCATATAGTCTTCAAAACTTAGGAGAGAGAGAGGTACTGGCATTATAAAACTGTAATAAAGAGATGCCCACATTGTTTTGCAAAGAAAAGCATTTTATAATCACACATGGAACTGATTTTTTGGAATTAAATACACTAAACATTATTCAACCAGTCTTCAGTGAAAAAAAATTTTCTTTTAATCATTTTCATGTAAGAAAAAGACTTGAACTTCATATATTTATATACACACACAGATAGAATGGCAGTACTGAAGCTTGGAAAAAGTTTCAGATGAGGTTTGAATTATACCAAACTCAGGGCTCAGTGGGGAGCTCAGATTTTACATTTGCACAGGGATGCAGCTGTCAAAAAGAAGTAAAATCAACTGACAAAAAGCACCAGCAAACTAATCTGATTGATTGTGTAATTTGGAACTTATTCATAAGAAGTTCTTTAAAATGAAGAAGAGGAAGGATGTGCATTTGAGCTCCCTTCTACTTCAAATTGTTTCTCTCCAAATGATGTTCACCATCACAATGTTTCAGCCTCTTCTTAAACTGATTAATGCAAGCAAGTCTGAAAAAGGCAGTCATTATCATAGAGCGATTCAAAGCTGGGCCTGGCTTTAATTTTACAAGCACACCCTTCTAACAGCCTTTCCAAAATTTGTTACAGATCATACTAAATGTTTTGGGACAACAGTGTTTCCCCAAAAAAGCCATGACAAAGTGCAATGCGCGCCGCACTCCCCTGATGGTGCGCACACTCCCTAGCCCTCCTAAAACCCAGATCTTTTGGTCTTTCTAGAGCAAAATCCCCATATCCATCTCCATTTGTTGACTTTTACTCAGTTTTGAGGGAAGAGAAATGTGATGGTCTGCCATAAAGTTACCACGAATTGTTTATCAACAATTAAACTCAGTTTGCTGATAGTCCTGCTCCTCTAAGCGATAGCCCAGCCAACACGCAAATGGAGCATTCAGCTTCACAAAGCCAAAGTATTAATAGCCTGTTATGAAAAAACCCCAACAAAGTAATGATATCCTCAGTGACATCTTAGTGCAAATACTACTTGGAAATAAGCATGAATACCAGATATTAAATAATTTCCATACCTTAGAAGCAACATATTATCCCCCTGGAGATGCAGAAAAAGAGATGAGGCCAATTTCTTTGACAGGATATCAACTGACAGGGCAACAGCCACATTTACCATCTTAAATAATATTTGGTCAGCAAACAGCTATTACTGAAAGACCAAAATACAAATCTCCAACTCAGACATTAGTTTTGTCATCATATATGGACGTGAAAGAGGGAAATCTGAACGATTAAAAAAAATGCTTCCAAAAAATATTAGGCACTAAGTGGATTTCAAGGATAATATATAATGAGATATACCAGAGCATCCAACAACTGGTTATGTCTTGAGTGAACTAGAAAAAGCCCCTAATGGACAATGACAGGTAAATTGTGAGGAAATATGTAAAGAATGAAGCTGATTTGTTTGCCATAACAGACATTGCATAGGCCAGTGGGCAAACCCTCAGAAGGCCTGACTGAAAGAATTCCCTCCTTCAGGCCTGCTGAAAGAAGGGGATTGCACTTGGGAATATGCTCACGATGAAAGCAGGAATTTCTGTTAGCCAGGGGCTGCAATGGCTCTTAAGTGCCCTAAGAAACGTTGGGTGGCTTAAGGAAGGATTGAGACGCAGGTGTGACAATTTTCACAAAGTCATTTGCCTCATTATTTTTTTCATAAAAAGTTTAATTTAAGTTTTCCCATTGTCCCGTTGTACCTTACCTATTTCCCTTGACATAGCCAAAGAGAAAGAGCCCAGGATGTTGACCTGGAATGGACAATGTCCTTCCATTGGCTTTTACCACGGCTCAGATCAAGTCATGCTACTTTAGGGCACTATTATTATTTAAGATGCAGTTGCAAACCTCCTGTGACTTCAAAGAGTGCCTTAGCAACTAAAACTTGTTGAAATTAAAGAAGGACTAAAGGGCAAACAAAACCCACCACCGTGTGACTTTGAAAGCAAGCATGAATTAAAAATGCAAAAATTCTTCAGGGTCCTGTAGTCAGATAGTCTACCAAAGCAAAATGTGTTCTGCACATTTTCTTTATTTTTTCCCCAAACTTCTCTCTTGTTGCTACTCTAATGGACCCTGTGTGAAAGCAGGAAGCACACAGAAGAAGAGGTATATGGAAGCTATAGATAGACTGCGTGAGGCTGCTCTCAATTACAGCCAAACTGGAAGGAGCACAAATGAAAACCAGACTGACAGTCTGGCTATTTTATGTCTCAATGAGACCTGAAAACTTAGATAGTTTCAAGAACATCACATATGAAGTTCGATCAATAAATGGCTCAGAGACTGAATGGTTCCAACTTACAGCCATCTTCATTCTGATCTGATTGAAAACATCCTTCCCTGTCCTGCATGGTATGTGGGTCCCATCAGTGGAGGGATATTGAGTTCACCCTGTTGGTGCCCTTTCACATCTAATGTGTTAAGAATGACCCTGACATGCCAGAAGTGTTGACTGACAGTCTCTTTCACGCAGATGCTGGAGAGGTTATGCAAATCATGGTGTTTATGAGCTGCTACACAAGACCTGAGCCAAGTTTGGTAGAAACCACCCCTTCATTTTGCTGGCTCGTGAGCCCACCCAGAGTAGCTGAAAACCTCAGACAGTGTTCCTTTCTTATGGAATGAGAAAATGCCGCACTGAATTGAGAAACTAAGATTGACTTGGACTTCTGTGCCAAGATCTTTATGTTTGTTTCAATTGCCTTTTTAATGGAACAGCAGATAGTTTCCATTTTCCATGAGGCCATTTGCAAACAGGAGGAAGGGTCTGAAGAGTGAGTTACAGCCTGTGCCAGCAGAGAAGATTAAAGTTGTCAAGATACTACGATAAAAATTATGTTACTTTTACACAAGGATTTGGAATTGAAAGTATTAAAAGGCGGCCCTTACAGAGAAGCTTGGGGCCTACCCTCATTTTCCCTGCTACACATTGTTCATAGCTGCCCCCCTTCATAATACAATAATGACTAGAATAGAGAAGCTGTCGGTTTTAGTTTAGAAATCAAGCAAATATCGATAAAATACCAAGAAGATGTAGTTGAATACATTTTCTAAATTCCTAAATGTGGAGAAAAATTTCCAGTAAGAGCGATAGCACTGAATTGAATGCATACCACTTGTGCAGGGGTAAGGACTGGCACTGCTCAGAAAATGTCTGGCAGAGGACACACATTTGTTGTACAAAATATCTCATCACTCAGCTCTATCTCATCTCATCTCATCTCATCTCATCTCGATCTCATCTCATCCATCTTTTCGTGTATTTCAGCTACAGCCATACTAATGCTGATCAGTTTAAAGTCTCACTTCAAGTGATAGAGTGATAGCAAACAGTCCTATTTACGTGTCACTATGCGATACAGACATGGAAATATCTGGGCATTCTCCATGCTACATTAGCCATGCACACAGGCTAATGGACAAACAAACTGAAGCACTGAAACAGACTCTGGCCTCAACCAGAGGCCATTATGCAGTCAATCATACAGCTGGTTGAATAACAAATGCATTCAGAGAGAAATATTTCTGAATAAGGAGTGAAAATATTGTCAATATTTCTGAGTAAAGAATGCCTAATGACTAACTTAACCTGTAAATTAATTCCATTTAAAAAGTCACTTGGATAAGCCTGGAAGTCAAAGAAGTAAAAGAAGGACACAGAAGTTTGGCATTTAAGCAAACTCATAAATGGAAGACACGTGGCCTTAGATGAACAACAAACTCCCTTAACGTGCTGGTTTTCCAAAGAGAAAATAGCTGCAAGTATTTTAGATGTTTTTGGGACAGGCTGCTATGTTTAGGGTCTTAATTTTTGCAAAGAAAAAAAAAAAAGAAAAAAAAAGGCAAGACATTGTCTATAAACATAGCATTATGCAGATAAAGCAGATTTAGGAGTGAAAATTCCTCTTGCTATTGAAACTATTAGTGTCTTGAACACCAAGGAGAATATAATCTCAAAAAGCATAACCTCCCTGCAATGCAGAAGGTGCAAAACAGCTGGCAGGATGTGCCAGGCTTATTTACCCTCCCTGGGCTCCACACCCCACACCCTCACTCACAGGCCAGAAGCAGCAATGAGCCAAATCCTGGGCCCCTCATGATGGCATCACCTCGCACCCAGCCTTGGACTGATGACTTCCAGGCTGGCCCTATCCAACACCTGGTCTGTAGCCATGGGTTTGCTGGAGGGTACAGAGTCAGCACATAATTCCTGCACGTGGGCTGAGCCTCATGGGCCTGAGGAAAATGAGTCTTACCCAGCCAGATGAGCAGTAGGGCTAGAATGGGAATCTTGAAGACTTGGCCCTTCCCAGCTCAAATAAGAGAGCTAAGAAAGAAAGCAACAGTGGCTCTAATGTATGGTAATAATTAAAACGTATTCAAATGGTGGCAAATGAAAAGGGTTGTTGAAGATTAAAGAAGAAGTAAAATGGTAATTGTAAGTAGCTGAGCTTCCACTTCATACAAAAACAAGAGAGACACTATGAAGGATGCCATATTGCACTTGGCTACCGTCCTAAAATAATTCCACATTATAAATATTTGACACAGCACTTAAGACTATTGCCTCTACAGGATTTAATGCAGTATAATGTAACACATCTGTTAGCTACCCACATGGCATGAAAAGATTGAATGGGAAAGATGGGAACAAAAAGTTCAAAACCACATTGTATACTATTACTTCTGTGTTGGTGCTGATCATGCTGCATTCATTACCTACTGAACCAGGACAACAGAAAATGTTTCACAATACCTGAACAGCACAGTCTTGTCCATTGGTTTTTTGATCTGTGAGACTGCATCAGCCCTGTTCCTGCTTTTACTGTCTGCACTCCTGTAAAGTACCATGAGAAGTCATGACTTGCATGGGCGCTATATATAATGTGAAAAATTGGAGTACCTGTATGAAAATGCAGCAGCATAAGACACATAAGGTCAAGTAACCTGGGGAAATGCACCTGTTTTTTATGTCTTCAATTTAAGTACTAAAAATCTATTGTCATCAGTTTACACTACCTGAAAAATTGTAAATTGAAGAGACATGTTAACCAAGTTAATAAACCTTTTTGTCAGCCACACTGTAGCTAGGTAACACTTCCTTGCTCTACTTTGAAGAGTTGCAGGATTGCCATACTTTGACAGTTATCTCCTGTGTGAGTTCCTCTGTTCAGCATCCTTCCTGCTTACAGGGAATCTTTTCTTAGGGTATCTTTCTCAGGAGAAACTCACAGAGTATCTTTCTTAAATTGTAAGTGCTGTAGTCAAAGGAAAATGTTAAAAGCCACAGGTCACATTAACAAGTAAACTAATGTGCAAACAACACGTAAGGGTTGACACGAGCTTTCATCACTGCAGGTATGTCAGTCTCCTGGTAACAAACTCCACACCAGGCCTTTGTTCTCCTGACAGCAGCTTAGATTGGTTTTGAAGTGACCACACACTGAACAGATTGCCTAGAAAGGTTGTGGAGTCTCCCTGACCAGAGATATTAAAAAATCATATGGATGCAATCCTGTGCCATGTGCTCTAGGATAGCCCTGCTTGAGCAGGGAGGTTGGACCAGATGTGGTCCTTTACAACCTCACCCATCCTGTGATTCTGTGAAAAGAAAGCTACACTGAAAAAGTAATTACAGAACAAACCTTTGGTTTTCTCATGGTTCCATAATGGAAGTGCCAATCTCTGCTCTGTTCCCAAATTTAACAGTTAAAAACCAAAACATAACAAAACAAACGACACAAAACAAACAAAAACCTCAACAAACCAAAAACAAACAAACAAACAAACAAACCTAAGAAAGTCTTACTGTGGGAAAGAGTTTAAAATCTTTCCAGAGGATGGAGTCTCTCTTCATTCAGGTTTTACTTTCATCAAAGCATTTTCAACCAAATCCAGTCAGGATTTTCAAAGCTGCAAACTGGCTTAGATGTCCTTTGTCCATTTGAAAAGGTCAGCTTTGAGCTGCAGAGACCATGTACAGTCTGGGCAGTGCTCTATGTGCCTGTGCTCCAGCACTACCTGCTGGGGGCAGCCAGAAAGCAGGAGGTGGCCAGGAGACACGGTTCATCCAGGAGCTACAACTGTGCCAGGCTCCCAGGTGCCACCAACACTGGATGACCTCCTTCTGAGGGTTCTGAGAACCCATAATGGGTGCACTTTGGTAAGCTCAGTATCTCCGTGACCATCTTTCCCCATGTCTAAACCACAACATTTTGTTTTCTCTGAAAGCTGCTGATGAAGCAAACATTAGCTGTTTTGGGAAAATGTTTTGGCATTTGTCAGAACATCAAAATGAGTAAATCATTTAGCAGAGAAAAACAGATCTAGGCACAATTTTGCATACCATTATCTTGACTCCTCTACTGTATAACTTTTCATAACTGTGTCTCATCTGGGAAAAGTCACAAATCTGTTGTTTGTGGGAAGCTAGATAATTAGACACTCTAAATGACAACTTACAAACTATAGCTAAAAGCTAACCAGACTGGTAAACAGGAAGTACAAGACTGACTTTTGCTTCTTTACCCAGAGATTCACACAGATTAAATAAATGCTTAATTCAGCCCTTCTCTAGCAGCACTTCACAAACCAGGGGTGGTTTGTGAAACCACACATCTTGCTTGTGGAGCCACATTAAATCGTAGTGCTTCCCAGTTTTATGTGCCTGCAATAGTCATCCCTCCCAGAAACTTGCTGTGTGCTGGTTCATTCATCCACAGCCTGGAGATCCATAGATTTCAGTAAGGTCTAATGATCAGAAATGTAGCCAGTTGTTCATAAACAATTTCTCACTCAAAAGCACAAGAGCCTGACCAGGCAGCCCCTTGAGCCAACAGCACAACTCCTAAAAGAGCGAAGAAATCAAGGTAACAGCATCTTGAATAAAGTATAAAATTTTTTACACTGGTAAATGTTTACATTTTCCCTAACAAACAAGCCATGCATATGTACTTGGCTATGAATTTCTGATTTCACAAACATTGTGGGCAAACCCTGGGGTTAGAGGTTGCTAGGAGCATAAATGTGTGTAGCTGTTGGTCGTCACATCCTCCTGCCTCTGTAGAGGACAAAATTAAGAGTATATCATTCATCTCTTTTGTTTGAATTATGGATGGACCTGGCTGAGTGTAACAGGAATGAACTCAAAACTCAGGTCATAAATGTAAATGATTAGAAGAAGGATCTCAGCTAGTATATTTGATCTCCTGAGCTTGGAGGACTGTTAGAGCAAAACTGAACAGCTGAAGTTTTTCTTTAATTAGCCTCCAGTTTGCAGTGTATGGAGGTTCAGAGCTTAAATAAATTCTTACATAACTCAAGGTCCTCTTTTCTTTTTCCATCAATATTACTATTTCCATTGAAAAATATTTAGGTTTTAGAAAGGAGGGAAATGTGATAGTCATTTATTGCCCCCACACTGCTAAGAAATTCCATGCTTTTATGTGCAGGAAGCATTGTGTTGATGTTGGCTTCCCCATGAGTTAAAAATCTTGTTTAAATGTTGCAGAATCTAAATGCTCTTTGAGGTTTTTCTGTGTTGTTTTATGGAAAGGCTTCTGCCTGATTATTTACAGATGCTGTCTCTGAGAAAGCCAAAAATAGTTCTTTACTAATTCAAAATTTAAACTAGCATTTTTATTATTTTATTGTGTAACCAAGGAACTCTGCTTCGGGGTCCTCAGTTCAAAGAGGAGAACGAGCCCTTCGGCTCTCTGTTGGCATCACAAGCAGCGACATTCCCATTCAGCCAACAGCAGTGCCAAGCCTTGGCAGACCACAGGGTCCTCTCCAGCAGAAATGCAGCCTCCAAAGCATTTTGCAGCACAGATTCCCTGGGTTACATGACCATGAGAGACTCACATTGTTTCAAAAGTTACTTCTCCCACAGTAGCGCAGGGTGTTTAAAGCAATTTTAAGAATTACGACAGCCCTTTAAGCCATGCTGCTTTTCAATGGCCACCTTGGCTGAGCATCAGTAAGGGATTTTTTTCAACAGTTCATGAAGTGCTAAGATGTATCTTGGGCTTAACAAGCAAGAAATGTCGATCAGCCAGCTCAGCAAGCAAGCATTTCGTCAGATGAAACACTCCTTCAAAGTTTCTCCTCACTTCTCCAAGGCTAAGGAGACTTGTGAACACCACCAAAGAGGGGGAGTACCCCTGTTAAAGAGAAGCCAAGGAGCTTGGATCTCATCCTTGCCAGCCTAAAGACAGATTTTACTCTTTATTCTCTCAGCAACCTGGGCCAGAAGAGTTGCTCTTCCCTTGCTGCCTGAAGCTATGGCTTTTCAATCCTAAGTCCTGTATATACCTCGTTGGCAGGTGGTTTCCCTGATCTGGAGACCACCTGCTAGACTACTCCCATCCTATGGATACGGCAGTCTCAGCAATCTTG
The DNA here is from genome assembly GCA_013398615.1 of Brachypodius melanocephalos. NCBI lineage: Eukaryota > Metazoa > Chordata > Aves > Passeriformes > Pycnonotidae > Brachypodius > Brachypodius melanocephalos. Next base: position 9,641,692 of record VZSR01001685.1, on the reverse strand, counting down.
GGAAGGGACTGCAGATCAGCACAAACTAGCAATATGAGAGAGAAGGGGGTTGCCAGACATTATTTCTGCCTCACCAAGAGCATGGTTCAAAATAGCTTTCCTGACCCACATGAACTCAGGTTCTCCAAATCCATAATCGTAAGATGGTTAGGAGGGAGAGTGATGTATCAAAAACTCAGCACTGCAGTAAACAAGAAGATATACTACTGTTTCCATTACTAAAGCTTCTGCATAAAATGTTGTTGATAAAACATTTACAAATGTAATTTTCTGCCTGTCAGTAGGTACTCATACCAGCTGAGAGCTGCTCCTAACTCAGTTTGCACTACAATGTGGCTTTGAAACAAAACAGGAGCTGTTCGTGAGCCACTACTTGTCTCAATCCCTAAGTAAAGTACCACACAGATACAGGACAAATCTGTGGGTTTACATGGTAGATTTGTCTTCTGTCAGATTGGCCTTCAATCTGGCTATCTCTCAAAAACATGGCTTGGGAGGTTTGTGTTTATTTCCTATAATTTAACTTCTTATCTAAAAGTAGCATTATGGATTTTCTGAAAACAACAGCAAACACCCCTCAGGTGATTTCTTTACAGACTTCTTTAGTTGGTACAGCATCTGTATTTAGTTGTTCTGCAGTTTCATTAAAAAAAACCAAAATGACAAAAAAAACACCCCCAAAAAACCCCACAAACAAAATAAAACAAAACAAACAACAAAAAACCAAACAAAAAGCAAAAGAAGAATGAGCCACACTTACTTCCTCCAGTTGAAAATTTCCTTCATCTCACAGAAACACAGCTACCAGAGAAGACTGGAGAACTTTGTACTGTGCCAAATAAATTAGGTTCTTACTTACATGCAAGAAAATATTATCATTTACTTTGAATGGCAGAAACCTCTTGACCACATGTGTTAACTTTTTATAAACTATAGATTTCTCCCAGATACGAAAGCACTTGAGAACCAAGATCAGATAATCAAATTTGACCCAAAATTAAGTTCTCATCTTTCTTTCCTGAAACATATTGGAGCTTGCATTTCTGCTGGTCCTGGCTGGATGGAACTCATCTCTGGCACTGGTAACAACTATCTGCTCCTTCTAAATATGTAATTCTTCTACAGGAAAGGCCTGTATGATATGTTTAGTTATGTCAAGTATCTTAGCCATAGCACAACCCGGCCACATAGTTACTTCTCTTATCCCTTACACCTACATGAGGAAAGACAACTTACATGACTGATAATTTGCACCGGGAATTGAGTTTGCATGGCCTTGCTACTTTTTATCCAAGAATTTTACATGCTCTAGAAATGTCAATAAATTTTCCTAACAATGCCATTTCCTACCATTGCTGCAATTTAAGAATCTCCCACAGTAATACTAAATTTTTAATAAGTGTCCAAAAAATTTTTGGCACTTCTTCAGTTATAAATCACTTGTTCAATGTGTTTTGCATTTTACTTCCATGGTGGGATCATGGATCTGAAATGTAGCTGGGTAAAGTTACCTGGGTGCCCCCCACCAGCCCTGCTTTGTTTCCAGCTCCCTTGCTTTCTCCTGACATCTGTGGGCTGCTGTTCTCAAAGACAAGGAACCACACAATCTGAAATGTGTGTTTTCTCCATCTTACTTCTTCAAATGGAGATGATGTGAGTTTTCCAGCACAACACAGGCATTTGCACTAGAGCTGGAAGACTATCAGGACTTTCCTCCTGTCTCATATCAGAGCACAAATTAATTGCTAATTGCTTTACATGTTTCTCAGAAACACTGATCTGCCATGGCCACAAGCAAACCTCTTGCCTTGGTTTCAGTCTCATCTCCTGCACCAAAAGGATGATGACACACATTTCCCTTGGTGAAAAGATCAGTGATGACTGAGAAATGACCAGTGAATGGTCCTTAACTGTTGTTAAGGAAAATATTTTTTATAAAAATATTTTTATAAAAAACTCTTTACCTATCCTCACTTTGTTGATGAATATGCAGCTTATCCATGACATGATACACAAGTGTCCTGGGTTGTAGTATGGGATTTGCACAAAGTATTC
>VZSR01001685.1:9549208-9639537 GCA_013398615.1 Brachypodius melanocephalos | reverse complement strand
TTTTCACCTGGATATAATCTGGGATTTTGGACAGTACAGACAGCTCTTGCCTACTGGATTTTCCAGAGGACCAGAGCTACCAGACCTTTTTCTACGAGATCACTGCTTCAGGAGGACCACCTCATCTGGACTGTTTCCATCCCCCTGCTCAGGTTGTATTCTGACTCTGCCAGTGGTCTTTTTGTATTATTGCATTAATTTTATTTTATTTTACTTTATTTATTTATTTATTTATTTATTTATTATTTATTATTCCTCTTTTTTTCCCTTTCTTCTTCTTAAATTGTATTTTCTGACTCGGAGCCTCTCACTTGTTTTGCTTTCAAACTTCTACAACAAGAAACTAACATAATTGTGCTGAAGACAGTGTGATTTCTTTTTTTCTAATAAAAAAGAGGAGTGACTAGCAAAATTTTTCTTTGGCCTGAGATGTCTTTAATAAGTCAAATGGATGTACGAGATGTAACTGAGCATCTTCCTCTGGTGAGAATTTTCTGAAATATGGTTGGATAAAGAAAATTCCTTAATCAGTTTTGAAATTCGGTTCTGAAAGAAAAGTTGTAGGATAATGGCCTCTGATGAAACAGTAACAATAATAATGATAATAATAATAATCTGTATATTTCCCTAATTCTACCAGTATTATTTCTATCATTGTTGCATTCACTACTTGTGCCTGTTGGCCTTAATTCCTACAACATTTCGCTGTGTTGAAAGACATGAGGTATAAACTAAACTCTGCAGCTGTTTCTTGCTTATTGTGCTGGTTTGCGATGGGGTAGGGTTAATTTTCTTCCTAGCAGGTGATACAGGGCAATGGTGTGGATTTGTGCTGGGGACAGTGTTGATACACAGGGATATTTTCATTATTGCTTATGCAGAGTTGAGGCCTTTTCTGCTCCTCACACCACCCCACCAGTGAGCAGGCTGGGGGAGAGAACACAGCCAGGAGAGCTGATCCCAACTGACCACTGGGATATTCCATAACATTTGGCATCATGCTCAGCATATAGTGCTGGGGAAGATGGGGGCATTTAGAGTGATGGTGTTTGTCTTCCCAAGTCACTGTTACATGTGGAGGTGGGCTCCCTTTTCTGGAGATGGTTGAACCCTTGCCTGACCAGGGGAAATAAATGATCTCCCAGATATTTCACAGAGTATTCCGAGTTGGAAGGCACTGGCAAGGATCAATGAGTCCAGCTCTCGAGTGACTGGCCTGGACAGTGATCAAACATGTGACGTTGGTGTTGTTACAAGCACCATGCCCTAACCTACTGAGTTAGCATCAGGTGGTGAACTAATTCCTTGTTTTGCTTGTGTGAGGCTTCTGCTTTCCCTATTAAACCGTCTTTATCTCCATCCACAAGTTTTCTCACTTTTACTTTTCTGATTCTCTACCTGATCCTGCTAGTGGAGAAGTGAATGAGTGGCTGTGTGGGGCTTAGCTGCCACCTGGGGTTAAGCCACAACACCTACGAAAAAGAACAGGAAGCTTCTTTTAACAACCATATCAACAAGGAAAGCTTGCACAATTGACTGAAAGAAACCTGAAAACTGTATCCTTTTCATCCTTTTTATGGTGGAATAAAACTGCTACATTTGACCCAGCATTGATATCAAGAACATTAAGTGCCAAATGTGGTGCTTAGCTTCTGAGGGATTTTCTCTCCCTGTCTTTCAACTTACACATTTATAGGTTTCCAGGTGCTGAGAGGAAATCTGTCCAAAATTAAGTATTTGAGCACGGTTACATTGGCAAGACTCACACCTAGCTGGAGCCTAAAACTGATCCCTTATTAGAGCACCTCAGTGGACTGAATTTATTAGCAACCTGAGCCAGAGTGCAAGGCACAAAAGTGAGTCAGAAAATGGGCTTGGTGCTTGGTAGGGTTGGGGATTTCCCAGCCTGCCTTGGACTCTGCTGCAGAAACTGAACATCCCTACCCTGGATACTGATGGTATTTTTTACTGTGTGTTCGTGTGTCCCTGCATTGCACCAGAGTTACACAAGCAGACTTGTGAGTGCAGCATCAGCCACTGCAGGATGAGGAGTTCCTGCTGGGGTCTGCTTATAGTGGTCTGTCTGGCTCCTATTGTTTTGTTACACAGCGTCAGAGGATTCCCCAGGACTTCACATCCACTCCTGTGACAAAGCAGAAGCACCACCCTGAAATGTCTTCTGTCTTCTCTTATTTTGGGCATGTGCTCACTATAGATTACAAAAATCTTCTGTTCTTCTGTGCCAGGCCAGGTTTTATTTGTCATTAGTCGATGCCTGCATAACCTCAGCATTTCCCCCTCATATCTGGAGAATGTTAAGCCAGAATTAATGACACATGGCTAACAGGCATCATGGCTAATATGTCACCAAGACTATCTCCCAGAGCAGCAGCCTCTGCTGAGCATCAGTCCTTGCCTTCGTGACTCTGCTGTACTCCTCCATGTAGTTTACTAATTCAGATTATGTGTAACATCTTTTGTTATTTAACACTAATAGGATTCAGTTGAACAATGCTTAATTACATCCAGGTCTCCTTCAATGGGTGGCTTGTTCCCCCTGTCAATGATCTAATAAGACTGAGACATACCATAAAATGGAGAATGAGTAATGCACACAGAGGTGATTATTATGCTGTGGTGCTCATGATAACAGCTGGAACAGATCACTGGATTACTGAAGGTACATGGATTTTGGGATAGCCCCTGCAAAACATTTTCAAGAATCCAGAGTTTCTCTCAGTCCCCAGGTTAACATACCCATCCAGGTTGCTTTTTCCTTCTTTCCAAATGATTGTTTCCTTTACACCATTTACTGCATCCTGAGGAAGGTTATTTAATCTCATCATGGATTTATCCGTGTGAAAACTGGGGAAGACTGGAAGAAGTTTGCAGCTCACAGTCATTCTTAAGTAAGAGTTAATGGTAGATCCAGGACACCAAATTATCTTTTATCAATACCTACTCAGTTTGGTTAGCAGTGATAGAAGCCATCAACAGGCACAAAAAACATGATACCTTTTAGATTGGTGAGATGGATCAAGTGAAGATTCCCCAGTTTGACAGACCTGGGGTCAAATGTGGGGGCAACCCCAAAAGCACAAGTTTCAAGGCCCCTGCTGTTGAACCCAGGCATGGGAGGGGGCAGTCAATCTGCTGCCCACCCTGTCACCACACTCTCCTGAGCAGAAGATGGTGAACCACAAGTCAGGATGCCTGAGGTATACACCATGCAAGCCTCTGAAGTGCTATGACCACCCCAGAAATGCTCTGGATAGAAAAGGAAATGGTGCATGCCACCCATCCAAACCCATGAGGTGTCAACAAGGTTTAATCCACACAGGATTGGACCATGGGCTACATAACTCAGTATCTCCCCTCAGCATGCACAGCCAAGGACAGCTTCGTTTCATCAGTGCTCAGCAGTGAGCACACACTAAACTCTATTATCCTTCCTTAAAATTCAATCCCTGGTCCCCTTGGTGATTCCGTAAGCTCCTCTAAGTAATCCAAAAGATTTTGGAGAGGAACACAATAGGTCAGCCAGATTCCTCCCATACTCGACCAAAAAAAGCAAAACACTCATCCTGCTTACATCACATGTTTTGGGAGCTGGGCTGCACACCACCTCAGCCAGAACACTGCAGCTCATCGACAATTTGCAGCCAGTTCCTGGACCATTCTGTAACATGGAGCCCTCAATGCTGAGAGGAAGTGAATGCAGTCAGCTTCCACCTGAAAACACCCAGCAGGGTGGGCTGCAACTCTCAAAAAACCTTCTGAATAACACCATGAAAAATTCTGCATCATACAGAAGCATGATCTGTCCAGTGGGCTTTCTTACATCCCTCCACATCACATTCAATCTAACTCAGACAAAAAAACCCACCCCAAACTAGGCAGAGCTGATGGACTCAGCTGCCTGAATAATGCAAGGGAAAACTTTCACCAGATTCAGTGGGCACCCTGCCTTTCTCCACAGTGACAAGACAAAGATTTAACTGCTTATCATGGATTTCTGTCAGGAAAATCTCACTTGCTCTTTCAGTTTGCTTATTTTTGCTGAAAACCATCTAATGACATGAGCCTTGGTAAACATACTACAGTAATAAAAAATGGCCTGTGCCATCATTTCAGATGACAATCAAAATACGTTAAGTATCATAAAACACCATAATTTCAAGGTTGTTTCTCATTAAAAATACATTTTCAGCAGATTCCATCTTCCTTGCCTTTAGAGCACTTCAAGAAGAAACAATATCCCTCTGTTCTGGACAGGTCACACTCCTGTTTTGTCACAGCTGTGAGCACTGGTTCCACCCCTGGAATTTGTACAACCTGACCTGGTCTGTTTATATTTATTTACACGGAGCTGAGTTAACTCTCACAAATGCTGATGTGGAAGCACAGAATGTGATACCATAGAAGCCTCAAACTTGCCCAACTCATGCCAGAGACGTGGAATTAGCTGTAATACCTTCCATGATGCTGCTGCAGCAAGGAGTCTGTCAACAAGTCCTTTTTCAGCATAGAACACTCCAGGCAAATACAGCCCTGATCTGTGTGGGACACTGAGCAGTTTTATAGCCACAACACATCACCTGGTGATAAACCTCTGCTGAACTGAGCAAAAGAAATGGGAGTGTTACATTCCTCCCCATCCTCCATCTCTGTATCCTATTCTGCAAGTTTTAGACAGATTTTTATTCTGTAAAGCATAATTTGGATGCATCTAGAAATCATAATTTGAGCTTTACTACATGTTCTCTTGGTGATTTTTTAAACTGTGTTCATTAAACTCTGATTGCATTCTGATACTCAAAGTGGAAAAAAAAGTAACTGGAAATCTCTTGGTAAAATGCCCCTGGGGTAGTTCCAGATTAAGAAGTTTAAATGTGATAAAAATGATTGACACATAAAGACCCTCCCTGCCCTGCACCAAAAGATCCAGAGGTGTTAAGATGAAACAACTCAAACAAGTGAAAAAAAAAAGCATTTATGAATTGGAGAATAGCTCAGGCTCATGTTTACTAGCTGGTTACAAACAGGGCTAGAAGCCCTTGCCTGTTCTCAATAATTTTTGTGGCAGGCAATATAGATGAAAATATGCTTTTATATGACAGCTAGCAGATGAACTAATTTATTTATTGCTCATAAAGGCTTGAGGACTTAGTCATCCAGTGGGGAAGGCTCTCCTGGAATCATAGATGCTCCTAAAAGGCTACTACTGTCCATTATTTTTACTCTTTGGATTTCAAGCCTAGAATCCAACTGTGTGAATTCCTGCTGTCAGATGGAACTGAGCAGATGTGTGAATTCCATCCTTCCCTTGGCCTGCAGGTTATTACCCACTCTTTGCTCATCTCACCTGCTGAGACCATAAGATCTTGCACAATTCTTAGTGTCATTTTTTTAATTGATGAATTTCAGATGCTATGAAATAAGCACCACAAGTAACAGCAACAGCCCATAATTTAGTCACTGGAAAGGGAACAGTTGTTCACTGCAAGCATGCAACACTTTAGTCAGGCCTTCTCAAATTTTCTGCAGATATTAAATACATAGTTTCTATAAATGGAGGGGCAGTCTGCAATACATTTTTGAGCAGGGCACTGCTGATGAGACTACAGTGAAGAATGTGACACTTTTTTTTTTTTAATTAAACACAGTGAAAGTAATGTTACATAGAGTAATGTGTCTATGGAATAAGGCAGTTCCATTTGAAAGGTTTAGTATTTACAACCACTTTCAGATTTTTTTTTTAAATGAAAGGTAAAATAAACTGTGGCAATGTTTAGATTCTGGACAAAGAGTAATGAACAAGCATCAAAACATTCTGCAAAAGTGAAAAATTGCACTACTCAATTGAAATGTGTTTATTTTGAGGTAGCAAAAAGGAAACACTGGACAGCATTCCTAAATAAACCACTGTGATACCCCATGCATTTTTGGCTTGGGAGCCCAGCCTCTTAGTGAAAACTGAGACTAATTTATCTAATCTGTTTTTCCCATAAGACAAAGAAACAAAATTTAAAATCACACTAGAATAAAGTAGAATAGTTCAGTCATTCAGGAATTCTGAAGCTGCTCTTCAGCTGAAGACCTCAAAATAAAGCTGTATAAGCTTTTCCAAGATGATCCTTTCTGCAAGTGTCCCTTGTTGGTGGGGGAAGGTGAGTGGGAATCATATGGTGCTTTTATTCAGAGCAACAAAACAAAAAAAAGGAAATGCCTGCATTTTTTTCTGGGACAAAAGAGTGAAAAGTTTTTGACAAGCTCTAATATTACAGCAATACATCAGCTTTGCACTAATTCTGAAGAGAGGTATTTTCATATAAAAACAAACTTATATACTTGGAATTTAACACCAAATTCAGCCTTGTGCAACGCAGTCCTATTTGCAGTATGTAATCCTACATATGAAATTTAAATGAAAGAAGCATTTGATATTCTGAAACTTCTATATCACAAATAAATGGGCCATGAATCATGGTGAAAACAGACAAAAAAAAATCTTTTCTGCCCAGGCTTTCAATAAATTCCTAATTCACTGCTAGAAGTGATTACCAACCCGTCAGCCTCACCTCCACGCCTGGTAAGGTCACAGAACTGATCATCCTGGAAGTTATGTGGAAACATATGGAAGAGAGGGAGGTGATTAGAGACAATCAGCCTGTCTTCACCAAGGACAAATCATGCCTGAGAAATCTAGTGGAACTCTATGATGGAATGACTGCCCTGGTGGTCCCTCACCATAGGGAATGGATGCCATTTAGAGACACCTTGACAAAGACTAAGGAGCAGACCCATGTGAATTTCATGAACTTCAGTAAGACCAAGTGCAAGGTCCTGCATGTAGGTCTGTGGGGGAAATGGATTTGTTGAGAATTCTCAAAGCCTGACAGAAGGCTCACATTGTGTGCATCTGTATGCAAACTTCGAGACAGAAAATGCTGACTTAGAAATGCCATGGAATAGGACATTGTTCAGAGAGAAATGGAACTAGAAACAAGATTCAAATGATAGCCTTGCAAATAAGACTAGATATTTTAGAGAAATAGGACTATGAAAGATGCATTGTAGTAGGACCCACAAGGGGTGATTTTAGATGACTGGCTTTAAGGAATTAATGGCATTGTGTGGCAAAATCTGATAGGCCAAGCAACACTTACAATATATTGTAATTAGGAAATAGTTGGCTTCCGATTGTGATGGTGTGAACTGTAACATCTATATTGTCTCACCCTTCACATGAAACTAAACACAGAATAAAAGTCTTTAAAACACCTCTCAGTTGCCCCATCTCTGGGTCAGAACAGAGTATAATCCAACAGGTCTGGGCAATCCTCAGTATCAGTACAGACTGGGAGGTGAGTGGATATGAGAGCAGCCCTGCAGAGAAGGATTTGGGGATACCGGTGCATGAAAAATTGGGCACAGGCCAGCAAGAACCACACCCTGGGCTGCATCACAGAAATATTGCCAGCAGGTTATGGGGGGTCATTCTCCCAATTACTCCTCTCTGGTGAAACCCCATCTGGAATACTGCATCCAGTTCTGTATGTTCACCCAGTTTCCACAGTACAAAAAGACATGGACCTGTTGAAGCAGGTCCAGAGAAGGGCTAAAAATGGGGTCAGAGGACTGGAGCACCTCTCCTATGAAGACAGCCTGAGAGAGCTGGAGTTGTTCAGCCTGGAGAGAAGACTGGGGACACATTATAGAAGCATTCCACTACCTACAGAGGGCTTACAAGAAAGACAGAGAGAGACTTTTTAGCAGGGCCTAGTGACAGGACAAGGGGAAACAGTTTTAAACTGTCAGAGGGTAGATTTAGATTGGATACCAGGAAAAAAATGTTCTGATGAGGGTGGTGAGACATTGGGACAGGTTGCCCAGAGACAAGGTAGATTTCTCATTATGGGATGTGTTCAAAGTCAGGTTGGACCAGGCTTTGAGCAACCTGCTCTAGTGAAAGGTGCCCCTGCCCAGTGCATGGGGATTGAACAAGATGATCTTTAATGTACTTTCCAACACAAAGCATTCTTTGATTCTATGTTTCTATGATTTTAAACACCCAAAAAAGGAATCCAAGCACTGAGAGAGTGAGGATCCAGAGGGGTTTTCATTACTTGGATGTTTTGTGCCATCACAGCTGGAGATTTAGCTTTTGAGTGCAAACTTCCTTCAAACCATCAATCATTGTCCATTTACAGTTTTCCTCCTGTATTTGATTGGTCAGTCAAAAACAATTGCTGATTTTCCCAGCTTTACAGGGAGCCACAAGATTGCTTTAGTCAGGCTTTGGAAAAATAAAATTGCATTTTGTGAAAGTATTTTCAAAGTAGAAGCTAATCAGAAGTAAAGACCTCCAATTCTGTTTGCTTCCTCTAGAACATGTCATAAATATATGTGTTTGGTTTACAGATAGACTGAGAGCATACAGACCCTCCAAAACATGACCTCCATTGCCTGATGGGTGTCTGATGAAGACATAAGCCTATATGCCTTTATCTGTGAAGCCCTGATGTCAAGAAAGTGAAAAATGCAAATCTCCTCTGAGAAACTGTGGTAAACTGAAAGAATTTACAGCGGTTGCCTCTGAAAAGCTTATGCATTTACAAGCACAACTTTCACATTTGTTACAGTACTCTCTGCCACAGCTCTCTGACCCCAAGTTGTGCTTGAATGGCCTGATTGTAAAAAACGTGTGGTGTTTATGAAGAGAATTTGGTAGAGGATTCACCATTTTAGTTGCACATTATGAATAGAGGTTATTGAGCATCCCAATTTGTAGGCATGCATGAATATGGAGGTGTCTTCCCACAGGTATGGTGTGGCAAGGGCATCCACAGAGCAGTGGGCATGAGGGGCTCTCTGCTACACAGGCAGCAGGATGAGCAGTTGACATGGAATTTTCTTTGCCACTTCTCACCAACCACTTGCAGTTCTTGCTCTGGGGTCCCGAATTTAGGTCAAAACAAATGGGGGAAAAAAAAAAAGCAATCCCATTTTTGGGATGGGAGATAAAGGGAGATAAAATTTCCCTAGACTCTTTTCATTGGCAGGCACTGGACACTGCTCACAGGTCTGGTATGTCAGACATGGTCCCAGCAGACTGCCCAGCACAGAGGCTGCAGGTGAGGCAGCTGTTTCAGCCAGGGCTGTTACCACTACAAACATGTTTCTCTTTTGCAATCTATTGCAAAATCTATCTACTTGTCCTCATCTCACAAAACACAGGCAATATTACAAAAACCCCAAACATATTATTATTATTATCATTATTATTATCATTATTATTATCATTATTATTATCATTATTATTATCATTATTATCATTATTATAATAATATTTTCCAAACCCAGTGATTAATTGTGACCAAAGGTCTGTGACAAAGATCTTATTTGGCCAGTACTGTCTTCATGGTTTCTTGAATTGCAGTGTCACTAGAGGAAAGTACATCACACTTCCTATATTCCTGACTTCTTACATAATAGAGGAAAACAAGCTCAGGGTCAAAATAAAACATAACCCAAGAACCCCATATTGGGGGGGGTGTACAAAAAAACAACAGAAAAATTAACATTCCACATGTTTCAAGAATGTAAACAACATCAGCACACAGACATGCAGAAAACTGGTGTTACTCAAACCAGGCACTGCCAATTCTCCATCTAATGAGTTGTTGAATCCTGAGACAATCAGAAACTGCTCATGAGAGCTTAGTGAACAACAGCATTTGTTTTCCCTTCTGATTTCTCCTTATTAAAAGCTACAGGGAAAGCACTGGGCTAGAAAGACTACCTCAATTACTCTTAATTGCTGTCCGTTCTGATTAGCCCAGGGCACGGTGATCCCACAGCAACCAGCACAGGACACAAAGCAGGTGCTCTGTCCTTTCCCGGTCACTCCCTCTGCCTGGAGTGGGAATGCCATGGAGGGAATGAGTGCAAGCTCCCCCTTCACAGAGGCTGGTGACACCCATGACCACATTTCGTGTTAAAAGGAAGGCTTGGCCTTCTTGTTTTGCTCAACTGTCCTTTCTCTTTTTTCTTTTTTTTTTTTTTTCCCCATCTCTATGTTTTGGGCAGTGTTCCAAGCAATCTCATGAATGAAACTCCACCTGGCAGAGTGCGAGGGCTGCTACTGCTTGGATGGGAGGCTGAACATGGCTGTGGCAGCTCATCTACAGAGCAGGGACATGTGTATGGCCCAGATACATAAAAACAGGAAGAAACACTTTTCCAGAATCAAGATGAGGACAGAGGACTGCCTCAAGGGAGCTGAGTGAACATTGAAGCTTTTTTGAACAAAACAGAGGAAGTAAGATATTGCTTATTCCTGCTCCTTGCTATTTCTCCTTTGGCATAAATCTGAGAGATAGTTGGGGCATGACAAGGAACTAACAGGGTTCCTTGACACATAAAAATAGTTGGAAAACAGAGATGCAAGGTGGTAAACTCTGAGTTTTCTGTCTATTTCTGACATGGTTTTCCGCATTAGAAAATATCACAAACATAGATACTGGGATACTATATATCCTATATATGGAGGAGATGGATATGGCTTCAGAACATAAATTATCATCAAATGAGGTTTAACTATTAGTTGTTTTATCACCCAGCCATCTAGAACCACATTCAACATCTCTACTGTTCACAAAAATATAAGAATACAGCAATGAGAATGTTGGAATGTCCATCTCAAATCAGCCTGTAGTAAAGACCAACTTAATAGTTAAGTAGAAGGAAACTAAGAGTTTCTTTATACTATCAGTCAGTGAGGAGACTCAGTACTGAACAAAACATTATTTTTATAAATCTCATACCAACCTGATGCAAAACTTCATGGCAGGACTAACTTTACTTCTGCAAAACTTTAAAAAGTTTTTTCAACTTCACAGTGAGATGCAATAATTCTTTGATGTTAACAGACTTTCTTGTGCTCCTCTGACAAGTGTTAAAGGACTGCATGGTGCATGCTACTACAGAGGAAACTAGTCTTGCTCACTGAGATCCTGGCTCTAATTCACTAAACACAATGAAAATAAATGACGGCTCTAATTATGATTTAAAGCAACATACTTATTTAGGCCTTTCAGCTGCCTGCACAAGCATTGTTTAACTCTCTGCCTTCTAGCAGTGGGATGACACAAACCTACCCAAATCATCTCACACTTCAACACTGCTTTAATCAGTGGAGCTGTACCTATTTGCAACAGAGTTGTCTGTGACCTAGGAATGTAACTCCTGAGAGATAGTCACAAAATTCTCCACTCTCCTCAGATTTCTAAAAGGCGTTTAAAGTTATTATGAGAAAATTATGTTACAGATAGCTTCCATGAATTTCAAAAAGAGCCTGAAGGAAGAAATCCCAGAAAAAACCACACAAATGTTTTGTTTACTGTACCACAGCTGAAATGCATAATCAGAACTTTAAGGCCTGGGAAATCAGCACGGACAATCCCAAATCCTCGTAACAAACCATAACCTGACAAGAATAATGGTCGGCTGTGGGTATCTCATCTGCACCAGGCAGAGCTGCAGACAAATTACGGATCATCCTCCTCCCAACTCTGTCTTTCACTTAAGCTCTCCCCTTGCCACTGTTCAAATATTTCAAATAAGCCACTTTGACTTAAATGTCTAATTTACTGGAAATCTGCTGGCAACATCTTATGAGTTGGCTGAAAAACAAGCAAAGTAATCTGCAAAGCTTTAAAACCAACACAGTTTTAAATGGGGATGTTTGCTGACTGCTTTTTCTCTCTTAGTAGTGGTCAGCTCTGGCAGCAAAATGCTTTAAAAAACATACAGCCCGTGCTAGAAAAAGATCAGAAGCGGATCAGATGTCAGCACCAGCTCATGTCAGTCTTGCAAGAAAGAGGGAAAAACAAAGTGAGATGAGTTTTTCTTGCCATGCATCACTCTGTGTTCCACATCTGCCCACGAGAGCTCCGTGGCACAGCACGGCATCTCTGCCAGGGGACCTAGACCTGCAGTGTCAGTGGGATCCTGCTGTCCACCACTGTCCCCAAAAGAACTGATCAGCCTTTATTCTGACAGCACCAGGACTTTCCTCCTGGTGCTCCTCCTCATTGGGCTGGCAGTCCTGGAGAAGGCAAAGAAGCCTGGGTGCTGGTTTGACTTGGAACAGCGATAGGGTTCAGGGTGAGGGCAGCCCTGCTCACAGGCAGGCAGTGGATGCCCATGCAGGGTCTGGCTGTCTCTGGGAGTGGGAGGTGAAACCCCCTGGATTTGTGAGCAGTGGCAGGTTATGGCACCACTCTCCTTCCCTGCCCTTGCTACACTATGTCCCATTTTATCTGTTTGCATTTGCAAGACTACACAAACTGTGCTGGGCTGGAAAAGTGCAGATAATGCTCTATTTTCTTTAAGAACATGAAGTCTTTTAAATATTTGGGAGGTCGACATGAAAGAAGAGTCCCCACCCAAAAGTCTTAAATGCCATACTCATTTTCTAAGGGATTTTTCCTAAAGGGCTGTGTTGGGACCCGTCTAAAAAGCAGTGAGTTGAGTTTACAGCCCTGGGTATCCCTTCTAGACAGGCACACAATGGCAGCTGACCACGCAGCACCCCCTTCACCCTGCCTGCCTCCTCTCTCCTCTGCTCTCCAATGCTTGGGGGTGAAGGTGGCGAGCACCCACGGATTTTGGGGCAGGATTAACCTGAGAACCAGCCCGGGATTTTGGAGGCTCGCTGTGAGGTGAGGTGAGCAGCAGCAGCCCATGCCCTGCTGACTCAGCTTGCTGGGCTCGCTCAGGATGGTTGGTGGGTGAGATTGGGTTACATGGCAGAAATCATAACAAAGGCAGGAAGCAGATCAGTGCTCCCTGGGTTTAACTCTCTCTCTGGGGACCCTGCTGGTTTCCAGACTGCAGATGGTTTTAACCCTGTCCTGAAACCTGTCTGTGTGGCATGCTCTGCTCTGGTGAAATCAATCCTGGTACATAAAATAAAAGCAAATCAAGGCAGCAGAGGAACGGCCCCAACAGGCGCCCGTCAGAGATGTCCAAAGGGTTTTACATCTCTTTTTATGAAAGGGCACAGAAACACGAACCCTGCTGAGCAGCGGTCAAATCAGAGTAACCAGACTGCAGCAAGGGAGTCCCTTGGCAGAGTTTTGGGGTGACCCCCTCCCTGTTGTTCCCTGCCAGCTCTGTGTGGCTTTGCCTCCCCACAGCTGCAGAGCATCTCTGTCACCTTGAGCCTGGCTCTCCTGATTTTGCTCTCAGCACTGCACTTCCAGCACGGGTCAGGAGGGAAACCCCACCCAACTTCATGCAGCTTTAGTAAATCTAGTACCAAAAAAACCAGTTGTGCCCTCAACTGCTTAGTTTTGGTGGCTGAGTTGATGCAATGTGTCCATCAGAAAGAGGATGTCTTTCATAAAACCAATCAACTCTGCAGGACTGTATTTTATTTAAAAGAGCTCAAAGGAAACAATATGAACACATTACTGATTCTCTCAAGTACTGATTTGATTTCATGTGGTTTTTTTTTCACTTCGCAGCAGGGTGCTTAGGAACAAGTCCTACCTGTGATATGAAGGGTTGCTCAGTGTGGAGGAGCAGGGGAACAAGCTTTGCAATCCCCAAGCTGAATTGTTTGGGGGAAAAGAAGACATTTTTCATGAGATCATAATGACCACAGCACTATCTTTGGTTCCCTCTGGGAACTCGGATGTTCTGGCAACAGAAATCTTGAAAGGTGAAACACGGTCACCTGGAGGCTACGAATCCTTTTCATATACAAATCTGATAGCAAAAGGACAGAGAAGTGACTACCAAGAAACCCTTGCTGGGAATTTGCCTGAGTGAAGGTTGCAGGACTAGGCTGGTATCACGGCTTCCCTCCATCAGGACTGCAAAGGAGGTAACAGTCCCATAACACATCGTCCTGCAAAGCTCCCATAACTGGTGTAATAAGGAAGAGTGTCTTAATTTAGTTTCCCCTGTATTAATAGCTTATGAAAACTATTAAAAAAAAAAACAGTCATAGGGGTAGAGTATTGCAAAACCCAACAAACCTCAAAACACACCCACCCTGGAAATGTCTGCCATTCACAGCTTCACCAAGTATTTTCTTTTAACTCACCACAAGACTTCCCAGAAGAACAACTGAAAAGACGTTAGACATTATTTATTTTTCTTTTTAAAATATTGTTTTAAAAACCTCCCAGAAGGGAGAAAAATAAAGTAAATTATTATAGTGCCACATCAGCACAATTGCCAAGCTCAAAATGAAGAAGACTACAGTGATCTAAGTATTCCTTTGACGTAAGATGCTTTTTAATTTCACAGTCAGCTGTTCTGCTTCCTTTTACAAAGACACTTCCACTTAATGTCGTCTAAGTCACCTTGAATAGCCACTGAACATACACAAATTCGTAGCTCTTTCGCTTATTTTGTGGGTTTGTTTTGATAATCTGGTTTCATGCATGGGAAAGTTCACTCTCTGTAGTAAATGAAAGGCTTTCATAAGGGGTCTTCTTTCCATTGGAGACACCATTAGAGGCCAATTGCTATTCAAACCAGCTGTAATAAAAAGGGCTTGTTGTGAAGAACACAGCTCTATTTCTTTTTATTAAAGCACAGAGCTACTCACAGTAACCTTTTGCAAGACAACTGAGAATAAAAACAGCTTCACCATGCTGTATTTCACACAGCAGCTTGCCAAGAACACGAGTTTCTCAGGAGTCGGAGCTGCAGCAGAGGAGCAGATGTGGCTCTAGCTGCAGAGGTGGGCTCCAGCCAGCACCCTCCCGTCCTGTGGGTCAGCACACTCGGTGGTCACATGCTGGGCAAAGGGGCTAAAACTCGTGCTGTGTCTGCATCTGCTGCTGGCCCAGAGTCAAGGCCCGCTGAAGCAAGAGGCGAGCCGTGAAGTTTACGGGGTTTATGGGGTGCCGATCGCCCTCTGACAAGGGCAGGCATTTCCTGCAGCTACCAAATTTCCCTCCTGCATGCTCTCGATGGGCTCAGTACTGAAATGAGCTTTCTGCCTTCTGCTGGGCTGCTCCAGACCTAACCCGTATGGGCAGGGGGAATAATGGACAGACTTACAGCTAAACATGGGAAGACAGGAGCCGCCTCTGCCTTGCTCCTATTATCTTTTAAAAAGCAAAAGCAGACCATGGCACCACAAACCTGCATCTCCACAGAGCCTGCAGCTTTCTGAACCTTAATGAACTTGAGCTGTGAACACCACACAAAGCACAGAGATCTTTCACAGGTGTGGCTTCATGAGCTGCCTTGGCCATGGTTCCAAGGATCCAAAGGATGGTCCTGATCTGAGACCAGCAGAGATGGAGCAAAGGGAGGGTTGAATGACAGGTCTCTGAAAAATGATCTTTATTTTGGTTCTCTTTCATGAGGCAAGAGAAAGACAATGAAGATATGTTTACTCCTCTTCTTCTTCTCCTGCAGTGTTTCAGCTGATTCAGACCCTCACACATACCAAACTCATTACTTTGAGCCCCCCAAGTTTTCTCCTAATTTTAGCTAACCTTGATTAACTATTTAAACAGGTATCAGTATTAAAATTGTCAATATTCTGGAAAGTTTTTTCAGCTCCTGTGTAATGACCAGAAGAACATTATGTTTGTTTATCTGCCTCCCCTCAAAACTCAGCTATGCTGCTGCTTTCTGCAAGGTACCTAAGGTAAAGAAATTTTGTACAACACTGAAATCTGCACATGGTTATTTTTATAAATTTGGGATAGAGGTTAAACATGCAGCATCATTAAACAAGAAGAAACCTCTTTTCTTAAGGAGACAAGTTACTTTGTTTGATGCAGCCAGAAGTATTATCACTTGGGCCTTGGAATACACTGAGCACAAGAACCACATCTCAGATTTTTGGCTTTCCAGACCTAGGAAACAATGTTTGGAGCACAAATTTCCAGATGGAACCTATATGCAGTCTAGTCCTGCAGGTCTGTCTTTGAAGCTGTGGTGTTAGGTAGTCCTACACACTGAGCCAAATCCAGTTTGGATGTATTCACACAAAGGACAGAGGTTTAAATATAAACATCTGTGCATGCAAGCAGGGATGTGTAGTAACTTCTGGAGACAAGTGAATTTAGCTGTGCACAGATGCTGTGCTGAAACCTGGACAGTGGATGTTTGGATTAATCTGGCTTCAGATTGTGCAGTCTTAATTAAGGACAAGATCTCTCCCACTCCCAACTTGAGACTTCCAGGTCAGATTTAAAATTAAATCACCAGTTATGTGAGGCATTATACACCAGATTTCCACCTGAAACAATTCTAGAAACGAAGGAAGAAGGAAGAAAAATATCTTTTGGCTCCATATATTACTATTTCTTGTAACCAGACTGTCCTCTATCATATGATAAAGCAGAAATATGCTATGTAAGGAGTCTTTCAGTCAATGGTTGTCACTACACATGCAGATGGTCTGAAATTATACCTTCACCCACTAACTAAACACAAAAGCCAAGGGTTTTTTTCTGCCATTGAGCACTACCAAATGTAGGGTATATTGATCACCACAAGCATGGCAAGTAAAAGCTTCCATGTCCATTCCTGAACTAATTCAAAATATAAAATTTGGTAGAATTTTCCATCTTCCCTGACCAAGACCTTGAAAACAAGCACAAAGACACATGTTATATAATGCAAATCAACAAGCATTTTCCAAATATTTAAAATTTCAGGTTTTGAAAAATATGCAGCAAAGCCTTGTCAAGCAGACCCTCATGCCCAGATGTCCTTAAAGGAAAACAATTCTGCCTTGCTTCTCTGTGGCATCATGAAACAGCTGCCAGAGAAGACACAAAGTCCTGCTATGCTAGGCCTGAATGTCTGCACACAACTTTAAACACAAATTCTCCTTACAAGCCTCATTTGGGCTGAAGCAAAGTGGATCCCTGGGTCTCGCACTCCACCTACTACAGAAACTTCTGCTGCCTCCACTAAGAGTCGCAAGCTGAATCACAAAACCACACTCACATCTTCTTTATTTAAGGCATCAATCTCTCTGTCTGGCTGAGTGGGTGGATTTTCCAGATGCATTCCTGACCAAGCTGAAAAGCAGGATACAAACCTCTCCATGCACCCACTGCACAACTCTTGTCTGTGGCTGGCTCTGGGCACTGAGCAAGACTCCTTCCCACTCACACCTCTCTCCCAACCTCTCTCCACTTTCCAGAGTCTCAGCCCACTCACTTAACCCAGGCTGGAACAGGACAAATGGAAATTCCTTGGCTCTTGGCTGCTTCACCTAAGGTTTACCCATATACAGAAGGCTAATTCAGACTGGGTAAAATTTTAATCCAAGCTTTAGTTTGGCTAATCTTTATGTAGCGTAGCACAGTGGAGTTTGAATTGGTTTTGACTTAGCAAAGCAGAATTTTCTTCCCTTGTTAGTGTTTGCAACAGGGCGAATCATCCCAAACCACTCACCTCATTCTTCATTTGTGCTATCCCTTGTACTGTTCTCTCTCACAAGCTTCTTTAGGCTTTTATAGGCTTTTCCCAGCTTTTATATAAGACATAGTACGGAGATCTGGAGTTGACAATATTATCTATGTAGTAACTCAAAATGATCAGAATGGTGATGCTGTTGCTCAGCATGTAAGTCCTTTCCTGCAGCATTGGCCTCTCCTTGCTATTGCTATTTTTAAAGAGGTAGTTGCCTCAGATCCCTAAGAGTAGCTGATATGACTCTTACCCTAAGTCCTATATTCAGATTTCACATGGAAGTCAATCTTCAGACAGAAAATTTTCTCTCTGGAAATTATCAAGAAATGTGTCAAGCACAGCAATGTGATGTGGTGGCATTCAGTGCCACCTTGCCAAGACACTGGCCAGGCTCAGGGCTGCTGACTGGGATGGTAGAGGACAGCAGAGATATTTAGGTCTGGGTCTAGGTCCAGGTCCCACATTCAGGTCTGGGTGAATCTCATTAAGTTGCACACCTTCCTGGCAGTGGCTCCCTCAGGAACATGGGAAACCAGGCACCAACCACACACAGCTACAGTATAGGTTGAGGAAATTCCTAAGAAATACAAAGGATCCAGGATATCAAAGCACATGACAGGTATGTATTTAATTTGTGTGTGCTGTTAGGTTCATCCAAAAAAATAGCCTAAAGGGAACACAGCACCCCCTTTCTTATGGAAAGACCAGTGTGCCTATGCTGCTTTCTGATGGGAAATCATTATGAAGAAGGTACTGAAAAGTTAAAGATCAACTGGACACAACTGAGCACTTGCAAGGGTAGAATTAACAGCAAAGTATAGTAGCAGCTGGCTGCAAATGCAGATTTGTATTTGGAATAAAGCTTAAGAGGAGCTCAAGTGTAATTCTGGTACATTTTACAATCCCATGGCAGTGCTGCGAGAGTCCACTAACATGTATTTTCTCATATCTGACTTTTTAATTTCTGCCACAGCTTTCCCGTGTTACTCCTTTGCATGGAAACATAATGATACCAAGTGCTGAAAACACAGTGCTGAGTTTCCTTCCAAGACAGTAATTTCACAGGTAACTTTGCTACAAGGTTGAACAGCCCAGAATGCAGCCTAGGTGTTCTGGCAGCAAGCTGATGTTACCAAACATCATTATTTGTCCAGCTAGTTTACAGGGAAATAAAAACAAAATCCCCAGGTGTCGCTTACAGTGTAGCCAATGTTTTTCATTCCTCTCGTAAATACAACATGCTGTTCAGCCCACACACCTATTTTATAGCTCTAATGAAAAAGACAGAGCAAAATTCACACATCATGGTGACCACACTGCCTTTCAATTCACCCCTGTAAAAAGACAGAGATTGATCAAACAGGTATTGCTCCAAGTATGCGAATGCAATATGTGAAGAAGTATGTCAAGAATTTTAATTGTACTGAATAGGAAAAACCCATAACTAAGAGAAAATAGATTGCCTACATAACAACCCACAGCTGGAGTGACTTTAGTCCCCATGGCACTGCTAAGAGGCCTCTTTATGGGCTTGGATTAGAAGTGCCTTTAGCCAGGCACAGCAGGACAGGTTGGAGAGGGGCAGCCTCAATCCCACAGACCTGAATGTCTCGGCTCTTTCAGCTCCTGACTAAGTCAGCACAGGACACATAGACCTAATAACTTCTTGGATCTTGCTGTTACTGCCTGACACTGATGGATTTCTCAGGGTCCACCAACTATTCTCCATCTCTACGAAGATAGGTGGTTTCAAACTTGTTGTTTGGATATTCCATCTATCACATGTGCCATTACATTGCAGGAGGCAGAAGGTAGCAGAGGAGGGACTGGTGGCACAGGGGCACCTTCACAGCTCCTGAGCACGTTCCCCTGCAATGGCAATACCGTATACATGTCAGCATTTTCTTAATTTATTGAGGCTTCAGTTCCCTACCAAGTGCTCCAGTACTGGGAATATGTGCTGGAAAAGAAAAGAAAGACAAAGAAACTGTATCTAGAAAGTCCCTCCCCGTGCAGCCCCTGATGCTGGGATTGAAGCCCCAACACAAACCCAGGACTCCTGAGGGTGCTGGATTCTCTCAGCTGCTCAGGGCTCACCCTAGGAGAGGGCAGGCTCGATCCCCTCCCACCTTACTGACCATGGCAATTAAAAGGGTCATTTCAAATGAAATTTCTTGGCCTAAAATGAACAGCCACACGGGCACCACCATTCAGTGGGGATTTCATACCCCAGGACACACGCAGGCAAAATCCTCATCTGTCAAATATGGCCAGATCAGTGAACTGGAAGCAACGTGCCTGGCTTTCCTCTGGCTTTGTGAGTGCGAGTGACCCTGTGACTTTTTATTAAGCCATATGATTACACACTGCAGGCATACAAGTGAAAGAATGCCCAGGGAGGTATGTGGTTGTGGCACCTGAAATCCCTCACTGGTCGTTTACAAACCATAAAGAAAAATTGACAAATTCCTAAAGCTTATAATTTTTTTTTTCATAGGGGCTTAAGGTTTGTGTGGATATAGCACACCACCAGGCTGATGCCAGACATTTTTTTGGTGCTTGTTGTTAGAGATACGAACAATGGCTCGGATTTATTCAGAGACATGGACTGAAGTTATTCCATCTGTGCAGTGCTAATGAATAAATTCTATTCCTGAACTATTGCAAAATTCTGAGCCATGAATTTTGATCATGTTTGAACAGTTATTTACAGGCACAAACTCCCCTGTATTTTTAAAAACCATTTTCAGAAAAAGCTTTGTATCTTAAAGTTTTCATTTTTGCTGTAAAATCTAAATGCTAAATCTAATTCTGTAGATCTGTAAATGCTAAATCCATTCACAATGCTTTTATCAGCTGTACCCTCCTAAAACTCCCTAGTTATATTTTATCAAATCTGAAGAAATAATATATAACTTCTTGCTGTACAAAATACTATAAAAAATGGATGGTGAGAGAACAGTTAAATGGATCTTGTTCAGCTGTTCCCAAGACATTCATCAGGGGGAAAAAACCCCTATTTTACTAATATGTTTTTAAACCAGTTTTTTATCCCCTCACCTTTTTTTAGTACTGCAAGGCAGGATGATACATTCATTCTTGGTCCACAAATTCCTAGACTTGATTCTTACACCAGGAATCATGCTTAGGAGCTAGATTGTTGTAACTGCATGGAAGAGGTATCCTGATCTAGTCATGTCTTATATACCCTACAACAGATACCTGAAGAAGTACCTGCCTTCCCTGAGAGGGCTCCCTGGTAATTTTTATCCCTCCTTCCCTGTCAGCTCTTGACCTAAGGGGAAGGCTGGAGGATCAGTGCCTTGGTGTGCACTGGACCTGCCTGGGGACATGACTGTCCCCTACTGACAGCTCACCAGGGAAGAGGGGAGGTGAGGGTGAGGAGTATCCTGACTCACTATCTAGAGCATGGAGGTGACCAAGATGGGTGTTTCTGTGGAGAACACATCTCTCAGTCTGCAATTCTGGCTGTGTTTGCCAAGGGCAAAGGGTAATTATCTTACACAAGCTGTTTAGTCTTCCACTTATCTATAGTGTCCTGGTCCTATCTTCTGATTCCTTGGAAAGTTTTTCTTCATCAGCAAGGCTTTCAGCTCATTTCTTTGAAGTCTGCCTTCTGAAACACTACAAATGTGCTTTGCAACAGTTCAAAGACCATCTTTTCTGCTTTCAGCAATTCCATATTTTGCTGTAGCTTTGAATTATGCAATCAGTAATTTAACAGGAAATTTCTACTTAAAAGACTCCATTTATTAAAGTGCAGATCTTAAGTTCTTAAACATTACCATACGGAAACAAAATGCACAATGAATTCTACACCTATTACCTCAGAATGCCATGAGTTAGGGAGATCAGATCTTCTACCTTGGAGTCCATTTTATCCTTTCAATTCCCTTGCCTGTGGAGATGCTCAGAGCCCGAATCTCAGAGGAAAGGGCCAAACCGTGCCAGAAAAAGATCTCATCCTTCTGTCTACCATCTAGAAACTAGTCTTAGCTCTCATGCCTGAGATTTAGCATCCTCAAAGTATATCACATTGGAAAGGAAATTTTGCCCTTTCCTCATTCATTCTTTCCCAAAGTGAGCTGTGCATGAGGTGGTACAAACCAGTGACATTGATTGATGAAAGAGTTAATATTGGCGGCAATCTGGTAGAGGAAAACCAGTGGAGAGGCTTAGCTTGCCATCTGGAGCAGATAACTTTAAAAGAGCCTGAGAAATGGGGTTGAAGATTAAGTAATGGGATAAGAAACACGCTTCCTCACTTTTTCAGTGCAGCAATCTGGAGGCATTGCAGCTGAGCAACTTCTGGCAGCATCCCTGCACATCTGTAGCATCCATTGAAAAGAAGTAAACAGCATCAGTGAGCTGGAAAGACTGTTTTCCTTACCGACTCCTTGCAGCGAATCTGTCCTACGCTCAAAGGAGAAAAAATCTGATGTGTATTTTCCTAGGACTAGTCTGCTTCTGTATTCATTGTATTT
Organism: Brachypodius melanocephalos; assembly: GCA_013398615.1. NCBI lineage: Eukaryota > Metazoa > Chordata > Aves > Passeriformes > Pycnonotidae > Brachypodius > Brachypodius melanocephalos. The sequence goes on along the minus strand of VZSR01001685.1, from coordinate 9,617,563 downwards.
AATATGTTAGTGTGCTATGCTTACTATGTTTGGCTTAGTATGGCCAGTTAATGTTCTATTGACTAAAAAAGACAATAGTTTGACAAATTCTCAGAAACTAACTCATTTGAGAAGGAAGGACAGCATGATTCAGCAAAAGGGGAAGTGGTGCAAGACAGTGCATATTCAGTCGCCTTTTCAAAAACTTCTTCCCCAAAATGAGAACTGCTGGAGAATGCCTCTCTCCTTTCCTCCTTCTGCTGATCTCTTCCTTCCTTGAACCAAACTACAGGCTCCAGCAACAAGGCAGCTAATAATAAACTCCTCAGCTGAACTCTAGGAAAGTAGCTTGATCAAGGTTTTGCCTGCCAAATGCTGACCAACACGTGTTCCCAGCTGCCAGCAGGGACTGACTGCTAGCCACGTTTTTTACAAACCAGCTATACTTTAGCCTTCTGCCCCTCAGAGCATATTTTACTCCAAACAAGACCTCCCAGTTCCCAATGATGGAGTCAAAGGTACTTGACTCATGGTCCACCTACCATATCTCATGTCCATGGAGCATACAGGGACTCCTCCAATCACAATATATTAACACAACTGCTCTTGCACTATGACTCCTGAAACAAAAACCCCACTGCTGTTTTTATGCCTGCCTCCACCAACAGGCTGTACAGGAACAGCGCTGGCATTTCAGCCAGGAGACAAACAGGACTTCTTTCAAAATTACATTTTATCAAGGTTTCTGTAATAAAACTGGGTCCTTGCCTTGGGATCTCCCCTTATTGCCTTCTTTTATCAGGAAGGACATAGACTCGAGAAGAAACACCAACTGAGACAGCAGGTGTAACATTTCCTACTGATCAGGCAGGAGCTCAGCTGCATTTTGTCCCCAAGAGCAACCTCTGGTGCTTCACTTGAAATGCTGACCCAGTTGTCCATTGATTTTGGAGTCTTTTAAAGTTGTGCAGGTCACCTTTCTCTCTGGAAGACCTCAGTGCCAGGTGAGGAAGCAGCCAGCACTGCTGAAGGCACAAGGCTCCCACTCTCTCCAGAGGCTGCTCAGAGGCTGTCTGGAAACGCAGCAGAGACTGTAAAGGTGGGAACACACTGAGTCAGGTTTTCTGAAGGAGGGGAAATAAACCCTTTAAAGAACACAAATGCATGAGCACCTGCAGTCAAACAGCATGGTGCAGGGATGTGTGGAAACCAGGCCAGCCTAGCTCCTCCCTGAGCCACCCCATTATGCTGGGAAGGATGATGAGGAGGAAGTTTGGGCTCCAAAATAGACAAAGTAGGCTCCTTGGATTGGGATCCTACTGAATTACACAGCTCTCATCAGTGCCAAGGCTACGGCTTCATGATCCCATTCCCCCTTTAGTCAAGGCTCTTCTGTACTGCAGATATTTGGGATACCTCCCTGACCACAGCAATGTTGTTTTCCTGAGGTGTAAGGCAGTTATGGTTGGTTCCTAAGGGTGGGACTACCCTGACTCCTCCTCATGTGGTGAAATCTCCTCCTGCCCCTTCCAGGCTGCCAGTTCTCTCTTCCCTCCATGCTGCCCCACCAAGCACAACAGCACAAGCATTTCCGGAAATGGTCTTGTATTTCTAAGGGGAGAAATAACTCACCTTGGTAGCATCACAATACCCAGGAGAAAGAAAGAAAGAAATGACAGCAAGTTAGCAGGCAAAAATCCCATCACATCACAACAGTACCCACTCCTTGCTAAAATCTTGTCCACTGCAAGAGAGTGCTGACCAGGGATAGCCAGCTAGAGAATAACACCAATGGAATCTATTTTTATGGCTGTTAATGAATACTAATATTTTTTACTTATTAGGCGGTGACAGAAATGAACACTTAAGCATTTCTTCCTATTTCTCAGGATTTGTTTTGTTTTTTGCTATTCCAGGGCTTAATCCAGAACAACAACAACAACAACAAAAAGGAAACAAACAAAAGGAAAACAACAAACAAAAAAAGGAAAAAACCCTGTGTGCAGCCGTATGGAGGACTTTCCAAGCCACAGATGCTGGCTCTGTGGTTGGCTAATCTATCCAAAATAAAGCTCAGCAGCAGGGAGCAGTGGAGTAGTTCAGGGGGTAGAAAAGGTCATGCGAATGTGATCCTCACCTCCCAAACTCCACATCTCCTTATGCTGCCTCATCCTCCTCCTTTCGGGAAGGAAGGAATTTTGGACTTATTATTCATTTTTGTTTTCACTCTGCCTCTCCTATCCACTTGCCAACTGGGGCCATTGAAAGTGACTCTTGCTGCAGCCACTTTCCCAGGACAGAAAAAATGAGGTGAACTATTATTCTGATGGCTTACAGGTGAAAAGGCACCAGCAGCTTTGATGATGAGCTCCTTTGGCTGCTCCAAGACAGAGCTGGCACTGTAGGAGCTCAGAGGCCACCATGCCACCTTCCCCTTGCCACAGGGACAGGCATTCTCCTTCCCTGGGTGAAACTGTTGACTGCAGAGACTGAAATGCTTTCCCAACAGAAAGAGATCACAAGAGCCTGGAAAACAGGGGCCTTGAAGGTGGCTAACCCCTGTGCACAGATGGGTGGCACTATGTGTGACACTCCTCACATGAGAAGGCCATTTTGGGTGAACAAACATTAAAAAAAAAGAAAGTGAGTGACCTCATTTTAATAATTTTTGACATCAGAATTCATTTATACCATACACTTTTCCTTTGAGAGGAGTGCACAGCCTATATCATGGCTCAACTTCTGCAAGTCTACAGGAGATTCCACGAAACCACTCTGGGGAAAACCTACAAACTCTGCTGCAGATCAGTCTGGGGGCTGATGCAATGCCCAGCTGGGCAGAGGACATGTAAGAGGCAGGGCCCCTTTTTTTCACAGCCAGCACATTCCTTTCTCTTCAGGTGTGGGCTTCAATTTCCTCCTGGAAGAACTATTTCAGAAGCCTTATGTTTGACAAGAAAATAAACCAAGTCTAAACATCACACCTACCTCTGGGAGGACACTGGATGTGGATGATGGGACTGTACCTGTATGTTTTGATGCTGCCAGCAAGAAAGTTTTTCATAGCAAGTGTTTGATTTACCCCAAGCACTATGCAAAAGCAAGCTGGAAGACTTCTGTCACTTACCAAACCTCTTGTAGCCGAAGGACTGCACCTCCTCCTCCTCTGCAAAGTCGTCTGGAGAAAGAAAGACACAGCAGCAGATTATTACTACTACCACTGGAAAAAGATGAGAAGAAGTTTTTGCAGGTGCATGTTTATGAATTAATGTAACTTTACTTGGTTTGTTAGGCATGCTACTGCTCTTCCCCTCTGCTGCTCCTATCCCAACTCTGTCTCCAAGTGCAGAAGGTGGTTCAGAGCCTTTCCCCCAAAGAGAATCCCTAGCAGAACTCTGGATTACAAACTGTGCAGATTTATCACCTGGAAGACCTTAGCCTTGGCCAGCTAAGTGTAGACTGGAGCAAATATGTCCCTCATCATAATGACAGCCACAATTTTCAACAGTTTGCCACTAGGTCAAGCTTGCCCAGACCACAGGAGTCAGAGGGGATGGCTGTCTGTCCATCCATCCATCCATCCATCCATCCATCCATCCATCCATCCATCCATCCATCCATTTATCCACCACCTCCGAAGCACACAAGCTTGGCCTGAAAATGTCAAATCCAATAAAATATGGGGAACAGAACTGATAAACTCAGATGAGAAAAATAAAAACTGAGATGGTGAAGATTGTGAAAGGTCTAGAGGGGAAGCCATATGAGGAGTGGCTGAGGTCACTTGGTTTGTTCAGCCTGGAGAAGAGGAAACTGGGGGGACACCTCACGACAGTCTACAACTTCCTCCTGAGGGGAAGTGGAGGGGCCAGCACTGATGATAGGACCCGAGGGAATGGAAGTTGTGGGGAGATCTAGGTTGGCTGTTAGGAGAATATCAGGCTCCTCAGGAAGTGGTCACAGCACCAGCCTGTCTGAGTTCAAGAAGTGTTAGGATGATGTGCTCAGATACACGCTATGATTCTTGGGGCTGGCCTGTGCAGGGACAGGAGTTGGATTTGATGATCCTTGAGGGTCCTTTCCAACTCAGCATATTCTATCATTTGGTGATTCCATCATGTCTTTTGTTCTCATCTTTACAGTAAGCAAGCAGTAATGTGCTAATAATCACAAGGTTATTTTGTCAGAAGCTGAATTTCTCTCCATTTCCTTCCGTCAGCAAAGGAAAAGGTTGGCATCAGCAAAAAAATACACTCATGACTTTAAAAAAAAAAGAATATATTTGTGTTCATGTGTTCAGCCTCCTTCCACCAAGACAACCCTTCCTGAGTCAGGAAAGGCAAAAGCTCTGCCTCGTCACCAGCACCAGCCTCTGCTGGGAGGGCAGCACAGCCCAGGCTGCTCTCCCTCCTCTGTATTCCCCAGAGGGAACATTTAATGACTGGTGAAGGAAAAGCAAAATGCAGATAAACATGTGTGATGGAGTGAGAAGTCTGTGTTCAGTTGGATGTTTTTTGCCCACAGACTCACTGCACGTGACTGGGCTGCCCTGCATCATGAAACTGGGCTGACTGGTGCCACAGTTGACTTGGGACAGCACAGAGCCTTGTGGGGATGGATGCAAAGGTAAAGATACAGTCTGCATCCAGGCTCAACAAAGCCTATATGATTTGCATGCATGTCTCCAGCAGGAAATCTGACTAGTTTTTCATTCTGACCTGTGAGGTGCCACATGCACAAGTCTGAAGAAGACTTTGCCTGAAGCAGCAGCAGCAGAGTTCATTAAATGCATAATTTTGCAGAACATCACCCTTTACTCAGACAGCACTATTGATTAAACAGCTAAAAACATATTCTTCACCAGGTAAGACATTTTGCTTACTGCCAGCAGTGCTTCTGTCCAAATCTTTAGCTAGACTCCCAATTCAGATGTGCATTTAAGAAGTGGAAGAGCCAGTGGATGCTCCTTAGGCAAAACAAACATCCTGGTTTTGAAGACAGAAAGAAACCTTTAAAAAACCCAAACCAAAGAAACGCTCACAATTGTCCCAAATGTTATCTGAAGAAAAGGCCCCTCGACTAAACACACCAAATACTAATAAACCATAAACAGTCAACAACCAACTCCTCATCCCAGCAGTGAGCTACTCAGGAAGATCTTCCCCTGTTGCACAAAAGATAAAATGCTGCACAAAATAAGATAACAGCTCCAGAGACTTTAGCTTCCTGCCCTCTCCTGCTATCAGCCTGCAACACAATTGCCTCCTTTGTTTCTCAGGAGTGTAACTTGGCTTATCTAATCCATATCTGATGTATACAGCCAGGCCACCTTTAAATCCTACAGCTTCATCCCACACCACACTTCCAAGACCTTCCTCCCAGGCTGACAGACCCTTCCCTAGTTTTCTTGTTTTTCATGCTTAGACCAACAGCATTGGCTTTTGTAACTTTAATCACATTTTTGTTTCTTTGGCCATTTCAGTACATGCAACATGTTTATATATGTATGTTTTATACATTTCTACACACATACATACTTTTAAATATATATATATTTTTTTTAATATATATATATATATATAAGCTTTGAATACGTTATAATTCTTCTCTTAGTTTTGAAGAGCATTTGTGATACTTGAAACCAAGAAGTGGAGAAGTGCAAGGACAGTTATGTCAAGTGGTGACTCGTCTCCCCGACGGCTAAAATCTCAAACATCATCTCTGTGAGTTTACCTTGTAAGGGGCAGTCAATGTCATTTTAGGGGAAGTCTATGAAAATTATTTAACAGACAAAGCTCAATGTTCTTTCAGCCACAACTGCAACTTTGCTGCAATCATGTGCAAATATAGTACTTTACAATATTAACTGTAATGTAGCAAGTTTAAGGAAAATAAAGATGGAAGACATTAATAAAGCAAGCTTAGACTAAACATTCAGAAATTACAGCACTTTGGAAAAAGAGACTAAGATGGGTTGAAAGTCCTACCTTAGAAGAAGTCTATGTTTGAAACATTAAAAATTAAGTTGACAAACAAGCCTATAAATTTAAGTCCCAAGGCAAAGCCCTGCACCCAGCCTGCTCCTCCCATGCCTGTTGGGCAGTATTGTCCTCACTGGAGGCAGCAGAAACTTGATCCTCAGCTCTCTGTTCCAGTGCTGGAAATATTAAAATTTTGTCACAAGTTCTACAAAAATCTCAAAGCTTCCTGATATCTTCAAATCAGCAAAATACAGGAGAACCTAAGTTTTCATTGCAAAGGTAACAGCTTTTCTAGTGGAAACTATGAAAATGTGATCTGCTACGAATTACAGAGGTTAAGAAAATATACACCAAATAAGAAAGTAAATACTACAAACACCTCCAGTATGTTTGAATGACTTATGCTTTTAAAAGCAGTATCAGAAATTGTTGTAGCAGAAATTCATGAGTTTTGAGCAACAGTGACTGATCTTAGAAGCAGAAATTCTGCTTTTTCACATCAGTGGTGCCCATACTTGAGTGAGGCTGCAACTGGTGTAGCAGGGGTTTGTATGACATCGTGAAAGCCTTAAGTTAGAAATGTTTTTCTTTAGTTTAAATCCAGTCCTTCTCAGTTACAAAGAGGGCTGGAATAAACACGGTATTTCAGTTACATATACACGCATTAATATGCAGGCAAGGCTTATTTCCATGGGTAAAAAATATGAAGGGCAAACTCCTCCTTGAAGCAGACAGTCAAGGAGAATTTGTTGTTATGTCCTGGCCACAAGAATTAACTTTTGTATGAGGAAGATCAGCCCCAACTCAGTTATAAGACACTCGAGTGAGCTCTCAGCTGTGAAGCAAAAGACAGGGAATCCAGAACAAGAAAGATGGAGCAACATGAAAAGCTGGTCTCTTATTCCACTGGCTTATACAGAACTCTGGCAGCAGGAAGGTCCATAAAAAAGGTGAACTTTGGGCAGAACAGAAACATATGTGAGCAACCAGTTTTATTTAAATTAATTATTTAGTTGTATTTAATTGTATTTAATTGTATTACTGTAAGGGAAGGGCCACCGGAGATCTCCTCTTTTATTGGGTTTACAAGAGTCTCCTTGGATGCTAGAGCAGATTGTCATGGGGAGCTTACAGCAAACTGCTACAAATCACTGTCTCACTGTGGCTGAATAACATACATCATGTATTTTAGGGAGTCAGTGCAAAGCAAGAGTTCTGGTCCAAAAAAGTAAAAAAAAAAAAAAGCTTTTAGATATTTTGGCAATATCCATGCCCCATTGAGTACCAATGCCAAATTCCACTTGCCCTCCAGTTATAAGCTATTACTGCAACACCTCTAGTAAATACAGTTGTAGAGTTAAATAAGTTACAGTACAATGCTTCAAGGGAGTGGGAATCATGAAAAGGCAGTTCAGCTGGGGATTAACGCAGCGAACAGAGGGAATTCATTTAATCTAAAACAAATTAGACTCTCATTTGATTAATTTGCTAGTGGCAAAGCAAATCTGTGGAGTAGAACTGTTTAATTTCTTGTTCTTGCTCTTAAATCTTAAATAAATTAATCATGGATCACTTATGAGTCATTCTGAGGTCAAGTAAGAAAGAGCTGGCCTGGAGCCAAAATGGATGCTAAATCTGTCCCTGAGACAATACAGGGCATAAAACCAAGGCACCAGATCTGAGGAGCCTTTGGTGCAAGGTGATTTTAGGGAAGTTGTTTCCATTTTAGCCCCTTCCTTTCACGGGTGTCATTGTTGGCATATGGAAGGTGTTAAAGAAAGCTGCTAATGTATGTGTCCAGCTGTCTCCTTTTAACAGTACACCTTGCTCAGCCATTTAAACCTAATTAACTAATGAGGCAAACAAGACCCCAGAACCGTTAGAGATGCTGTCATCTGGCGGCTGCAGACACGTGGTATCCAATAATTTCGAGAACACTTGTGTGCTGCAAATGTTGATACAAAGTCCTTGTTTAAAGACCTCGTCTGGAGTCTAAAATAAAGAAAACAAACTAATATTCTACATTGCATTTCAAAATGTGGGAAAATCTATTCCAGGAGAGAATGAGGGATCTGGGTTGAAAATTGTCATGCCAAGTTTCAGCTCAGATTTTAGCATTTCTTTTATAACCCCCTGAAAACTCAAATTACAGTACATTAGAACTTACCCCTAAGTACCAGGCTGTGAACTCAGACTGTAAGATTAATTTGTAGTAAAAATTACATCCAGTGTAAGAGTTTCCTCTAAAATAAATCTCTTTCTCAAAGAGATTTCTCATTTTAATGGTTAGAGCCCTGCCTTTCTTACTGGCTTAATGGGAACTATAAAGCTATATCCCAGTGCAACTCTGTAAAAATCCTTCTAATATTATCAAGGAGCAATCTTTACTTGTAGCATTTGGAAAGAAGCTGTGCCCATTAGTTGAAAATCACAATATTCCACTCTATAACCCATGAATCAGCATGGATGAAGAACTCTGCTCAGAACTGTGTAACAAGTGCATCTCCTTCATGAGACACTGCTTGCAGTGTCAAAAAGCTGCTTCTGCCTGCTCTCTCCATCTCAGCACCTCCACTGAAACACAAAACTCGTCCACTTGTGAGGTTCCTATAATATTAACAACTGTTCAGGCAGACAAGAACAGCGGCACCAATATCTTTCTCATATCACATTTCAAAAGCTTTTTGAGCTGCCACCAGATTTATATGCATTTCTGCTCACTATTAACTGGGTCTACACTCAAACCGCTGACCTGGAGGTGAAATGGAGCCAGCAGAAGCACAGCAAGCAGCTGTGGCCTTCAGATGTTGATGACTTCATCAGTCTAATTGGTTTTCATAGCTTTTATTCTGGACAGTCTCCTGCTTGTGCTAATGGGCTGCTCATTCCCCTCTCTCTTCACAGATGCTTTATTTCACTTGTCCTCTTGTTCTGCTTTTCTCCACTACTTTCTCCTTATAGGTCCTTTTCATAATCAAGTCTTTCTCTCTGCCTCTATTTTGATAAGCCCTCCCTCACAAAATCCTACCCCACACTGAAAGCACTTCCTGACCGACAGGATCCCAAGGTGACATGTGACACTAACAGTCACTGTTGTTGGCTGAGTGTGTTGTGTCCGTATTTCCAATCCCTTCTGTCTGGCTTGTGACACAGCAAACTCCTTTGGACAGGGATTACATGGATTATGCACTTGCAGAGTACCTGGTCTTTAAGGCAGCCATGGGAGAGGTTCAGCTGAGGCAGTCCTGGAAGAGAGCCCACATCCCTGCATCCCAAAGCATCCTTTGGGATGTTGTTCGAGCTTGGATTCTGGCAACAAAACAGAGGCTTTTCCTCTGCTCTGTCCAACAAGACTGCTGACCTGGGAATTTATCTGCTTATCTTAGTGACTGAAAGAGGCAGTGTCCTAGCTCAGAGATCCCCCCTTGGTACTATCCTATAACTTGGATGGTGTCTCCCATCACCTAACACATGCCTAAAACAAACAAAACCAATAATCATGACAAATGGGTGCACTTTAACATCTTAGTCTTCATCTATTCCCCTACTGCTGTGTCCCAAAAATGTGAGCACTTACATTAAGAACACACACACAAAAAGACAGAAGATTGTGAATTTTAGAGGTATAACAACAATCACTCTAGTTTTGCTTTTTAGGCACAAGATGAAGACAGTAAATAGGGGGTTTTGAACACAACTTGTTAGCTCATGAGTGCCACAGATCATCATTACTGTACCAGGGTCAGGAGCAGCTGCACGGTGTGGAGGATCAACCTTAGAAGTTAAAAGTTTAAATCATATTTTATTTCAGAATAATGATTTAAGAGCAAACAGATATGTTCTCATTAGTGCACTGAAAAATCGTGCCTCCCTGTCTGTATGTCAGGGGAGGCAATTAACAGCAGTATTAAAATGGCATACACATTCCTAACAACACGTCTCTATTACCTCCCATAACTCATTCACTTTGTTCCCCAGTGATGTCTCAGTCTGCACCTCAAATTTATGCACCAAAAGGGATTGCAGTTTTAGGTGGAAGTGGTCAAACTCCAAAGACAATTCATCTTAGGTTGCTCCCTCACTCGCACAGACCACACTCACATTATGAGGAGGATCAGGTTCACTTTCCATGCCCTGTAAAAAGAGTCTTTATTTTGCTTTCCAAGGGGGAGGGCTGGAAGGGGAGATTCTCTGTTCTGACATACAGAACCTCAGGATAAGGAAGGTTTTGTGAAACTGAAGATAACTGAGTATGCATCCTTAGCAGTACTGAGCTGCTTTCATGCTTGACATTTCTCTTAGCTTGCTTTATTTTACTCTGTTTTATCTCTGCAAGGCCTGATCAGCTCTATCTCTCTGCAAGATTACCTTTCCCTCCTTATCCTACCAGGCAGAAGTGCCTGAACCTCTGGGCACAGCAGTCTTTCGGTGTGGATCTAAGTAAACTGTTTCGTGATTGTGACAAAATAGGGGCTCTGTTCAGCCCTCAGCTGTAACAAAATCAGTCTAAAATGAATCTACATTATTCAAAGTAGGAGAAGAAGGAGTCATGGGATATTTTAAACAACTCCCTTCTTCACAGGGTTAGGTTTGTCCATCTTAGTCCTGTGTGGCTGGGAAAAGTAGAATTGAAGCAATAATGAACAATTGCAACTTCTTACTGAAAATACTCCAGTAATGCTTCTTACGCATATAAGAATTAGCTTATATGCTAATTCTGCTCAATATCCTTTGTGGCTGCATAGTAATATTTCTATCTGTGCAATAACAGATTTCTCTTATAATTTCTCTGTTTTCCTCTGTATTGTTAATAAGAACATGCTTTGACACACACTTGCATCTTTCTCATCCATATGTTTAAATTCCTCTGTGCTACCAATCAGTTCAGGACACACACCAACTGTATAGTAGCATTGCTCAGGATTTGTTCTGTGTTTTATCACACATTTATTATAACTGCTTGTGCCTTTGAACTTCTGCTGTAGGGTCCTGTGACATGTCCAACACACACCACTCAGACCTCCTGCATATGTTTCATGTTTATGTCACTATATTCATATAACCTCTCTTATATATGGACTAAGGAAAGGTTACTGGATCACTCCACTTCTAATCCTTGGTTTTCAGATGCTTTCTGGCTTCTGCAAAGTGCTCTGAACTGGATTTGTTTGAAATTCTTGGTTTGAAGTTTCTGTCCAGGAAAGACCTATTTGCAGATGACTGTTCATTTGATTTTGTGCACACAAAGAACTGAGAGAGAGAGAGAGAGAGAGAGAGAGGAGAGAGAGACTTTTCTGCAGTGTTACAAAATTTTATTCTTTTATTCTTTAAAATTAGGCATCAAAACAGAGAGAAAGACAAAACCTGTCAAGAAGGTAAACATCATATAAATAAATCATTTAAGACTTTTCAAGGTAGTCAAGAAAGAACAACTGAATTTGTGTGCACAGTCAGCTTTTGCTATTGTAGGCAATATTATTTGCAAATTACATCCAGACTCTAAGTCCCACAGAAGGGACAATTTTAGCAATACAGGCTGATATGTTAAAAGTGTTGAGTGTGTAAGGCAAACTTGGGGTAAACTGAACTGGCATATCCTGTGAGAGCTCGGTGTACCCTTATCTCCTCCTCACTGTGCCCGGAGCGCACTGAGCCGCCTTTGAGGTGAAGGGTGGAGGCCAAGAAAGGCAGGGGCTCAGGCCAGCCTGCTCCCAGGCACTGTGGGTTTCACTGCTCCAGTGGAACACAACCAAGGACACACCTGTTTCTGCCCCATGCATCTTTTTGTACCAAAGGAGAGGAATGGCACAAGGCAGAATATCTGGTCGTATTCCAGCTCTCAAGCACAGGATCCCAGATCTTTTGTCCTCCAGCACCTTTGCTATACAAGTGATACATAGCAAGGTGCTTGTGATGGCAGAGAGGGAGGAGGAGAAGGAGGAGGTAGTGAAAGACTAATGAAAAGAAGCAGCTAAGCTGCTCTGAGCATCAGTAGTGACAAGCTTCTCTGTCATCCTGGAGGAACAGTCCCAAAATGACCACCTTGACTTTGTCATTGCCTGGGCAATTTGGGGCATTAAGTGGTTATCCAAACAGTATCCATATTTCAGAAGAAAATACTTATCACCAGCACTGCCATGACAGTAGATAGACTACAGATAGAGTTTAAAGTAGTAATTACAAAATACATTGCAGCTATATGGGAAGGAGTTCTCAGTTTTAACGATGCTTGTTCCTGTATTAAATTAGGGCCAATGTTTTCGAACATGTGGTGGTGTTTGACTATGAGGAAGCTGTTTTTATTTGTTTCCCAGGCAACGAGTGCTCCTTCATACCCCAATAAATAACTATAACTTAGGAGTATCATTTGATAAAGATAAATCTGACCTAAAGCAGTCAAATCCCTACATAAATCACATGAATTATTACTAAAAAATATGACAAAGTTTGTGAGCTCAGTGTTGTTTGCTGGAAATAAAACTGCCAGCATATTGAATATAAACTTCAATTTGTTTTACTGATTTAAAACATAACACATTACAAATAGCAGCAATGGGAAATATAATTTATTCCTTACAGATATTTAGTGATGTAATTATTTAGATATTCCTCCATTCTCTAGAGAGGGTAGATACAGAGACAGCTGCAATCAACAGATCTTTTTGTTTTTATTGAGAAAAATGTGTGACTATACGAAGTTATACAGTTCTATAATTATCACTACCATCAAATTTAAAGAGAAAATATGAAAAGCCAAGTCCATATCCAGAAAAGGAAATCACCCAGTCAAAACTTGGTTTGACTCTCTGACTTCTCTAACACTGGCAAAAGCACTTGATGTGGATTTGTTTGACACTTTTCTTTTGCTATTAGCACATTCAAGTATTCTTCCTTGCATGTTTTATTACTGATTTCTGTAACTCTCTGGGTGAAAGGAATAAGATGGCTCTGATCACTCTTAGGGAAGCCAAATGGTAAGGACTAGCACTCCCTCTTGATGGAGTGTGGGGCACCAGCGAGTGCTCCCAGGAGCAGGAATTACATCTTCCCTTTGAATGCCACTGCTCTGCCTTACAAAGAGCAGTGGAAGCAGAATGGAAGGATGAAACACCAGTTGCATTATGTTACTCCCATCCTTGGTCCTTTGCATCCCACCTCTCCCCAAAACCCCAAAGAATGGAGTGTAAGGTTTTCAAAAGTGGTAACAAGCACAGGTTTTTTCTACCTCCTACCAGATCTCCATTGTTTTGGTTTGTTCCTGCCCTTACACTTATGCTGATAATGACAAAATTTTTGGCATGAGTAGCCTATAAATAAAGAACATTGCAAATACATTATTTTTAATATGTTGCAAGGCCCTGGAGAGACATCATGCCACAGTGCCAGAAGTAACTTAAATAGGTGTGCGTGTGGGCTTTCCAAATAGATGCCCCCCCCCAAAGTTTTTCCTTCCTTCAGGCAGCTGCTCTGGCAAGTGAATAAATAATCACATCATTTGGTGTCCTAGACTCTGGAAACTCAGTGTAACTATCATGATGTTTACTGGCCTCCTGGCATCTGGAATAAAACTCTGCAGTCCAAGAACAGGCACAGTGGTGCCCAAAAGCAATTTTCATGTATGTATGTCTTTTCCTTAAGCTTATTTTTGCTTCTGAAGAAAAACTGGATTCAACTCTCACAAAGTCCCAAGTAACTCCTAAACTCTCCATAATGTCCTTTGATGTTTTCATTGTAAGTATTCCCCAATGTGTAAAGCCTCTGCCTTTTGCTGTAAAGCTATCAATTTTCATAAACAGAAGGCTTTCTTGCACCCCTCCCCATACATCTTTACTAGGTTACAGAGTAGCAATTTGGCAATCTGTTTCTTTATTTAATTTTAAAGCTCGTGCTACCTCTCAGTCACAGCTACGACAGGGTGAAATGTTCCACCCATTTAAAATAGAAAGAGAAGGAAAGGAGGAAAAGTGAGAAAAGGGAAAAGAAACAAAGTTTCAGTTTGAACAGATGCAAAGCAAAGACCAAAAATTTTCCAGTCGGTGGATGTAGAGAAGAAATACGCCAAATACATTTCACAAGCCAGCTAAGCTTCTACTGGCACCTAATCACTGCCAGATGTTTAGAAGCAACACCAAGATCATCGCAAACGCTGGCAAAAAATAAACAAATCAACCAGGGAAAAACACAAGTCTTCTCGGGGCACCGGAGAGGTGGAAGATAACAGCTGGGTGCCGAGAGAAGCCGTGCTGGGGGGAGAGCACACACGCCGGGACACACTCACACACTCAGGCAGGGGCAGCCCGCTCCCGGACCGGGACTGACCGGCACACGCCGAGCCGCGGCGGCGGCGCAGAGCCCGACCCCGGGGTCGCGGTGAGAGCCCCGCTCTGCTCCCCCGGCACCGGCTGCCCTGCCCTGCCCTGCCCGCAGCGGCGTGCCCTGCCCTGCCCTGCCCGCCACCTGCCCGCTCCGCGTCCTGCCTGCCAGCACCCTGCTGGCTGCGGTCACCCCGCAGGCACCCTCCCCGGGACCCGCAGTGTCCCCTTGCTGAAGTGCCCCATTCCCGCCGGCTGCCCGTGCCCGCACGGTGTTCCCGCACGGTGTTCCCGCACGGTGTTCCCGCACGGTGTTCCCGCACGCTGCCCATCGCGCCCTGCCCGCGGTGCCCGCCGCACGTGTTGCGGGCGGTGGAGCGGGCTCCGCTCCGTCCCTACCTTTCATCTTGGCGCCGGGGCGGCTCGCATAGGACGGACGGGGCGGCGGGGCTGCCGCCGGGAGCGGCGGGCGGCGGAGCGCTCCTGCCTACTGCCGGGCCATGCCCCCGCCGCGGGCCCTGCTGCGCAGCCCCGGCCGCTGCCGCTCGCCCTGGCTCCTCGGCCGCCGGCGGCACCCAGCTCTCGCCGCCAGCCCCGCGGAGCCCGGCCCGGCCCCGCGGAGCCACCGCTCAGCCCCGCCTCCCTCCCTCCGCCCCGGGGAAGGGGCCGCGGCCGGGGCCGGGAGGAGGGGGCGGGCTCGGGGTCCCCCCGGAGTATGCGGTGGGGGTGTCGCACCCTGTGGGTGTCGCACCCCGTCCCGCGGGACCGCGGGGTTCCCGGGTAGCGGGACCGTGGGCAGCGGGGGCTGTCCGTGGGGAGCAGCCCGGGAGTTACGGGGCACCCGTCAGTGACCGCGGAGCTCAAGCGGGACGCGGCATAGAACGGTCCTGACCCTGCGCTCCCCACGCCCGTGCAGGCACCCGGGGGATTCCTCGTGAGGGTGATCTCTCGTGCCTCACACGCGGCACGGCACGCAGGCATCCTGGAGCGTAGCTGTGCTGGGAAGTGGCTGCAGAATGTGCGAACTTCACCCTGGTGCTGAACGAAGGGCCACGACTAGTCCTGTTGGATTCATTGGGACTGCGTGCACTGCAGGCGCTGGAGAGCGTCTGTAAATATTTGTGGGATTAGGGATATACAGGCCAGTCATCTTTTATTTTCCAGTTCTGGATGTTGCCAGGAATAAGGGATCGTTTCCAGGCTCCTGTTTTCATGAAAGGCATGGTTTGTTTTTCTGCAAAGCTACCAATTTTTAGGCAATTGAAGACGGTGATAAATGTTTATGATCCAGCTTTGAGTGTTAACATCAGTGCTGATGAGGCAGGGCAGGTGCAATGTGCACCAGTTCGTTCTGGGGATGAACAAAGTAGTGGAGGCACCAGAGAGTCCCTCCTGGTTTTGCCTTTGCAGTTCAAGGTATCACAGCCTGTTGAATGTAGGGATGCCCAAAGAAATGATTATACTACAGGGTCTGTAGCTCCATTAAGGACCACAGTGTACCAGAAAGGTCATGGCTCAGGCTCACAGCATTAATTTAACACCAGGTCAAAAAGCATTGGAAACCTATCAAGCATGATCTCCTATCAGCAAGGAATGGAGGATTAAATCCATGGACAGTAGTCATTCTAGAGCAAAAATGAAAGAGCAGATTCAGAAATCTGAATTCCTTCCATTGGTCTGATTTCTTGAGTTGACATCAGCTTGAGCATGTTTCACTGACTTGGAGGCAGTACCTTTAGTTTGGGACTGATGAAAATATTGGAATACCAGCTGCAGTAGCCATTTGCTGCTTTAAAGCAGGGCTCAGATATCAAAGAGGCTTGACTCAGCTTTTAGTTTACACTCTAGCAGTTGACTGGAATATCATGAGTAAAACACTTAAATCTAAATACAGTTATCAGGTAATTATGGGGTCCCTGAAGCACTGTGCTGGATTAGGACCACAGTGGTTATGAGACACACTCATGCTTACTTGGTGGTGAGCCTCCTAAGCTATTTTAAAATTTTTATTTTAAAGAATCAATAAAATTCTGGTTTCAAAACTGAAAGCCATTGAAACCCTGATCCAAAGCCTGTGAGTATGTTTCCAAAAAGAATCCTTTCCATCGCTTTTCATTGACTGGATGAAAGCAATAATGAAGCTCCATTTCTCCATAGGAGGGCACTTTTGTTTGAAAAAACAACGCAGAAGGAATGCTTTCAAAAAACACAAGGAAAGAAGAATATCACCTTAAACCTGTGTCATCAGGTGATGTGCAAAGAGCAGGACTGTGCGGGAATTTAGAAAATTCCTCAAAAGCAGTAAATGATAACACTTTTCTAATTTTTTATACAGTAACCCTAGTGACCTGAAGGGTAGCCACCAAAATTGCAGAGCCTAATGAGTGAATGGTTGCATCTGAGGAAAATATGTTCCTTATTAATTGAAAGAAAAAATATTAGCATTTTGAATTCATATAGAGCTTATGATTGATTCAGTAGGCCTGGGGTCTACCTTCATTCTTGTGACTTGAAAATATTTATTAATTTGTGAACACAGTGGGACATTTCATTACTAGAGTAAGCTTCTATATTGGCTTTTAATCATGTAAGTATTCCACACTGGATTTCTTATACATATGTTAGGAATGTGTAAGTAAGTATATGTACAAATATGTTAATTTAAATGGTTGATGAGCCTCTGCTAATACTGAAATAAAAATCTTTTGTTAGTAAAGAAATGCAGGAAACTCATGAACTGTTTCGTATGTCAAATCTTTAATTTAAACCCAAGTATTTTATGTTTTAATTTCTGAAGGGAGCATTCTTCTTTCCTTCCCACCAGACCATGTCTGTCCACCAGAGGAAGGTGTAGGTGTTAGACACCATCACCACCCTTAGCAATCTTGGGATTAACAAAGGAGAAGACAAATTGTTGATGGGTCATGGAGATGGGGGAATTGATCAAGCACACTTAATGAATATCAGTGGATAATTGCTATTATGGAGCATATACATTATTGTATATGTTCAGCTGAATACATACATATTCAGGGTGCAGTACACTACATAATACAGGTTTGTATTGTGCTAGGAAACATAATACTGTGTTGCCCAGTCACAAGCCTTCACAAACTTTAGCTTTTTATACACTCTTACAAATTTTTCAAGTTTCATTTAAATCTATGGTGAAATTTGCCAAACACAGTTACTTGGCCTTTCTGCAGAAAACCACTGATCTTCTTAGAAAAAGTTTCAACTATATTTTCATATTCTTTTATTTTTAGGAAACTTTAGACCGCATTCTAGGGAAACTAATTTCAAAGAAATGCTTCATTTTAGGGGCTTTTTGTTACCCCAGTTCAGGACATAAACTATGAGGCCTGTTTTTTCATCCAACAATAATAATATAACAGCAGCTTACTACCACAACAGGCTGCCTGTCACATAGCAATCCCATGTTGCAGCCAGATTCGGACTCAGAAAAGGACTAAAGGATCTAAACAAATCATCCTTCCTTAGAAATGTTTGCATATTGCCTTAATACGGCTTGTTTATATGGAGCTATTGCAATTTATTCATCAAATGCTGAAATAAGGTACTCAAGTGAGTGCTTTGCAGTTGCTGTGGCATAGTGTGACTTTAGGCACTTACCAGCCACATGTGCGTTGTTTATTTTTCCCTTGCTACAGTCTCCTCTAGAATATCAAGGAAGTTTTTTTATAACGGGTCTCACTCACTTTTACTCTGCAAAACATGTTCAAATTCAGTAGTAATCCAAAAAAGAAGAGCGTCAGTGTTTAATCTCCCTGTATGCACTTTAGAATAAATTGTGCAGGCTGTGTTAAAGTGATTTAAACCCAATGTAATGTGCTCAGTTCTTGCTCACTTTGATTCCATTTCATAATGGACCATTACCCTCACCTGGCTCATTCCCAGAGCCTAACCTACAAAATTTGTGCTATTTGGCAAGTCTTGGAGATGCTGGAAGCCTTGGTCCTTGCACATCAGGGCATGTGGGGCACTCCCTTTTACTCAGCAGCTTTCCCACAGCCTGAACCCACATGCAATACAAAGGGCAGAAATTAAATTTAAAAATGTCTGAAAAAGAATTGCATGCATCATTGAGGAGAACTGCATGTGACATGGAACCATATGTGGAAGATCATTTGTCTGAAGTAAGTACCATTTGGGTTCCATACAAAATGTGCAATTGAAAAGTAAGAGTTGAGTATTATAACATATTTTAATGATAAATCTTCTTCTGCACAACAATTTCATATTGTTGTTAATGACCATTTTGGAGCTATGCCCAGAGTGAAGACATTATCCTTGGATCTGGGTAATGAGTTTGTAAATGATCCTGAACAAATGGTGAAGTTATTTGCTAATAATTTTGTTTAATCTGCAGATGACCATTTTCTTAATCTGGGTAATTAGCATGATAATTTGAAAGTATTTAGTTATCTAGACTTATCCCTGGCAAGTGAGGTTGGTTTTTGCTTTTCCTTTCCTATTTTTCGATTAACTGTGAGACTGAGGAGGATTCTGAAAGCAGCAAAACACCTGGTTGTCTTTTCAGTATGCGATGCAGACTTGTTCTAGCCATGGTTTGGGTGTTGATCATGCAAAGGCTCATGTGCCAGTTCTCTTGTCTTTCAATTGCTATGACCTTTTTTTTGTCTTGGAAGGAAAAAAGGAAGCTCTAGAATAGACTGGACAGTCACACTGCATTAAATTTAAATAAAAGCAAAATGCTGGAATGCAAGTAAAAGTACAGCTATTATGACCATCTGCAGATGAGATTGAGGGACCATGGTTCCATATTTTTGATATTTGGTAAAACAAATCATTGTGGTGTGTTTTTTTTTCATATTTTGAATGAAAAGAGATTGTTTGCAGTTCAGAAAGTTTGTGAAATTTTATTCTGGCAATTTGCAGACCAATTTCCTTGCACAGTTTTTTTGTCAAAATTGCCTAAAACAATTGTAACTGTTGTATCTGCTGAATATCTGAACCAGTGAAATATTTGACGTTTGCACTCCAAAATTTCCATAATGAAAAGCAATTGCATTACTGCTAGAGTGCTTAAATGTTGAAGACAGTAAAACCGAGACCAAATAATTACTGCCAATTTTATTAGTATTCTTGCAGAAGCAGTTTTTTATGCATTACTTACGACATTTTGTTTGCTCATAGTATGTGTTTCTTTCAACACACAGAAAAATAATCTGATTGTCTCAGGAATAGATTCTTATTGCCTGAGGTCTAACTAGGTCAGCTCTTCAGCTGGAGTGTATCAAAAAGACACTGACCAGAGTTTGATTTATGTTGACAGAAAGCAGCAAAGATCTCCATGTTTTGAGACTGTCCAAATGCCAGTGACATTCAGCTTATGGCTATTGTTAGTGGGAGCAAGCCAGCAGGAACCCAGAATTGGGCTGTGTCAGCCCAGAAAAGCATCAGTCTGCTGTCATTACATGCCACACATCTGGGGTTCAGCTGGGTGTGCCCTGCATTCTCCAGTCTGGTGTGCAGCTTCTCCCAGAGGTGAAGTGATGCATGGAGCTGCCTCCATAAGAGCTCCTGGCACTAGAGGGAGGGGAAGCCTAAAGGTGTAAACTACTTAAGGACATCAACACAGCGTGGTTCAGCTGTGTCCACTCCCCAGATTTGCTGGTTATGTCAACAGGGACTCACATGGTAGATCCAAATGCAGGATACAATCATACAATCATAGAATGGCCTGGGTTGGAAGGAACTTTTAAGATCATCTCGTTCCACTCCCCTGCTGTGGACAAGGAAATCTTCCACTGGACCAGGTTGCTCAGAGCTCCATCCAACATGGCCTTAAACGCTTCCAGAGATGGGACATCCACAATTTCTCTGGGAAATCTGTTGCAGTGCCTCACCACTCCCTAATATCTAATATAAACCTATTGTCTTTCAATTTGAACCCATTCCTCCTTTTCCTGTCACTGTGTTCTCCTGTAAGTCTCTCTCCATCTTTCTTGTAGGGTCCCTTCTGGTACTGGAATACCATCTGTGGTCTTCCTGATCACTTGCCTGGCAGTGCAGACCTCAGAGTCAAACAGAGACTGAGCGTGGCTTGTATATTGCTTGGTCTCAGG
This sequence comes from Brachypodius melanocephalos, assembly GCA_013398615.1. Taxonomy (NCBI): domain Eukaryota; kingdom Metazoa; phylum Chordata; class Aves; order Passeriformes; family Pycnonotidae; genus Brachypodius; species Brachypodius melanocephalos. The sequence continues at coordinate 9,597,181 of VZSR01001685.1, read as the reverse complement.
AGAGGATCATAGCAAGAAAAGCAAATAAAAATACAGTGAATTCTCCCTATATTGAGTTAACATTATTGCAATGTATTTTGGCTCCTCAGCCCATGGGTTCCACCCATTAGGACTCCCTGACGCTTCAACAAGTGGGTGTAAGTAGGTCCAGGGGAATATTAAATTACAACCCTTCAGCTCTGACTTTGGCCCAGAAAGTACAGAAAAAACCCTTTGAAAATCAGTGAACATCATGACTGCAATTGTAAAGTATTTTGCACACTATGTAAAACACATCTGTAAATTATGTCAATTAATATTTATGGAGAATGTTGAACCTTTGAAGTTTTGCTTTTTGGGATGTACTGAAAATAAAAAGATGGCCACTCTGATTAGTACTTTTAGTAGCATTTACCAGGTTCACATTGATTTTTTTTTTACAGCAAATGGGCTTCAAAAAGAACAAATGTACCAAAAAGAATGTAGTGATAAATAGTTCCTTGTATATTGCTTCTGCAACCATATTATCAACAGCTGCTTCTGATGCAACTGATGTTCTGCTTCTGTCTTCTTTCATGTAGATTACAGAGCACGAGGTATTCACTGGAGATACTAATGAAGGCCATGAAGAGATACTGTGGCTTTTTCATTTTGTCAGGCATGCACAAAGAGTTGTGGTCAAAAACATTACTGAGATGGTGAAATTGAGCACTCACAAGATAGGAAATGCCAGGAGAAAGTTTCCCATGGGACTTCAATTTACCTGCTTACATTTGGAATTATTGACAAGATGTATATTCCTACTGACAAAAGGTATCAATATGGATACTAGTTTATAATGGTGTATTATTTTTTTTTCGGTAATTCCATTTATTTGGTACAGAGGAGGGACTGAACTCCTTTAGGGAGCACCCATTCAATATTTTATCTTTTCTTCGTTGTTCCTATAAGTCACATTCTCCGCAATGTTTGTGCTCTTCTCTGAAAATAAAGTTATTGATTTCGTCTATGTCTGTCATCAGGGTAGCATTTCACAAATCTTAATTAAACATTGCAAGCAATGAGGAGTATTAATACCTCCATTTTATAGGACTGAGCCACAGTAAGACTAAAGCTATTCTTCCTAAGAAGTGAATCACTTGGAGTGCAATGATTTCTCGAGGTACCCAATGTTGTTGTTAATGTTTACACTATACACCTGAGAGCACCTTCCACTTTCCACTTTCCACTTTCCACTTTCCAAGCCTGGCTAAAAGTCCTGGTGACAACCCCACCAGGTTCAACTGCACACCGTGCTGCCTCTGACCTTTCTCTCCCATCCTTCCATGCGTGTGAAACCTGCAAAGAGCAGCCCTGGCAGGCTCTGAGTGAAACCCCATGAGTGGGTGACTGGGACATGAGGACATGAGGGGTGCTGCTGATTGCAGACCAACCATTCAGCTACAGTCATGCACAGGCTTGAAGGCTACATCCCATTGACTTCCATGTCAGGGGACAGTGCTCAGCTCTTCTGCTAATGAAGCCATAGGGTTCCTGTCAGGATTGTTGGGAAAAACATGGGCAGTGACAGACTAGGATGAGCTGGATGTTGGTGAGTTGCTGGGATGGGTCAAGGCCAGCTGGTGGCAGCTCAGCCCCCACCCAGCTGCTCACTCACTTTTCCCCAGAGAGACGGGGGAGAGAGTTGGAAAGCCAAAAGTGAGAAAAACTCATGGGTCAAGATGAAGGCAGTTTAATGAGTGAATGAGGGAAAAAAGATCCCAATTGATGCAAAGGCAATCACTCATCACCTCCCACCAGCAGTCTTATGCCCAGTCAGTCTTCAAGCAGCAGCTAAGCACAAAAAGTCCCTGTTTTATTGATGAGCATGATGTATATGGTGTGAAATTTCCCTGGGCATTTTGGGTCAGCTATCCTCTCCCAGCCTCTTGCCTACTCCCAGCCTACTCATAGAGCAGCAGAGCCAGAAACAGAGAAGGCCTTGGTGCTGTGAAAGCACTGCTCAGCAACAGCAAAAACATGGATGTGATACCTGCACTGTTTTGGTCACAAATCTAAACCACAGCACTGTGCAGGCTGCTTGAAGAAAGTCACCTCCACCCCAACCAGACCCAGTGTAGTTGCTTCCATCACATGGGCACTGCCTGGCAGAGTCAGTCTTCTTCTCTAGTTTCAGCTTTGAAAATCAGAAATTTCTTTTTCCCTGCCTCTTCTCTAACCTTTACAATAAGTGAGGTAGAACTCTTAAAAGACTTAAAGTTTTCTTCACTGTACAAATCTGGGGTTGACATCTTGCTTCTATGCTGTGCAGACTCCCACTGGGAAAGAGAAAATGTTATTCCAGGCACAAAGATCACCTACCCACCAGATTTCAGGATTGCGATGCAAAGCCTGGGAAATGAGAGTTTTTAAAGGAAAACATATACAGGCTTTTGACATAGACAACAATATATACATTTTCCCCTAGGTTCTTTCTTGGAAATGACTGAAAATTTTCCAAAAAAATTATCAAAAGAAGTCCAAACAAAATCAGCCAGAGGCATCCAGCCAGCAGGAGAAATTACAGCTAGAATGACTGAATTTTGGCAAGGCTACAAACTCCTTATAATGGAAAGTATTGGGTAACTTTAAGGAAAGGCCAAAACCAGTTCAGGAATGAAGAAAGAATGACCATGGTGGCCAATGATTTTAATCTTTCATGTGTCGTGCAAGCCTATGAAAGGAGGACAATCCAAAATGTGTTTGGAGATATCTGTGGAGAGGACACAGTGGAACAAGCTGATTTTGATCTTTCTTCTGTTACTCCAGGCTGTCAGGTCTTTTGAAAGCTCTACAGAGCTTTCTCCCACAATAGAAAAGTAAATTTCTCTACTTGAGATATTTGTGAGAAATGAAACACATGCATCCATACCTCTCTCAGATCCACATAAAACTACCTACTAGCCCAGCTGAGCAATGAGTTACAGCCTTCAGCTTCCAGGCTCAGCATCACCCACTCAGATGTCCTCAGGCAGAGTATAGACCTCTTTTCCCTGCTTTAATGATGACTGCTCAGCATGCAGCTGGCTGCCAGAGTCTTGTGTAAAGGGTATTCCAAACATTTCAGTTTAAAATTCAGCAATTAAGTGCTGTTATTAGCCTGTTTCAGTGCAGGTGCTAGAGCAGAGTACTGAGATTGAAAAAAACTCCCTCCTGCTCTAGCAAGAGCACATCTGCTGTGGCTGACAGAGCTCAGTGAGGTCTCCAGCTTTGCCTCCCAGAAAGGAACAACACAGAGATGAAGAGCAAAGCTCCACATTGTTCACCAGCTTCCTGCGTCCCTGCATTGTTCACCCTGCATCCTGCTCTTGCATTGTTCACCCTGCATCCCAAGTGCAGGGACACTTGGGATGGAGAGGAAAGAATTCTGTCACACATTTATAGAATAACCTTTTGAAGTGCAGAGTTTTCATGCTGTCATTTGTAATGCTGTTTTCTTCATGGAAAGAGACCAGGCATGCCTATTGACAGAACTGTTTTTGATCAAAATCTGCCAAAACCAGCATGAACTGCAGAAAAAGTATATACATACACCTGTTTGTTCAGACTTTTCCCTTATGACCTGGAGATCTCTGGGATTTCTTGGGCAGTGGATAACTGCAAGGGCAGGGAGAACTGTGAAGCATGGAGCAGCACTGTGTTCAGTCCATGTGCCACATGCAATACAAACAAAACACATTTTCATGGGGAATGGAAATGAAACAAGGCACCAGAGACACCACCTGATCATTGTTCCTGGGGGATGTTTATAAGTTTAAGTATGGAAGACTTTGCTTCTTCTGTCACCATGTATTTTTTCTGAGTTTTGGAGTGTTACTGGTTTTGCTTTGTATTAGATTTCAGAAAATACACTTCAGAATTTGTAACAGGCAGCTGGTCTGCTTATAATGTTCCTTTTTTCCCCCTTGAGATACTTGCCTGTGTAACAAATTCCATTTTTTTATTTATTAAATGAACATAGTCAAGGTACTTGCAAAGAAATTAATATCCAAATATATGCAGAAGTGTCAGAGAACAAAACCCACCAGGACAGTAAAATCACAACATGGAGTCATTTATGTTGCAGGGAACCATGAGGGGCTCTGTGGTCCAGCCTCCTGTTGGAGGGTCAGCTGTGAGACTGACCATGTTGCTCAGTGCTTTTCCCATTTGGATTTTGAAAGCTCCAAAGGCACAGACTTCACAGCCTCTCTGGGCAACCTGCACCTCTCTCTGGGTGTGACTCAGGCTGATCACTCAGGCTGAAAAGAGTTTCTTCTTTTATCTTGTCTGAACCTCCCTTGTTTCAGCTCATGCTTGTTGTCTCTCATCCTCCCAACGTGGAGCGCTGTGTAGAGCCCAGCTCCATCTTCTCCCCAAACTCTCAGCAGGAAACACCTGCTGGGCTGCACCTCTGCTTCATGTTCAGCTTGCTGTCCTCCACAGCCCTTTCTCTGGAGCTGCTCCCCATGCTCCCAGTCCCCAGCCTGTCCCATTCCAGTAAGTTGGTCCATCCTAGAAGCAGAAAATTGTACTTGCTCTTCAATTTCAAAACATTTCTGTTGGGCCGGTCCTCCAGCCTGCCTAGATCCTTCCAAGCCCACTGAATGCACTCCCCAGTTTTGTTTCATCTGCAGACCTTATTAAAGTGCACCCCATCCCCTCCTTCAGATCAGGAACAAAGGTATAAGATAGGACAGATCTTGCTTGTAACTGGTCAGCAGACAAGGTGGCAGGAATCATTAACCACTGTCCTTTGAACGTTTTGGAATCATTGTACAAACCCTATCTAGTTCCATCGACGTAGATCAAAGTTTCCCAAGGAACTTCTGACTCAGTTCTTTCTCCTTTTTTTTTAGTTTCTCTCTCCCTGACTATCACTTCTAGGCATAAAGCTCTGGAACACCTTCTTGTTGAAGACCAAGGCAAAGAAGCCATTGCTCAGCCTTGCAGCTGCTGGCGCTGCTACATTCAATAGTGGGTCCATCTTGGGGAGTATAAACTGCTCCTGGCAGTGGTCTCCTCTCCCTTGATGTTTCCAGACAAGTCCCAAGAAGAGCCTGCTGGAGATATGGCCAGTTTAATGCACAGGAGTAGGGTATTTGTGGCAAACAAAGATGCTTTGAGGCAGTTTGCCTTGGCCCAGCTCATAGGAGCAGCAGTGTATGTTGTCCTAAAGGCAGGATGTTTGCCATGGAGCCCCTTGCTGTCCACCCCTGCAAGCCTCCATTGACCCAGCCAAGAAGCATAACTTATGCTATTATCCTTTATTTTACATATTGATAATATTTGTATTTGCAATTAAAGAAAGCCGGAACTTGTAACCAGTTTTCCAGTTCTGTTGGCCCAGATGCTGCTTCTCGCACAGAACTAAAATGCAGAGTGCAAAATTTTGCTGCTGGTTGATGTGGCCCCTCGGTCTCACAGGAAAAGGGAGGGAAAAGTTTTGAGTCATTCAGGAACAACCACAGGGAAATATAGTCCCATCCACATTCATTTCCAGAGAGGAATTTGAGGTTTGGATGACATAGAAGAGGAATTACTGTGGGGAAAGGACTTCCCAGGCTTTGCTGGTGGAAAGACCTTCCAAAGTGCAGAGGATTTTTATAGTCTCTGTAATTCTTCTAGCTCTGTGTTTCTCATTTTATGAGTGTGAGCTGTCTCCATTTCCCTGCCCTTTCCCGTTGGGCTCGTTCATCTTTGTGTAACCCTGATGCAGCAGCACCTCGGTGCCTCGCGGGACGAGGGTGAGAACTGGCTGTGTTTGCTGGCCACAGGAACGAGCATTACCTTGCCTGAGAGGGACTGAGCGAGCTGCTGCCAGCAAACAGACTCAGCGAGCAGAGCCTTGGCCATAACTGCAGCCTCTCACTTCCCCCTCCTACAGGGAATGAGCTCCTTGTGGCTAGGAGTGTTTTCTGGTAATTCTTCATGACCTTTTTGCAGCCTTGGGGTGAAGAAAAGGGACGTGAAAGTGCAGCCTCAAATTTCAGAAAAGGTTCAACATAGAATCATAGAATCACTGAATGGTCTGGGTTGGAAGGAGCCTTAAAGATCATTCAGTTCCAACCCCCTGCCATGGGCAGGGACAGCTTCCACTAGACCAGGCTGCTCAAAGCCCCATCCAACCTGGCCTTGAACACTTCCGGGGATGGGACATCTACAGCTTTTCTGGGCAACCTGTTCCAGAGCCTCACCACCCTCACAATAAAGAATTTATTCCTAATATCTAATATAAATGGACCCTCTGTCAGTTTTAAGCCATTCCCCTCTGTCCCATCACTACATGTCCATGTAGAAAGTCCCTCTCCATCTCTCCTGTAGCCCTGTTTAGCCACTGGAAGGCTGCTATAAGGTCTTCCCAGAGCCTTCTCTTCTCCAGGCTGAACAACCCCAGCTCACCCTGTCTTCATAGGAGAGATGCTCCAGCTCTGTGGTCTTCTTTATCACCCTCCTCTAGCATCTGTGATGAATTACTGGGGCTAAGCTAAATCACAAACATGAATTTTATAGAAGTTATCTGGGAAGATACAGAGTCTATAATCCTCATTATGTCTCTTCAAAATGTATTCCAGTCCCACTTCAACTTTGCATCCATGAAATATGAAAGTCCTCTACACTGATAGGAGGTAAAATACATAGTCCTAGTTAAATGGCATGGCCATGATCAAGCTTCCTTCATCCAGTTAGAAGCAGAGTGCTACTGTAAGCCCTTCATTTGCTGCACCTTGGAGCTTTATTGCTGATCTTGGCCATTGCCCAGAAAAACAATTGCTGTAGAATGTGATAACGCAGGGGATGAATTCATCCACGGCTATTGCTATGTGAGCATCTGGTCACCAGAGGAGAAATCTTGAAATGGATTTCTTTCATGGTGGGGTTAAAATGTGAAGAATGAAACCTTGGGACCTGATCTGCTCTGCTAATTAAGTAGGTATTTTGTACCACTGGAAGATTTTTTCAGGGTGGTGGCAGTTCTTGTAATGGATTGCTCTTACCAAAACTTTGAATTATAAGAGTCTGGTGAAATAAGACAGCAACTAATAATTGCAAAGAACGAACAAGAAAGCTGAAAGCTCATAACCTGTATGTGTCCAGGTCAGCCCTACTGAGTGGATTGTTTTGTGACATTTTAAACCCAGGGACTGGGTGGAATCAGCATCCCTGAAGGTATTTAAAAGATGTGTAGATGTGGCTCTTGGGGACATGGGTTAGAGGTTGACTTGCCAATGCTGAGTTAATGGCTGGACTCAATGATCTTGGACGTCTTTTCCAGCCTAAATGATTCTTTATGAAAGTAAGTTCTAAATTACACATGGAAGGCTTTGTTGATAGTTTTATTGCAAGTTCATTCTGGTCAGGCAAAACACTGTTACAAATGATATATTCAGGTGTGTTCACTGAGTTATTCACCCCTGTATTATTGAATATCACAGGTGAAGAGCCTCGTGCACGGTCTGATGCTCTCAGCCTTCTGCAGGAATTAACTGGTCATGCAGACAACACTTTTGTTGATGTTTTTTCTTGGCAAGGGTGAGCTGTAATGGTTTGTATATAATTACACAGCTTTACTTGGACTTGTGCTTCCTGATTATGCATGGGCAGCATTTTTGGCTAATAAGAAATCTATATATAATCTTACACTGTATATGGCGATGATATATGGATTGATATTGGAACAATGACTGAATTCCTTCATGGTTTATTAACACCACTCTGAATTTAAACAGTTTTGATTAAATGCTCACTCAGGCTCATGCTGTTTTATGACATGGGGCATTTTTGGAAAGAGGAATTTTCTTTTAACTTGTTTGTCTAAATATCAGTCCTGATCAAAACATGGGATGTATGTGTTCAGGAAATTTTGCTGTTGAAAATTTGTTTATATTCTGAATTAAAGGAGAAATTACATTTGAACCTATTTTTCCTACACTTCACATTGAAAAAAAAAATTAAAAATGCTATCTACTTAGAAGACTGTAAGTTATGGGTTGGAGTTTAAAATTCTGGATTGAAAATTTTTAAATGCTTGCTGTATTTATTACTTGATGTTTTTACATTTTGATATTGCTTTATGCCACTTTCATTGCTTTGAAATCAGTTTATAACTTCAGAGCAGCTATATTTTATTATATTTAAATAATCGTTAAGTCTGGCTTCTGTTTACTACACATTAAAGCATTTTATCTTCTCAATGTAGCTGTCTCCAATTTCTGTTGTGTTGAAAGAATTTATCAGACTCTTTAGTTCCAAAACAAACAGGAAATACTTGGATGGGAGTGACATACCAGATCTTTGCAGAAAACAGGAGACACTGTGATCAGGGAAAGGGGTTTCATTCAATGATAGAAAGCAGCACACAGTAATGATTTTAAAAGATAGTAAAACCCAGTAAGGGAATAAAATATTTCAGCTGTGATGATAGTTTTTATTGCATTGTGCTATGTTGTCATCTGCTAACTGCAGTATTGTATAAATTGCCATAAGATAAAATTTATTTTAAAGTTAGTACAAGACAAATAGAAACATAATTTCAGAATGCTGAGATGAAGTTTCATAGTGGATGCTGAAATCTATTTTCTTGTAGTAGTGTTTTTCTTGAAATATTTGTGCTGAAATATTTTGGGGTGGAGTTGATTTGTATCAACATATTTCAAAATGTTTCAAATTTTGATGAAAAGGGCACTACTGCATTAGCAAATATTTTGATGAAAAAGTCAGCCTGTGTTTTAGGTACCATTCTAAGACAGGATAGCAATTTATTAAAACCTGCATGGGAAGGAAATGAACACATTTCAAGGACATGTGCAGACATGGATGTAAATATTGCTGCTTGTTTCCTGAGGGATGGACTGAGCTGCCATTAACCTTAATGGGAAAGATTCTATTTACTTTTCATCTCACACAGGAGTGGGTATTGTTTGGTTCTCTAAAAGCTATTAAATACCTCCCTGAACTTCAAATGAGCATTTAATTTGCTCTTTTTAGAGTAGCCTTACTGCTCTTGCTCTTTCTGATGTTGCTAACTCTAGAGAGTCTGGTAAGGAGTTACTTTTACAAATGTCCTTTGCCTGCAGCTTTCACGTTCAACAGCTTGGAAGACCAGAGAACTTGGCCTGTCGCTGAAAACTTGGCTTTCCTAAAATCAATGGCATATGTGCCACTGGCTTCAGAGGAGTCAGGATTTCACTGCATGTTGAGATTACCTTTTTCGAAATTTTCTTTTATTGGCAGAAAGGAGAGCAGTGCAAATCCAATCCAGTTAAACAAACATCTGATGGGTTTGGATGTGTAACTTCTATTTTATGCTATTAGAGGCAAATTGTGCTGGAACCTGCCCGTGCTCGCTGCAAACAGGAGGCAGAGCAATCCCTGATTCATAGCAACACACAAAGTCCTTTGAAAGCCAGAATTCCCCATAGAGCTGTAAGAAATAATGTTGCAACACTACCAGTGATCTATCAAAGATAACTTTAGAGAGGGGAAAGTGATTTTACTGGTAAAATGGAGTAAATTTCACTCACACTCTTGTGCCCATATGCTGATGCTGCCAAGCACCAGGAGGGGTATACTCCCAAATCAATGTATTCAGGCATCCAAATATGAGTACCCAGGTAGTCTGCCTGGGGCTCCTTGACAGGCAGAACAAGGGATGCCACCTATGAAGTCCTCCCCACATGTCCTGGTTTCTTCTTAGATTGGTGATGTGGGTTTGTATGTGCCTCTTTCACACCATCTAGAAATTAAGTTATCAGTTATTCAGCCTGGCCACCTCTGTGTCTCCCAGTCTGTGTGTCCTGGGAAGCTGCACACAGACCATCTGGGATCTTCATGTGCCACCAATCCAGGTATTCCATCTGAGTTCTTCATGTGCCACCAATCCAGGTATTGTCAGCAGATATTGCACTCAACCTTCCCCTGCTGCTCCTTTGGGTGGTTGCCCACCCTGACTTTTCCACTCCTTCTCCACTTTTAACACTCCTAAGGATTTTACTGCAGTTCTCTGCATGTTGATGCAAAATTCAACAGACTTTTTTTTTTGTTGTTTGTGATTTTTTCAAGGTCTATACAAAACTGAGCTACTTGTGAACAAATACAACCCCCTGTCACTTATTTTACTTTGAAAGTGTCTCTGTTCTGATGTCAAGGATAACTTTCCCTCTCAGGGAAAAGATCCATCTTTTAATGAGTCATTTGTCAAGATTGCAAAACCTCTCTGAATAATTCCTGTGTTTATATATATTTTTTATATTACATCATATTGAGAGGCCTCAACAAGACATGTTTTTGTGAGTTTATGCTAAAAAGAATCATCTCTTTGAGCTAAATGCTTGGCTCTGTGATCAAGAGACACACATTTGATGAGGCCCCTGGTGCTGAGCCCTCTAAAATGAGTAAAAGGCATTACTTTTTGTCAAACTGTAAACATCACATACTTTAAAAAAAAAGATAGTGGATAAGGAAGCAAGGCAGTAAAGAGTTATTTTAAATCTGTTGTCTAATGGTAAATGCAGCTTTTGCTTTCCACAGACAGTTGCATGTGAAAAACTGTGTGAAGTTGGCCAAATTAAAACCAAAACAGATAGCATTCTATTGCAGGAATGAATGAGGGCTTTAAAATGAAATATAAGAACAACCTTCCACCCACGGAACCCAGTCCAAAAGATTTTGATTTATTTGATTCTGCACATATTTTTGTCATTAAGCTTTGTAGCATATTCTAAACTTCTGCTGTGCTGTTATGCATGTTAAGACACCGATTCCCACATGGTGAGCTAATGGCAAAGAAAACACTTCTGTCACCAGGAAAAAGAGAAAGTCTTCAGCACGGACACAGAAGATTTAAATGCTCTCTCAGACATGTTCCCCTAGATGAAGATGACACCACAGAGGATTTCTGAACTCTTCTCCCCTGTCTTAGGACACCTAAATGAACTCTTTTCAGTCACAGCAGCACAAAGGAGGACGGATTGTAATAAAACCACAATAAAAAAAGAAAGGGGGAAAAAAAGGAAAAGTGAGCTAAGATCTTTAATTTTAGATAGCTGGGCAGACTCAGCTGCACAGTTTCGGAATAAATGAGTCAAAACCACAGATGGTCATGAAAAAGAAGAAAAGCTGTTGATAGTATCAGCAGAGTTGCATTAGCTGAGCATGTATGTGAGCATGCAAACATCAGGATTTCCAGGAAAAGAGCCCATACCCTGGTACCGAGCCCTTTCACATCTGCTGGAGTCCCACCACTGCTGGTTCCTGCCCCAGCTCCTCTCTTGGAAGGCAAGAAGCTCCTTGGATTTCTTTTTTTTTTAAAAAACAGGAACAGCATAATGCAATTTCTAATGAATATGTCAAACTGTTCTCATCTTTTGAGAGGCTCAAATGATAATTTGTGGGTGCTATATAAAAATCAGGATTAATTAATTAACTAATTTATTTATTTATCTCACTTAAGCTTGGTCATCCCATGGATTTTCTTACTCAGCTGTGCATGTCCTGGGCCTGAAGAGGTGCAGAGCTCAAAACAGCTGCCCTGCAGGAGCTCCTTGAATTTTCATCTATTTGGCACCTGCATTTTCCTTCAGTGGTGGGAGAGGAGGGGTGAAGGGATCTGCAGCAGCACAAGTCCTTGGCCATTGCCCATCTCTTCTGTGCCCCCAAGAGGGACAGTTCAGTGTACAATGTACCAGACAGGTACCAGCTTCTGGAGGAGAATCCAAGAGAGATGCAGCTCCCTCCTAACCAAAATGAGTCGCAGCTACACAGATGCCCATCTTCACTTCCAAGCAGAGCTACTTCATCAAATCTGTCCTACCTCTTTGTGGTGGAAGGGCCAAAGTTGTTGTGTTGGCCTATGGCTTTACAGAAAGGAGCATTAAAATAAGCACTCCCAAACTGACAGGCTTGTCTGTACAAACTCTGTCTGATTGTGAGGTTTTTTTGTGAAGTCCTTTTACTGTGTGAGCACAGACTCCGTCCATTGGTGAAATTTGTGTCTTCACTAAAGGTGTTTGCCAGTGTTATCATTCCTCCTTACTGAAGTACCACCTAATGGGTTGGGGGCGGCGGGGGGTGGGAAGAGAAATCCAAGGATCACCTTGCCAAGATAGTTTTCACTATGGGCAAATACTAAGGCTAGACTCCATGCAGGATTTTAATTTAGTTTCATATTTTTAGTTTTATTTTCTCCTGCTCTGCCTGCTTGCTTGTTTGTATCTGTGGGAATCTGTGTGCGTGTGTGTGTTTCTAAACGTTTTTCGCAATCATTTCACAGTCTCTCTTCTGATGTTTTGGAGACCACACATTAAGGAAGGCTGGGTGTAGACTAATTGTAAGACTTTCCTAGTAGCATCAATCTAAGATTGAAGTCCCTTCTGCTCTTTTCTTTTTATTCCCACAAGCAATATCAAAATGCCAACAGGCAGGGCGACATTTTTAATATTTTCATTTTTCATATTTATCTCGCATAATCCAGTGTATTCACATGCTGAAAACATAAACCCATTAGGATATAGGACAAACCAATGAGTTACTCTGAAGTGACTTAAGGGCTGCATCCTGGTGATAACTGTAGTTTCCTTCTATTTTCCTTTCATGTGGAGTAGTTTATCTGCAGTCACATCTGGACAACCTGCCTCCTGCTGGGCTGCAAGGTAGGAGCCCACACCAAGTGGAACAGCAACATCAGGGCTTTGAGAATTTTTTTCTGACTTTTTAAGGTGCACCACAGTGGAGGCAAGATCACCGAAACACAGGCAAAGAAGTAATGAAATGCCACGGGAAAGAAAAAAGAAGATGGATGCGCTTCATTTGATAAACGTGTCTTTGTGTTACGTTCCTTCAAAGTGAAGTAAATGAACACGGCACAGAAATAGTGCTTCATGTTTCTTTTAGATGTGGGATATTTGTTAACATTGTTAGATGGACACAAAGCCAGATGGCTTCATTTTGAATTGTTATATGGTGTGCTTTTTCCACTGTGCCTAACAAAAAATCATTTATGAAGCAAAAGCAAAAAAAAACCCCTCCTTATATTACGTAACTGTTAATTCAGCCTCAAAAAGAAGAAAAGAAAAAAAAATAGAAGCCATTTGGGATCCCAGGGAAATATTATTGGATTGTTGTTGAAAATTTATTGCTTAAGACAAACATTGGATTAAATGACAACTATTATAATGGCACCTTCGTGGCCAGTACATGTATTCATGGGAAAGCAGTTAATATTCCCTGCAAAGCTGCTGAACTTTTCAGAGAGGCAAAAAAAATGTACAGTTTCGTTCAGAGGCAGCCCATGTTTTCTGAAAATTCACACTGCTGTATGTGCCCAGGAGTTCTGGATTACTGCAAACACCTTCTGGTACCAGAGCTTTCCCAATGGTCCCCAGCACCCAGAGCAGAGCCCAGAGTCCATCAGGAGCAGCGCTGTTGTGTGGGAAATAATGAAAACAAAGCAGAGAGGAGCTGTGCATCATGTAATGTGATGGTGGCAAAGCCAGGAATAAACCTAGACCTCCTGGCTCCCTGCCTTATGATCTCCCCACTAGACGTCTTCCTGTTTTCCTTTGAAAAATGTTGATAGCTTACTGGAGAGGAAAATCTACAAACATTACACATTCCACTGTCAAAAAAGGGGCTTTGTTATTCGATATAGGAACTCTTTTAATTATTGAGGTAACTTCACAGCATGAGGTCACAAAGGGCAAATTTGTTAGCAGCATTTATGAGTGGTCTCTCCATGAGCAGCACACAAGTCTAGGAGAACTGGCTTGACGAGCCGGAGTTTTTTATGCAGTCCCATTCAAGAACATTTTAAGAACAAGCATCATAATTTCTTTGACTGGAAATAGTGAAATTGGTACTGATCCAGTAAGAAAACTGACCTGAATTCTCATGCATAACTTGAATCAGCACCAAAAAACTGTTCCAGCTCCTGTTTCTTTGGATTTTATTTTCAGATAGAAACAGATGCACACAAATCCAAAGAGACAGTTTTCCCTGTAGGAGCCAAGGATTTAAACAAAACTTTGTACACTTCCAGCACACTGACTGTACTTCAACTGTTTAACTTTTCAGACAAATACAAAAGTTATTAGCAGGACCTTTTAGACATTTGGATAGTTAAATTGAATGCTTTCATCAGTCACAGACCATTTTTGTTGTTTCTTATGAATATTTCTATTAAATTTGTTCACAATAAGCCAGTTTTGTCTCTTCATTATAATGGGAATATTAAAGGGGTTAGAACTAAAATATGCCACAGGCTAAAACTCTTCACTCCATGTACATCAAACATACAATACAAAGAAAAAATATTCAGCCATGTAAAAATATGATACGAAAACCTGATTGTTTTTGATCTGTCACTCTTTTGTGTTATAACACTCAGTGGTACAAGGCACATTGAATTCAGCACTTTGACAGACTGGGAAAACCTGGAAAGTGTTCTTCTTAAAAAACTTCAAACATCAGCCTACATCTAACAAGCCAACGCACACATCTTCAGGAGTTCTGCATCACGCTCAGAATTTGGTTTGGGCCTCAATAAGGCTCATGGTTGGAATGGGATATCGTGCTGGGGTACCTCTGGAATCGCTGGAACTTGTAACGAGCTTTGCCCCCCTTTTCAAACAGGTTATAGAGTGACTGTGATGTTACAGTGGCTGTGCTACAAAAGGATGCATTCTTTCCTTGGCTATATTAAACAAGAGCTACAGCAAGCAGTGCTGATGCAAATGGAAACAGCAACTACAATGATGACATCATAAATACCAGCTCTTAAAGAATTCCACAATGTGAGGTATGGATCTGCATCTTCATACTGGTGGTGGAAAACCCCCCAACACACCATGTAGCTTCTTCTGTTCAACCAAAGTATGACAGATGGAAATTCAGTCCAGCATCCTTCCCATTTCTGGTCACAATATTCAATATATGTGTGTGGGTATGTAATTCCTGGGGGTGATCCTGCACTTCAGATTCCCCTCATCATCTGCCTTGTCCTCAATGTTTGTAGCTTTTGGGTAAGGCTCAGAGGTCTGCAGGGTTCGGCTCCCAGGCACCACAGGCCATGCAGTCTGCTGTGCCCATGTTGTTGCTGTGGTGTCATCAGCTGAAATCATGATGAGTTCTTCAGAGCTTGCTCATATGCCAGGTTGCTAGGTCCTGGCTTGTATGGCCAGAGAAAGAGAGATGTGACATCTCAGAAAACCCTTCTCTACTGGCACTGGTGTTAGTGTCACCACCACAGCTACGGCATTACATCCAAGAGCAGTGGGGCAGTGGGTGCTCGAGTCCCTGTCTTATCCCAGCCTGCCCTGAAAGGGTCTCAGAAGAGCAGTGTTGGGCACACTCAGGCTGACCATTCCAGGCTTTCAGACTAGATTTCATGGCTTCATCTTCCCTTGAATATAGAAGATGCTAAGATTTGGCAGCCTCAGGTTGTAGGTGGTCCACAGGACTCATGAGGCTCTTGAACTTTGACATCACAGTGGCACCAGTGTCCCTCTAAGCATTTTACAGCAGCTCTGAATGTGGCCAGCACGTCCTTTCCTAGCAACATGATCTGTAAGGATAGACCTTTATAATCAACCTTATACAGAAGGAAAGTATGGGGGGTGCTGCACACGAGCCTGAGAGCCTGAGCTTTAAATATCCCACCCTTGTAAACCTTCCTGGTCCTCACGGATGTTTGTGTGAACATAATACCACACCTTCAGAAGCAGGGCATGTTTTCTGCCTTCACTGACCTGAACTTGTGAAATACTTTGGATCTTCTATATCATATAGCAGGGTCAAGCATTTTAATTTATAGAGGGTCACAGTTGCTACTCTCCTTAAACACCAATGGAATTTTTCAATATCCTTGAAGTAAATCCCTTTTGCAAAACAGTAAATGCTAGTATGACAGTATGTCAAACATGGATTTGTTCCGAGATTATTTACTTACAATTAGACAACTGTGCTGGCTCTCAGAGAGACTAGTCAGCAAAATCAACATCATTTGAAAGAGCAGCGGGATGGCCAGTGTTTTAGAATCCAAGGAATGTGGTTTTCATAAATTCCACAGCCTGGTGAGATGCCACAGAACCAGTTAATTTGTTCTTCAAAGTTTTTTGGGGGAGGCTATTTTACACGTATCTACGCTTTAAAAGGTTTCCATTTTGTGAAATGAGAGAAAGCTCTCAATTTGAAACCTTGTGAGATGGATATTTTCCCATTAAGAACAAAGTATTTTCCATCCTTTTTTTTTTTTTTTTCCTTTGACAAATGTGTATGTACACACAGCTCTTGGGCAGGGCAGGATGGAACAGGGAGTCAGCTGTAGCTGGACAGCCTGTTTGCAGCTCCAACCTGCTTCATGTCACCACCAGTAATTTTGCATCTTGCAGTTCAGACTCTTCCATGAAACTGCTTTTTCTTAATAAGCATTCCTTGTAAATCCTAGTTTTGTGGTTTATTCATTCCTGAGCTGAAAACAAAAGGTAGAGCCTATACTTACGTGCAAGGAGGCAGCTGTTAAGCAGACATTCTTCCTGGTGTATGTTTTCAATAAAATTTTAATTATCTTCTTAGCTAAACTGGCATGTTTGTCTTTGTGGACACAGTGTAGTTCAGCACATACTTGTAAAGAAGGGCAGGGACAGCAGAGAAGCTACAAAGACCACTTGGGAGTTAAAAAATGGGTGTTTGGACATCTTTTACACATATATTGACGGGCTGGCTTTTGATTTAGCACAACCCAGCAGAGAGCAAAGGCAAAGCAGACATGGAGAGCTCTTTTCCAGTGCCAGGGAGAACAGCAGACAGCAAATGGAGAGTTCCTGGGGCAGAGCATCTGCATGGGAAAATGCCAGTGACCTGGGTGCCTCCCTTGCCTGGGTCACTGTTCAGTACACACAGACTCGCTGCTCTTCTGCTACAGCCTTCAGAGCAGCAGTTTTGGCAGAGTCAACCCTCTCAGGGATCCCTGGTGAGACCTTTGTCCCTGCCTGCCTCTGTTCTGCTGTCCCCTTGCTCCCCACAGCAGCCCTGCTTCTCCTGCCTCTTCTTGGAGACCATTCCTGGCCTCTTTATTTTGTGGCCACTTTGTAAATCCCTCGGGACCTCTGCTTATCTACCCATACCACCATTCTTTAATTTTATCTGCAGAGTCTGTATTTGTTGTATCAGAGCCTTCATATATAAGCAATATTCTGGGCATTGCCACTATTTTTCAGCTTAATTAAAAATAAATCCCCCAAGTCTGATTACAATATCCCAGTAAGTTTTACTTGGTCTTTTCAAAATTTGTCTGGCACTTAAAATCTATCTTCAAGATAACTTCAGTATTTCTCGTTTACCTCGTAGTGATGAATTCTGTGAGGAACCACATTACCCCCCTTTCTACAACCATCACAATCAGTGAGGACTTGGCTCCAAATGGAGGAGAGCAGATAAATGTACCAGACAACAATGCTTCACATCAGGTGTGTCAGGTAAGCAAGTACAAAAGGGAGAGGAAATCAGAATTTTTTTATGTACATTACAAAGCGCTTTTCAAGTTGATCCTGAAGGGTAAAAGGGCCACTGAAAAAGACAGCAGATTTTCTTACAGATTTGCACATTTGTATGCACTTGATAAGCTAGGTACAGTCTTGCTGAAACATTAAAGACATTTTTTGCGCTCAGCATTCGCATAATGATGTGGAAACGCATGCCAGGAAGAGTCTCAAGGGAGGAAAAAGAAACAGTGAACTAGGAAACAAGGCTCCTGTTAGGGCAGATAATTAGAATATCTGAAGAGTGACAAAATTCCAGTGCCAAAACAGCTTCATTTCACATCAAGGAGGAGGTTTCAGGAAGATGGAATATAACAAAGGCCTAAGAAAATTTCTCCTAGTTTCTGTTAAGCTTTTTGCTAAGAGCCCATGTGCTATGAACTTTGCTTCACAAGCATACTCCCTTCCTTTCTAGTCTTCCCCATTTACGAGGTTTGTGCCTCCACTATGTTATCTGTTCTTCAGAATTTGCAAGTAGACATTGTCTACCACCTTGAGCATGTGAAATTTCAGGTCCATGAACAAGAACCAAATCACAGACAAGAACCAGACCCAGACCAGCATCAGAGCTGGCTGTAGATGAGAGGGGTTCAACACTGCTGCCTGAGACCCACTCACACAAGCTGTCTCTATCTCACATGAGGAGATCTAGGGGTACAATACCCATCAGGACTTATTTTCTCTTCAGGAAAGGAGAAGCCTGCTAGTGCAGATCTCTTCTTTACACTTGGTTGTGTAAGGGAAGGGGGAGAAGGAGGCAGCAGACAGCAAGGAGCAGAGAAGCAAGAAAGAACAGGGGATGTGTTTTGCTCTGCTCCATTGAGTAGCCCTGCCCTGGTCCATTTGTTGTGCAATTTAAAACTGCCTGTCAGCAACATTATTTATGGGAAGGCACAGGCTGAGTCTCAGAATCAGGAAGCCAAATCCAGCTTCCCTGATATCATTCTCCACCCAGGCTATCACATTGTTAGCTTTATTTCTTAAAAAAACGATTCCTACGTGACTTTTGCAGCCTGTTTGCATAAGAATCTGTGTGTCAACTCTCATGATCAGTGTGTCATCTTTTCTTAGACCTTTGTCCTGCAATTCAGCCATTTCAATCAGATTTAGCAGAAAGACACAGGGCTCAAAGTCACTCATTTCCCAAACCTTTGATTGAACCATTTGTCCACATAGGAAAACAAGAGCCAGAGGAGCATCTGTTCCTGATGGGAATGCAGACAAAGCCCAGCCTTTATTCAGTCTGGAAGTGGCCATCAGACCCATGCCCCATGTGCACATTAGCCTGGCCAGCTGGCATGTAGGCACATTCCAGCCAGCCACAGCTTCTGCTGCCCAGAAGATTTAGGCACATTGAAACCTGCTGGAGTGGGGTATCCACATTGCAGTGGTGGAAGCACGTGGGATGGGATGGGAATGGAAAGAATGGGGCAGAACAGCCTGTTCATGAAGGCACAAATCGGGGTGATTCACCAAGAGCCATAGAGGCTACAGGGTGCAAATCTGAGGTGAGGCTCCCTGCAGAGCACCTCAGCCATTCCATGGCTTCTCAGCTCAGCACAACCTGGCACACATCCAGCTCGTGTGAGACAAGTGGGAACACCTCCAGAGCAGAACTGAGCACGGTTTTTGACATTTTGAGCATTTCATGGCCTGAACAGTGCACTGGTGATAATCCAGATGATGCATAAATTCACGGATTATAGTTCAAAAAGATTTAGGAAACAGGACTTTTGATAAAACAAAGGACCCAGAGGAACCTTGAGATTGGAAATTGTAATAGGAAGGATCCAGAGACATGTTGATAGCAGTGAGGGTTGCATTCCTTATAATAAACCAAGGGGCTCTGATTTAATCTATGGAATGACCAGACACAAAAGGAATTCAAGAGGAATTTTCTGCCTGCAGAGCAGTGGACAGAGCACGCAGGAGAAACAGGGAAAGAAGAAAAAGGTGTAGCATGCAAGCATGGACTGAAAACTATTGTGGAATTTATCTAGAGACTCAGAAAGGGACACACTTAATTAGAAAGGACTCCCAGCTTCCTTCTGTCCCAAAATGTCTCTCATTTGCCATCAGCAGCTCAGCAGGCACTGTATGATACAATTACTCATTAGGTAAAGGAATTTCAAACCTTTGCCCTAAGAGGAGGTTAAACTTGTCACTCAAACTCAATCCCGCATCTTTTGATGAGCCTGAGCAACACTCAAACAAGGATCACAGAGCTGGGCTTTATTTTTGTTTTGTTGCAAGCGCTCAGGGTTTGAAATGGAGAGTTTGCTCCTGGTGGTAAGTCTGTGTTACACTGCAGCTGTTCTGCACACACCATCCTCCTCCCTGCTCCCTGGGCTGAGAGAGGCTGCTCTTACCTGCCTAAACTCATTTCCCTTATGAAATGCATCAAATACAGCCTCCTCTTTTCTAACAAAATCATTAGCTCTGAATGTGATTACCGTATTTTGTATTTGGGCAGAAGGGAGAGTGTGGACAACGAGGTTACAGAGGTTTGTGGCCATGTCTGCACAAATGTATCATCACACTGGTGTTGCTGTAACATTTGTAGTTTAAGGGTAATATTTTTTTTTTATTAGACTGAAGGAACTAATTAGAAAAATGGGCACAGCTTTTAGATTTTTGTCCTTTTTTCCCCACTCTGGCAGCTAGGCTAATAAAAGATACTTCTTCCCTCTACAAATGTAACTTTTCTGATTAAATCTCTACAAGCTAAATTCTACACTGATTTACTGCACATTCAGCATTATCCCTGTGTGCCACTCTTTCCAATAACCAATAAATAAAAATACCAAGTTAATGTACATCCAAGGCATTTAGAATAAAGTCTTTGGATTAAACAGGAACACATGTAGCTCGCATATCTTCATTTGAATAAAGTATATGGAAAAACTAACAAAGGTTACTATTTCAACTGATCTGTTTTCCTCAGAAAACTTTGCTGAGTAAGACACTGAAATGTTAAACTTTGTTTCTCTTTCCACTTCTGTTGCTTAAGGAATTTTCTACAATACTGAGGGGTGTGTGTGTTGGGAAAAAAATGCTGCTTTAACATTTCTTTGTAAGTCACTTTGATTCTCTTTTGTTATGCCAGAGATTTACTGTTTCTTTTGACATCACAGTGACTGTTTTTGCAAGGACTGCTTGGGACAGCACCAAAGCGGTCCTGCTCACTTCCATCCCCGTGTACAGAACAAAAAGCTGAGACACACCAAGTACTTTTGACAATTGTTGGGTGTATAACAGGGAATTAGCAAAATTGTACAAAATACTCAGGAAGGGATTAAAAAAAAAAAAAAAAAAAAAGAAAAGAAAAGAAAAAAAGAAGCGAAGTTATCCAGGAAAAACACCACTTAATTTGTGACCAAATCAAAGAGCAGCATCTCAGGTTTCTCTGGGAGGCCACTGCCTGGGATCAGGTGCTCCTACAGGATGTACTCTGCAAGCCAAGTTTTCTCCCCAAGGCTTGTCAGACTATTTGCTTTCCTCAGTGGAAATACCACCCAAATAATCCAAAACCAGACTCTGATTTTTCCTAGGATTCTTTAGTGGGCAGAAGGACTATCTCCCCTAGCAAAGCAGGTTATCTGTCAGCAGGCGAGCCACCATTCTGCAAACACCTGCCCTTTTACAGCAGAGCTACTTTTTTGTGCAACTCTATGGTTTCAGATGATTCCCACAGAAATCTCCATCAGGAGATTCCCCAGACACTGAACTAATAACATTCTTTGCTCAGTATGTTGAAATCCAAGCCTGAGCCCAGAGAATGGGTACTTTCCATCTCTAAATACTCCCTTTTTTACAACTGGTTACAGAGGCACTAGGATTAAAGTCCCTGAGACTTCCCTAATAGGTTGCTCTAGTTAATGAGACATACACTGAAAAAATGGAAAAGCAGATCCTAGTTCATGGAAAAGCAGCCCAAAAGCTTTCAGAAAACAAGTATTGCCTCCACAATCAAAAGAGAGAGAAAGAAATCCCATTCAGAAAATATGATGAGGAAAGCAATGAAGCAGATGGCCTTAGCAGACTTGGAGGTATGGAAAATGTGACAATGAGTAGAAATACCTTTATTGCTGGCATGTTAGGCAATGTCAGTTTTCCTGTCCTGACTAACTGGGAAGAAGCTGAAATTAAGTGTGAGCTGGGTATACTAAGCAGTTATTGCTGTATTAGAGCCAATACTCCAGGCAAAGCAGAGCAGCCCTCGTTTCTGCAAATATTCTGAGTTACTTGAGGAAGAAACTAGAGAATACAGTGAATGTCTGTTCTTCTCCAGTTTAGGCTTGGTATGTCATCAGATAGGAGGAGGAATTTACTTAGAACAGGCACTTGCTGGTGGGGTGAATTCCTCTAGTCCTCTCTCAGATTTGTTGTTTTGATGATGTAGGATTAAATAAAATTAAAATGCAAGATAATGTACCATATACCACGTGCTCTCAAGGAATTAAAAGCATCTACCTTATTGTGATTGGCAATACACAGACATTGACTGCAGTTCACTATCATCAACACAAAAGCATTTAGAGACAGCATGGTGAACAAAACTCACTGTCCTGTGAAAGAAACCAAAAGAGCTAGGCAAGAGGGATAGATTCACTCATATAATGGCATGTGGTCAAAACTTTCCAGCCCTTGTCAGGACAGAGTGCTCCTTCACGGGTGGGAGCATAGCACAGTCTGTCAGCAGTGGGTAATGCCGCTATTGCAGCCCAACACCGTTCAATACCACGCTGCCACCTTGGCTCAAAGCATTCTATAAGGGACAGAAAAGGTAGGAGATCCCATGAGCACTTCTCCCAGCCCTAGGATTTCCCCAGGGAAATCTTCCTTTTTGGGAAGTCCCATCTTTGCCATGCAGACAGGGCCAGCACAGCCTCCTTTGGCATGGAGGGGTTAGCTGCAGCTCTCGGGGTAAACAATCCTGCCATTGGAACTGCAAGATGATTTATAGAAAACATTTGTAAAAAAACTTTTGATTGGAGAGGCTCTGGGGATATCTTGGAAAATCTGGAGTGAAAAAAGCAGCCACATAACTGGCTTCCTAATATAAATGCTCCCAGCTGCATATGGAAATAGGGTTTTCATATAATCACAAAATGGGAGTCGTCTGGCAATAAATCTCTTTCATTTTATCGTCAGTTTCTTGGCTACTTGGAACACAATGAATAAGAAATGGAAGAGCAAGACCTTGGAGGACCCAGTTACAAAGCAAAAAATAGAAAAATTATGTACTAAGGATATAGACTTGGCATTTCTATATGCAAATATCCATGTTTAAGTGGACTTTTCTCATGATATGAATCAATGTTGTGAGTTTTTGACAAAATTAATTTTTTTTCTGTTTTATCCATGACATGATAAATCCTTTTTCTATTTCTGCAGTAAGTCCAAACACCAAGGATTACAAATGCTCTTTAACCACAAGCAAACAATACAAACACTGAGTAAAGTACACTGCTTTGTTTGTTTGGGTTTTTTTAATGCAAAAAGCAACTGCCTTAAGTGCACATAATAGAGTGAATACAACTGCTTGGCTGCCCCCACTTAGAAGACTGTTGCTGTACGTTTCTCTTTAATATTGACTAATGTTGAAATAAAGTAGATTGTGAGGCTTTATTCTGTAAATTGCTTCCTGCTGTGACAACAGGTGTAAGTCAAGATATATGAGGGCTAAGAGAGCACTTTCCATGACTATTTCAGTCCTTGATAATATTTGCTGGATTGGCAGAAGAGGATGCTTCTGATGAAGTTAAGCATGTGAAGATTCTGACAACTCATCTTGGTTCCTCTGAGCAGAAGTGAAAGCATTTCACTGGAGAAGTTTCTGGTGAAATGTGTCTATACTCATTTCTCTGAACAAGAAAAGAAATATCATGTATTAACTCTGAAGCTAGAACAGGAAGGAAGCTCTTCCTTGAGCTGAAAGATGGAAAGAGAACTTCCCCATATAAAATTACAAGAAGGAGTGACTAAAGACACTAACTATCAGCAAAATTAAGTACATATCTTTCCTTCCCAAACCCAGTTCCCTTCTTAAAAACACCTGGAAGTGGATTTTGGACACAATCTGACAATTAAAACAACCATTATTTTCTAATGCTGCTGTGTCACAGAACAGGACTTTTTATTATAATTTCTTTGGAAGCTGTTCCATTCTGAACTACAAGGGAGTGTGTGCACTTCACAAGCGACCAAAGGTCCTAAATCTGTTTGCATATGTGAGAGCTGAAGCCTGACTCAGACCCCACCATCCTTGTCATGTGTAGCAAGAACAGAGATTAGCTGTGATTTCAGTAGTGTAAGGGCTTTGTTAACAGAATTACCTGTAAGAAAAGTAGGGAATCCCTGCTACTTACTTACATGAGAGCATCCTGTTAATCCACCGTGCCCTTTCACATGCAGCTCTTTTAACATACACACTTCAGGCAGATGGGGAATTGTAGTTTGGGGTTTTTTTTAATCTCATTAATGACCCCATAAATTATGGGACAGATCTGATTTCCTCCAGGTCTCCAGACGTGGCTATTTACATCTGTAATAAACCATTTCAATAAATAATTATACTACCAATGGGAAAGTTGAGATGCCATGAGATGGCAACAAAGGACTGTGGCAATTCTGTTGAATGATTTCATTGAAACAGTGAGATCTGAGTGCCCTAAAGCACCACAATATTATGACAGTTGTTGAGGAAATAGGGATCATTTGCTGCTTCCACATTCCTCACATGAGAAAAATGTTTCAGTGATATTGTTAATATTTCAGAGGTATGCAAGCTAAAATACAGGGGTTTATCCTAGACCCTTGTACTCTGGGCAGCTCACACAGCTGTTATCTAAAATCCAGATACTTGTGACCTTGGGAATGGTTTTCCTACTTTCTTATCTGTATGGTTCCAGCAGGATGCAGATAGCAGCTTTCAGTTGCAGTCTGTTGCCTTGGCTGGTGGTTAAAGCAATGTCAGATATTAGTGTCAGGCCTTTTCTCTTAGGTAAAGATTTTGTTGCATTTTTGTTAGTTGGGCTAAAGATTCAGAGATGGAAACATTTTCTTAGGAGAGCTCAGAGGTAGAAACTTCTGCTAGGGAAGTTATCATGAATAATTGCTGGATATTTCAGTACTGCTGATTATCACCTAGAGCAGCTATGAGCAAAAATATCTAAACTTTGACTGCCTCTTGGGAGACAAACAGTTTATCCCTTAGAGCTGGAGAGGAATCCATCACAAAAAAGAAAATTATATGCAAATGCAGCCAGTGGATGCCTTAAGTGGACTTAGCTTCTTTACACAAGGCACTGTAAAATTAAAAGACTCAAGTAAGGGCTGCAGGAAATGGAGAGTAACAGCAAAGTGTGAGTTCCCATCAGTCATAGTTTGGATGATAAATTTGCATTTAGTTAACCTGAAAATGTAACACCTGATTTTACTCTCATGCAATTTTATATCCTTCTACCACAGAACTGACAGAAATCAAAAGTACCTCTGTATTTCCCAATAATCTTAATTGCATCAGATTGCATTTAATGTCTCCACTGGTACATAGTTTAACTACAGTTGTGGCCATATTCCATGAGAATGTCAACACCACTTCAAACTCCACCTAAACAATCCACAATGAAGTTTTCTGAAAAAGTCTCAATTTCATTGGGCCTCACTTTTTTTAACCAGGCACAATACTCCTTCCCAGACTGGAGAAATAGAGAGTAAATGACTGTTACTGTATTTTAATTTCAGAAAGATTAATCTGATTTGATGTCTTTTGTGTGGATATATGTACCTGCTCCAAATATTCCAGACAAAACTTAATGGAATAATGATGCCACCTTGGCTATTAATGGAATGAGTTCAGCTGATTAGTCAAGCTTAACCTACTTGTTCTGACAAGGTCTTCGAGTTTACTTCTGTTTAAACAAGCATAGAAAGCCTCTCACTGATGTTTATTAAGTGTAAACCCATATTTTTCTGTAATGGCAGTGAAAAGAAATAAATAGTTCAAAGGTGCAAAATAAACATTTTAAAGTATACTTTGAAAAGCAGGTGACTCCTGTCTGGTTCGTTTCCTCAGATGTAGTGAAAATATTCGACCCATTTAATAACAGGAGACAATCCAGCATCAAATTCCTTTGCTGCAAGTGAGCAAGAAATATTATTTTATACATTTATAGGTTAAAGGATGGGTGTTACTTAGTCTTAAAAATGCAATTGAATGTGCGGAGCGGTACTACCACCAGGAAACTATGAGTTGCAACTTCATATAGGAAACTTAATTAAATTCCAGATAGTAAATTCAATTCAATTGATCTTGGAGAAACGTAAAGTCTAAATGTTAGCCCAGGTCAGGTGCACAGAAGACATTTAAGAAATCCAACCCTGCTGAATTTACTTACTGAATTAAATGTACTGCCTAGATACTTTGTTTTCCATCAGTTTTCCTACGACTCTTACTCTGCCATATCCCCCTCCCTCAGACAGTGACAGCTAAGGAGACAATTAAGCCCTTAATGGAGGAATGTCACTGAGGCACTAGAGGACAGGAGCCCTTTTATTTGGTAATGCGTAACAGTGGCTGGCAGAACAACAGTTCCCCTGGAGCTATGGCTCTTAAAAAGCTGCAGATGGGTTCCTGTACAGCTCCTACAGCTGTTCTTCATCTCTCTTGGTCTCATCACCCAATTAGTGAAAGACGCATCAAGTGGTGCTTCCCCATGTGTGTTTGATGTTGCACCTATGCACGGATCCTCAGAGCCAGTACCTTGGCTGTGTAGGTTGTCACGGGGCTGGGTGGACAGGGGACATGGCTGGGTGATGCACATCAGTGCCTAACATCAGTCTGGAAACAGAGCACAGCCTGGACCCAGAAACTGGAACTGAAGACAGCTCTGATAACTTACACATTGCCTAAGCATCCTCATCTGCAAAGAAATTATTGCTTATGAGTCTGAAAGACACACAGCTCCTTAATGGTCCAGTTCTCTTTCAGCCACAGCTCTGAACTGTCAGACTGAATCTTACCTGTCCTGGTGTCCAATAGCAACCAGCCCTGTGGGATGGCACAGAGGAGCAGGGGGTGGCACCGACCAGCTTCCAGGTCTGGTGGTGCAGGGAGGAGGGCAGAGTAGGAGATATCTGTGCGATTACCCACAGGCAACCCAGCTCCTGGGAAAAGCTTGCTGGAGGCAGTTTCTGCCATTTGGATTGAGAAACAGCTGTGATCTGCTGATCTGATAATTGTGATGCCTCCCTGGAACTAACTGTCTCCAGAGGAAACTCAGCATCTGAGCAAATAAGACAACCAGGAAGGATGTGGTGTTGAGATACATGGAAGTCAGGTCTCCCAGCTTTCTGTCCATGTGCTAAACATCTTTCTTGGATACTCTGCTTCTTTACAGGGGATTTATAACAGGCAGTGTGAGTGCTGCAGCCTCGTGGGATCACCATGTGGAAGCTACTAGCTCATGACCCATCCTGTGTCTCTGGTTATGGTATTTGAGCTGATGGACATGCATCCATCTTTCTGTCAGTGCAGTGTTCTTGCCCAGGAACCATTTCAGGTCCTATGTCCAGGCTTTCTCTTCAAACACCAAACTTGTCCTTTGGACTCTATTCCAGTCCACCAGTGCCAGGATATTATATTTAGGCTGTTTTTTTGTTGTTTTGATCTCTTTGTGCTACCCTACACTGTTCTGCTCTCTCCTCAGCTGCCAGCCCCTATGGCGATGGTCCAGCATTTCTCTCCACACTCCTGTATCAAATGCTCAATTTCCCCTGCTAAGCCTGTTCTTGTAAAAGCCTGTTCCCCCTGTCCTCTAATCAATATCTATTTTCTATGGAAACTCCATGGGAAAGCTTGTGTATTCCTGATAAATGTCACTCCCCTCCCAAATGTTACTTTGAGTGGTGAGGGGGAAAGGAGAGACAGAGGAGGCAGGGCTGAGCAGAAAAGCAAGAAATGATAATGGAAATATTTCACATTCCTCCAAATGCATGAAACTGTGCCTGTCATTTCACAATTAAAAGTGGGATTCAGCCGTCTTTCCCCAGAGTGTTATGAAATGACAGGCAGCATTTTTGCAGCTTAGAGAATTCTAAGACATTTCTAAAATATATCATATAGCAAAGGCATCCTTCACTGGATTTTTTTGCCAAGATAATTTTGTTACAACTAATTTCTTATTAACAAGCAAACACATCACTTTTAATTGTCTTGAGTGCATGCCTCTTACATAGGTGAAAACTGGTTTTCAACTGTATGTGCCAAAGTTATAACTTTTCAGGAAAATGCAACAATTACAAATAATATAATCTAAAACAAATGCAAACAAAGCACCACTCACAAACAAGCAAAGGAAAAAAAATCCCACTTATGAAAACAGGTTATTTTATCAGCCACAAGTAAATTTTCTGGGTTAGTCATCTCTCTCAAACACACGCAGTCCTGCTATCTGACCAGCTACCATATTTTTCGCTCACATGTACATAATTAGTGCTTCATGTTTTCTAGCGCTTCTCTGTCACACCCAGTGTCCAGGAATGCAGTCTCCTCTGCTTGACAGTGCTTGAGGCTGAGCCAGACCTTGGGCTCTCACTTGTGCTCTGCAAGGGGTCTTTGTTATCATGCCTGGCTAACCATCTACCTCCCTAATTTAATATACCCACTTTGAGAAAACAGACCCTAATCTTTATACTGTGTAAAAGTTTTGGTCTCATATGGGAATTTTGAATTGCCAAGTAGAATAGGGTTATGTCTCAAGTTACCTTTTTCTCACAAAGTCCTGAGCTTTTATATTCCACAGATGGAAGGTGTGGAAGGCAAATTTACCCACAAAGACACAAATCCACCATATGCAAATCTCCCTTACTCTGACTATACATAAAGATAATAATAATGCCAAGATGGACAGGTGTGTTATTGTAACTTGTACAAAGTGAAATATTCCTTATTTCTCAACTAACATTCCCAAATATCCTGTTATATAAATGGGGTTATTTTAATGGCACACACATAACTGCTCCACAAACACCTCTCTTAAGACCATGATGACTTCCATCCATATGCAAAGATGCATCTATCTCTCAATGGTTCGATATCACTGCATGAAGAAGAACAGGAAAATCACAGCTCAGTATTTAACAAAAAGCCCAACATTTAAACTGGGATCACCTCTCTGCCATGAGAGACCCAGGCATATTAAACTTTGGTATTTAGGGTAAAAGTGCACAGTTAATTGCTCCCAGCACTCCGCCATGTCTTACTTCTCAAGCTAAGAGCCTTCAGATTGAAACTTGCAGAAGTTCTGGCTTAAAACTGCAGAAAAATATTACTGCTATGAACTAGATCCTCAGGGCTGTACCAGATGTGCTTCTGGCCTAAAGCATGAGTCTTTTCTCATTTAGAACCATTTATATGATGTGGGCTGATGCCGGTTTTGTTTTGGGAAATGGACAAACTGTGGCTGAACAGCTTTTCTCCAGTGGCTGAATCCTGTAGGGTCCTATAGCCCAGCCTAAATTTTTCCCCCATAAGTAACTCTAAATACCTTTAACTTCAGTATACCTTTCATACAGAAAGCTGAGAAGAACATTGCCTGCTGATTTCTACAGCTAATTGAGCTTTCATGCATTAAATTTCTGTGAGGATGCTGTTACTGGTCCTTTCTGAATAGCTCTGCTTGTGGTCATTTAGGTGTATGTATTTACTGCAAGCTGAGCCACATTCTTTTTGGACCCCTGTTGACTCAGGCATAGTCTGTACATTGAGCTGAAGTCTTGTTCATGCAGAGTGAAGTCAGTACAAGTATTTCCAGGGCCTCAGATGGGCTTTGATGGGCTCTAGCCCAGCACAAGAGTGTACAGCATTTGGAGCCAGAAAAAACTGAGTGAGGTCATCTGGTCTGGTCTCTAGTTAACCACAGGATATGCAAGTTTTATCCAGATATGACAGTATTGAAATAACATTTTTTTTTGCCTTGGGAGTTTAGAAAGCCTGTGCCACGGAGAGGAGAAATGGAGGTCCCTGTGTCACAGTGTGGCACCCTGGCTGCTGGGACTTGCTCAGGAGAGAAGCTCTTGGATGAGTCCAGCTCCACTGACAGCCACTGAGTCACAGACTGTGCAGAGCAGTACTCACTTCCTTTCCAGACCCTGGAGGAAGCTCAGGATTGTCAAACAGCGCCAGGAAATTTAATCAATGCTGTTTCCTATCAAACTCATGAATAAAGGGGGTAAGCACAAGTCAGGCTGTCATACTTTAAGGCCAGAAAAGACTGCAAATACCAGCCAGCTTAATCCTCTCATGATGTGTGTGTTTGTATAGTACAGTATCAAAAAGAAATATGGTTGTATGGTTGTATGGTTGTATGGTTGTATGGTTGTTAAATCAGAAATATGCCCAGCCAAGTAGTACTTCCAAAAGCAGCAGACGCTTACAAGAAATACAAAAAGCAGGGCAATATAAAATCATCTGTCTCATAATCAGTGGTTTAGGCATCTTTTGAGCTGAAGGTTGGATGTGGACCAGTATGCTGCAATAAACTGGTGGAGGTGTCGTTTCTCCAGGAACTGCCCAATTTTTTTTTAACTCCTTGAGTTTACTCTCAGAATCTTGATTAATCCCCTTTTTCTTTTAATATGTTTAATGCCATCATAAAAACTCTGAGTGAGGGTAAATCCACTCTGTTCTTGTAAGCTGTCTCAATATTTTCCTCACAGCTACAAGGAAATGTCTTACTTCAAGGCTGGGTTTTTCCAACTCTAACTTCCTAGTGCTAGATTTTATCATGCCTTTGTCAGTATACTTGAAACCGAGGATGGAAAAGAGATTTTTCTCCTTTCCTTCCTCTATTGTACTGTATCCATTTTTAAGTAACAGCCATGCAGATTTTTAAAATCCTGGTCCACTGGACCCTTTAATCGCATGATTTACTTAAGTCCGTGAGTAATCCCATTGACTTCCATCAGACTGCTCTCAGGTTAAAAGTTAAATGCATGGTTAAGTGCTTTGCTTGAATAGTATTTAAGTTCTTTCTAATTTCTCCTTTACTTTCTTTCCTTGCTCATGAGGCTTGATCTGCACAGTGTTAGAAGCACAGTGTTTCAAGTAAATTATTCAGTATGGGAGCACATAGGTTACAACACAGCAACTTCCATAGCAGTTTTTGTCTAGCACTGAAGGAATTCTGACTGATGGATACCAAGGGCTTTTTTTGATGTTATTTTCTCTGAGGATCTAATGCTCTTCATTCCTGCTAATTCGCTCTGCTGCCTAGTTTATTTGTTCAGCAGTGCCCTAAACAAGAAAGGTTTCCTTCAAACAATAGGCTGCTTTGCACTCTGTGTGTGTGTGGTTTACTGAATCCAGACCTAGTGAAAATGTACTGGTCTTCAGCTGGTATGAATCAGAGCTATCTGCAGAGACAAGGGAGCTTTGCTTATTTATATCAGCTAACTATCTGACCTGTCGTCTACTGTTTTAATATATAAATGTGTCTGCGTGTGCAGTTATATATGCAAGACCCAGGCAGAGGAACAGACCTTCAACCATCTGCTCTTGGGATATGAGATACAATATTGGAGGCACAAGGGCAAAGGCTGAAATGAAAGTTCATGACTTCCTGAGTTCAGGTATGGAAATGCATGATGTGGTATTGTCCCCCAGTACCAACAGCAAAATACTTCTGAATAATATTTGCAACATAAGTATGCCTGTACCATAGATGTTTGAAAGTTTTCTAGCACCTAAGGTGATTCAAATGCATCTGCATTATTGATGAATTTTTAGTATTAATCACTGACCATTTTTGTGCCCTACATACATGTGACATGGGGTTCTGGCTGCTTTTGCAAACAATGTGAAGCAGCCATTTCAGATCAATCAGGCTTGGAAGTTAAGTATTACCCAGCTCATGTTTTCAACTAATTTCTGAGGATTTCCGTATCTGGTCTGTTGACCAGATGGAGAGCCAAACCCCTTCTAGAAGGTGCTGAGAATCTACAGTGACTCCTTAAAATACAGTATTACTCCAACACTCCAGATTTGCATACCCCAAAAATCCTTCCATCAGGTGAAATTTAATGCATTTCTTCATTTGGAGAGAGCATTTTGTCCATTATGCAAAATATTCACAATGAGCGTATCTTCTAGGATTTTTTAAAACATACTTTGTCTGTAGGAGTAAAATAAAAACATAAGGAATAAGGAATCCCTACAAACCTCTGTCCACAAAGTAGGATGTGTTATACTGTGCTGGACACTATAATGTAGCTGACCCAAAACCTAAATAAAACCTAGCATGATTTAGAAGTGTTAAGAGCCTAATGCTAAGTATATTATTGTGCTCTGTAGGAGTTTGCCGTCATCTTTTATGAGTTTAACACTTTGATTTAAGTTTTTAAAAAGATGATGATTTAAATGTGGTAGCTGCCATCTCAGCTGACTGCAAGTTGTGCTAGAATATGGCAGACTGGATTTTTTACAACTTGAAATAATTTCTGTATTTGTTGTGCTGAAAGTATGAATGATCAGACCCTGTCAGCTTCCATGCATGAGACATTGCACAAATCCATATCCAGCAGGACGTCCATCCCATTTTGGCCTGTATCATACATGTCACAGAATGGTTTGAGTTGGAAGGGACCTTAAAAAATCATCTAATTGAATCTCCCTATCACAGGTAGGGGACATCTTCTTATAGATCAGGTTGCTTCCTGCTAGCTGAGGTGCACGCACCCACTGTGCACACTCAAATCTGGACTGGTGAATTCCACAATTCTTTTCTTAGTGTTTAGCATTTCACAGTACCTGAAAATGTTCTGAAGTGTGGGCAGATTCCCCCATCTCTCCCAGAATGGTTTCATACCAGAGCTGAAGGAAATATGAAGAACAGTAAAAGATTTCAAGCGTTATATAGTTGTCCTGTTCTGACACATGAGCATCTTTATGGGCTTCCTACATTATTTTTGCTTTCAGTAACAATTTGGCTGTTGGTAGAGGATATCGATATGAATTCATATACTTACAATGAGAAACATTGTTCTTGTCTGTGTCTCCCTGACATTCTGTACTTTGTTTTCCTATTTCACCTTCCTTTTCCTTTCTGCCTTTTTTCATTCATTCATTCCTAATTCTCATTTGCTCTGAACTCGGTTTTTCTTTTTTTTTTTTTTTAATTCTCCTCCCATTTGTCAGGTCTCTGTAACTGTTGTTGTTTTTCCACAGTGCTTTAAAAAGCTTTGAATATTGAGGCAGAAGCATGGGGCCGGGTACCAGTTATATAAAAGGACAGCTGTAAAAACATGTGTAATAGCAATTAAGCAAGAAGTCTTGGAAGCATGAAGTCATAAATCGTAATTGAAGTAAGGGTCTTCTTAGAAATTGTCCTTAATACTTGAAATTGAGAAAATGTAAGCTTCAGGCAGGCATTCCAGCTTTGTTTCCTTCACCTCTGTGCTACTGCAAGCAAGGGGTCTGTGTGTGTCCAATTATCAAATACATTGAGGAACCTTTATATTCAGACATCCTTCTTTGAGCTTGCTGTCCCATGGGCACTGGAGCACAGTCCACTTCAAATGCAGCAGAAACAAGAGGCCAAGCTACCAGGCAGAGGATTATTCCCCAACAAAGCAATTTCCAGTTTCTTCATTGGATATCATCAAGCCCTGTCCTGAGTGCCTTCAATCCCTTTCCAGCAGGTTAGGGCAGCTACCGTCTTCAGGAGTTGTCCTGCACCTCACAAACTGGTAACTCAGTCCTCTCAATTTCAATAAACTCTGGAGTTGTTTTCAATAATCAGCCACTCTTTTAACTAGGTGATACAAGCTGAATGACAAAGATATGCTTAAGCAAACCAGATGAATGCACAGAAGGAACCCTGTTCCTTTTTGTTGCAGGTTGAAAGCTGATATATTACATGTCTGCATGCAATAAAACTTTTTTGTTTTAATGTTCCTAGGGAAGCTTGAAACTAAACCCTTGAAAAACATCTGGTTCGAAACTGCAGCATTTTAATATTAAATGCTTCCTGAAATCTGTTTGTGTAACTGTACCATGCAGGTTTGCTTCATAGCTTTCTAATAAATAGTTTCTAGCTCATTTTGTTATCCTTGCACTGACTTTGATATCTCCTGCTGACAATGTAACGTCAGTAATAGTGCTCCTCCAAGTTTAATAGTTAGCTGATATCCTAAGCACAGATTCTGAAGACAGCTGTATACTTTTTAGGTTTCAGCTTCATATTGTCTTTCATTCAACTCTAAGGTTTAAACTTGTTGCTCCCTAAAGTGAATTAAATTTTTGCTACAGTTTTGTCTTCCCAAATGTAGTCTTCAGTACCACCGTAAGTCCCTTCTGCAGTGCCTCTGGATAAGGTGGGAAAAACCTTTGCACGGCCCTGTGAACAACTGTTGTCATGTTACTGCTGGGACTGGTATTTAGAACTTTGTGTCAAAGCCCTGAAGGGCTTGGAAAACAAAAATTTTCAACAATGAAGTGGAAGGCGTTTTTCCCACACCGAATGGTCATCCTTATCGTTCATGGATAGACGTGAAAAAGAGCTCAGAAAAGGCTCATGCATTTTAAAGCATATTAAGTGAAGTTTGTCTTGCTGACCCCAAAAGCTGTAGCTTAATAATTCCAGCTAAAGCCACATTAACATCTCAGTGTGATGCTCTAAGTTTCGGAGGCTGATTTCTGCCTTCTTCTGGTTTCATGTTTGTGCTGAGCACAGCACAGAGTCCTGACCTGGCATTGCCTGACCCTCCTCCAGACAGGGTAATTGTGTCAGCCTGACTCCGAGCTTCAGGGCTTGTGAACTTTGGGATCCTCTCATGCTAACACAGCTGTGCTACACTGGGGGCCTGAGATGGTATTTTTGCAAGATGAGTAGCTTAGACTGACTGTAGCTATTCAGCTTAAAGCAGCCTCAGCTCCTCTGTCTGAGGCCTTCCAGCATGGCTGAGAGCACCTCAGGAGAATGTCCCTCTCTCTGGGCTAAAGAAGAAGCCTTAGTTCCTAACTTCAGCTAACCAGGTAGAGCTCAAAGACTGAATACAGAACTTCAGAGGGCCTTTGACAGCCTCTGAAATACAGGAGAAAGCAGAAGCCACTCATGGGCTCCAGAAGAATGGGGAAGGATTAAAACAAACGAAACGAAACGAAATGAAACAAAACAAAACAAAACAAAACAAAACAAAACCAAACCAAACCCAAACCAAAACAAACTTTTACAGCACAAAAGTTCAATTCTGTACCCTTAAACCCATACTAACTTTTAGCAAAGCTTTTAGGTGTATGCTTTAGATTAGCCATGTAATTACACCACAAACCCCCACCAGGATTTAATTTCAATTGAAAGCAGTAGAACTAATAGTGTGCTTACAAATAAAGCTGCTTACAAATAAAGCTAATTAAGATTTCGTAGAACGAGGGACTATTTCATACAAACACAAGAGATTTAATGTCAGTATATAGCATTTTCCATGACTCATTGAGTCTATAAATATGTACAGGTACTTTCAGCCTGGTCATTATATGCCTGGCCTAGCTCAGAAAGAAATCCATAGGAAATGTGTAGCATAGTAGGAAACAACTCTTACAAACAGAAAATAGTTGTGTAAATGTCTAACTGGAACAAAATCCTATAGCTGATGTACAACACAGGAAATTCCATTTCAACATATTTCTTGATGCTTAATCCTGCCAGGTGGAATGGATCAACAAAGAGGGAGAAGTCGCAGTACATGGTGAAAAAATGTTACACATTCGTGGAGGTCATCCAACGGGACCTGAGAAAAATCCGCAAAGCAGCTACAACTCTCATTGCTCAAGTTCAGCTTGGTTCCAGCTCAATGCCTATATATCTTGTTACAATTATTTACTTTTCAATTTATCAGTATCTTGCCAAAAAAAATCTATTTTAACTGACATTCCTTTTCAAGCTGTTTTCCTATATTTTTCCAATAGAAAAATATTATTTCATTTAAAATAGAGCAGCAGTGGAATAACAGGGGTAGGAAACTGGGGTGGGGAAAAAGACACTTTCTACAATTAGCTCCCAAAAGCTTCTTCAGACTGTCTCTAGAATGATTTACTGTTAGAAGAGTACTTTATTAATTTCAACAGCACCAAAAAGCACTGAATCACCTGCTTGTATAAGAGTGAGAAAAACTGAAAGTGTCAGCACAATGTCATGACCTGACATGCTATAGTATAGCTTATCAAAGCACTCAAATTCAGAGGAAAATAAAATAATAAGAGGAAACTGTTGAACATGGCAGCTGAGATGAAAAACTGAGATCTCCATAACGGATCACTGCAAATCAGATTCGGAATGCTAGAAGAAAAAAGAGTGGATATTTTCACATGAAACCTGAAGGTATTATTGATGAAATTTTTGTTTAATTAAATTCAAAATGGAAATGAGAGAGGAAAAGCTTTTCAAAGCACGATTAACACCTGCCTTTCAGGAACAGTGTGTTGGGCTCCTAAATGCACTTCTAAGGTTAAATTTAAACCCAAGACTAAATTTAACAGACATGCTAGCTCTATCAGTTTTGTCCTTGGGTTCCTTACACCTCCTCTTTCAGCCACTAGATATATATGCAATAACATCAGAGCAAAGAACTAGGATTTTGTGGTTTTTTGAAAAGAAATAGGTACATACAGTAGTGCCTATTTCCATGTGGTTACAGAATGGTTATAATAAAGTATGAGGAGTAATATCTCAGATGCTGCAAGACACTTGCAAGGTTCAAAATCAACTGAATTCAGAACAGGAGCTCAACACACACCAGGACTCTGTGTCTCAGCATCAGCTTAAGGACTGGCTTTGCAAGGTGTAAGCGTGTGCTTTACAAGAGACGGACAATTCTGAAAGTAAGTGGTGGGATCTGTGCCAGAGGCATTCTCAGCCTCTTCCCCTGGGGCAAGAGTGCTGTTCTCTCTCCTCACAGGGCTGGAGCTGCCTGATTTCTCACAAACTCTTGTAAACTATGAATGACGTGACACCCTTTTTACTCTAGACTGAGTAAAGCTTTCTCTATACAGAGTCAGGTTCAGAGAGACCAGCAAATGAATGCTGCTAGTAAATGAATATTAGCAAAGAGACATGTCAGAAATGAGTGGACAAATTCTTGCCTGAAAGATTAAAGTCTTAGGATTCATTACACTTGTAGGCTAATAGCACACGTTTCACAAGCATCTGTAGTAGACTGTCTTCCTTTGTGCAAATGTATTTTCCATTTTCACTCTCTCCTGAGCCAGGTGTGAGGTTCGGAGGGGAAGAGAGAGACTGCCCCTTCTGCTTCAGCCCCAGCCCCAGACTGGTCAGGGGATTGCAAGGTCTGCAAGGGTGCCTGCTTGGTATTTCCACAGAAGAGAAACTGAAATGTTTTGTGTAGTGATGAGTCTTCTTCAAGGATTGTCAAGGAGTAAGCAGCAACTCAATGAGAGATGGCAATTCATATAGATTACAATAAATTACATATTCTATTCTATCCATCATTTTCAGAAAAAAAAAGTGTGGAGTTATCCTAATTTTTAATGCAAACTGGAGACTTGCAGTTTCCATTAGAGCTAATAGATTCTTCACTCTTTCTGATAATGTGTTTAAAACTAATTCCATCAAATCTCTTGCCTAAGCAGCATTAATCATGCTAGATCTTAGCCATCAATCATTGACTGGCTTTTATGAATTATTAGGTAAACAAAATAGAATAGAATGTCTTAAAGTTGCTGTTACAGACCATGGACTAGACACCCAGTGTCCTCATCTCCTCTTTGACTACAAGGGAGTAATATTGCTGAATATTACAAGGTGGGATATGATTTGCTAACAATACCTGTCCATATTTTATATCAAGCACCTGCTAGTGTTTAAATATCCCACTTCAAAGTATCCAAAACTGCGTACAAGACAGATCTCAGATGTATTTCATAGACATGGAAAAACAGAAGGAAATAGCATTAAGTGGGCAAATCCCCAAAACATTGGCAAGTACAACGATGTACAAAATGCCAAAAACTGCTTGTCTCATTCCAGAATGTGCTCACATGCCAGCCTGCATCTGGGTTCCTGATTTTTTCAACTTCTGTACCTGCAGAAGGGGTACAAAGAAGGCCATTATATAATGCAGTGGTTTTTATAGCAAGCTAAAGCTATGCTGAAGAGATTAAATGTTGAAAGCTATTTTTAGCCAAACTAATGGTATCAATTTCACTAATAACATAAGCTGCAGGTGTTTCCTAAAGTAAAAAGTAAGACAATGGAAGACCTAACATGACAAAAGGCTACTGACTATGGAAAAGTAGCAGTTCCAAATTACATTAAATCAGGCAATTGTGCCCAATACTCCCCCTGGTGGTTTTGCCCACAGAGATGAGCATGAAGTCGCATACATGCAAAGTCCTCCAGCCTAATGACTAAACGTCCCGTTAATAGGATTAAGTACCTTCTCATCAGATAAGTAGAACATGGCAAAATCCCTGACACTCCCAGAAATTAGATCAGAACACAGCCCAGCCCCTTCCTGACGCAGAGAGCAATTTTGCAGAAGAGGTACAAAATATTAATGGTAAATATACTTGGCTTTTTTATATTCTTTGGTTGTGTGTTTGTTTTTCTTTGTGAAGTTAATTGGTCTTTTGCTGTAAAGGTAAAGGTACAATATGCAAATAACTATAGAAGTAAATCCAGGCTATAAACGAATCCAGGCTTTTAATTTACATATGCTCTTGTGGCTGATAATTGCATCTCCAAGAAGGCTATACTGGCTCACTACAAGGCACCTGAATACTGTGTTCATTTAATCAGATGAGCACCATAAAATGCAGTTGCCTGGTTTCTGAAAAATAAACCTTTCGTCTTGCTCTTAGGAGAGAAATAAAGCAAACAGCATTTATTTCCCTTATTTTGTAGGGATTTCTTTCATTTGCTGATCTGTTTGTTTACAAAAGTGATCTAATTGCTGATTTCTTGGCACATCTGCTGTTGTGTCTCTTATATTAAGTCTTATTCTGAAGGACACTGAAAGGAATTGCATGTTTGGAACAAGAAAGGGAAAAACATTCCAGCAACTCCCCTTTTTAAAACTGGCAGTGGTATTTAGCATGAATGTATTATAATATGAACTAAGGACACAGTATGAGATCAGTAATAAGTGTGTTTGACAAAGCAGAAAAGGGACAGACAGAGCAGCATAAGCTTTTGATTTTATATATACATGTCCTGATTCTGTTAAGCACAGTGCAAACTCAGTGGAATTCATTTAATTAATCTAAATAGATAATTACAAATGAGGTCAAGCTGCTTACTCATGTATTTTCACCAAGAGTAGCATTTAGGTGCATGCTATACATCGCAGAAACCATAGCTAAAGACAAAATTAACAGGATCTCGTTAGATATTTAGTGTTATAGTTAGCATTAATATTTACTTGGTATACCTAGACATCTGAGCTTCCTGACAATGTTTGCACGTAATTGGACTGAACTGTTTTTCTCAAACAGAAAGAACATGAGGTCCTCTTGGATATTGGTAATACACCTGCTGTGTCTGAAGGGCCACCAGGGCGCCCCGACAAAGCAGGAGGAAATGAATCTCCGGGACAACCTCAAGCGTACGTATGCTTGTCCTGCCAGGGTGTGCTGCAAGCCCCTGGGCCCAGGTCTCCAGCTGGGTAGTGCATCTTGACTCCCACTTCAACAAGTTCCACTTGCATCTGTGGAGCTTAGAAACCATAATAAAGCTGATTGCCTACACACACACACACACACATACACACACACGGAAGATAAGAACAAGCAGGATGAAAAAGTAAAGGGATTAACAAATAAGCATCACCTCATAGAAAGCATCGCCAAAATAGAAAGTATTTTCTATTAGTACAGGATTTTATAGGTTTTTTAGTTCCTTGTAGATCATCAGAATATAAACCAAACCCAAAATTCTATTCAACAGATTTTGAACAATTTTGTTTGTTCAAATAATCTTTGAAAATATTTCCTCTACACTCATATACTTCACTGAAAATGGTGGCTTTTACAAACAATTGAAATAAAATTACTTAATTTAGAAAATAGCAGCTGTTCTGCATGCATACACACCTCTAAGCATGGCTTTATTTTGTGGATAGAAAGAGGATTAGCCATTAAACAATCCTGTGCTTCAGTCTACGTTGACAAGATTTCTATAATAAACAAACAAAAAGTTAGGGATGAGGAAGAAAGATATAAAAGAAGAAGTGGTCAATGTGTTTTTGGCCATTTCAAGGTGATATGGTTTTACTCGTTTTCTATAGTTCCAATGATAGTCAGGGTATTTCCACAAAGAAAACAAAGACAGATAAAGGACAGGCAATCATGCAGAGCTTCGAGGTGCAATGCATGGGCCAGCCCAAGTTTTCACCAAAACTCTACCACCATAAATTCACAGGAAGTTTAGAAATTGAATTTTTTATGAAAACAGGTTGAAGACACTTGTAATCTACATTTTCAAAATGTAGAAGGAAGCTGTCACAGGCTTCTACCAGATCCAAGATAAATATAAAGGTTATGTCATTAGAAAACTGATGAGTGATCCTTGGAGATATCCAAAACTTAGGATGATGTCCTGTGCAACCTGATGTGGTTAACCCTGCTTTGAATGGGGGTGGGGGCAGACTCAGTGATCTTCAAAGGTACCAGCATCAATTGTTCTGGGGTTCAGTATTCAGCAGTGGGACAGTTCAATATATATTTTTAGTTACATACAGCTGATCTTTGCAAAAGCTCTGGGCCAGATTCTTATTTGATGGAAGTTGTCTTGTCTCAGTGTTATTCAGCATTTTCTGTCTCAGATTTGGCTCTGCCACAGTAGGGAAACATAGAGCTATTTCATTCTCCTTCATCATCAGTGCATGACAATTTGCAGTAGTGTTAAAATCTGATTAAGTCACTGTATAATTTGGCTTTTTTTAGAATTATCTGAAGTTGGAGAGAAGTATGTAGATGAAGAGGTAAAGAAAGCTTTGATTGGTATTAAGCAGATGAAAATTATGATGGAAAGAAACGAAGATAAGCACATAGATCTGATGAAAACCTTGAAGAAGAGCAGTGAAGAAAAACAGGTAACATAAATGCATCTGTGGGGTTTTTCTGTTTATTCTGGGAAGAATGTAAACCAAATTGTATGTACAAAACAAGTAGTGTACATCTTATCATGCAATCACCGATTGAGAGAAAATTGCTTCTGCCACTCTGTCTCACTGGCAGAGGAAAATTGCACATACTCCTTTTTTCTAAAAACCTCTGCTTCACTGAATTCACACCAAGGTAACTGCAGGACACTGTAGAACAGGGGTTTGTGCAGAAGGTCCGGCAGCTCTGCCCTCCATGTCTCTGTACTCCTGGGACCACAAGATGTTTTCCAGCTTGCAAACTTCAGACCTGCAGGAGAATATCAAAGCCACAAATGATAATGTGCTCTAAAGAAAGTACAGTGAATCAGGGAAATTTTCAGTGTCTTAGTGCAATGCCTAGGCTCAGAGCCATGTGCTCAGATGATCTGAAGAAACAGAGGTTTATGGTATATCTTAAAAAATACAAATATCCTAACTGTTTCAATGAAGTTGAAGGAAAATTCCCTCCTGGCCCCACATCTGGTAGTTAGTTTAAACTATTGGTATTAGCAAGCCAAAAAGTACCTGATAGCTTTCTAACATCTTAAGAAATACCAGTGCACTCCCACAATCAACACTCTTGTTAGATCTTACAGGATGATTTCATTTCCACAGGACTTACATCCACAGTAAGAGTTCATAAAACACTGAATAAATGTATTAGAAAGATCAGAAAATAACTAAGCATAGATTATGAAAACTGCAGTTACTGTCTCCATCAAGGATATTCTGATATAAGTTTTCTTTTATGTGAGTCTCTTCCCAATTTGGAATGCTGACAAAAAGGAATAAGCCCCATCAATTAAAATGTTTATGTCATACTTAGAGATAATTTGGAATGTTGTTTGTAAACCAAAACTATTAAAATATGTTGCAACTGGAGAGAGAAATTGATTATGTGCAATCTACTTTAACAGAAAGAACTTTTCTCTTTCCATTGTCGAGTCTATTCCAAAAATGCTGCTTCTGATCTGCTCAGCTTTGTGCCCTAACTGATGAAGTAAATAGAAGCAGCATTGTAAAATGCATCTTGTTTCTCTTCAGTATGGAAGGAGTGCTCACACTTCCACAACAGCAGGAAAAGATCCCCTTACTATGGCCTTTTGATTAGTACACTCACAAACAGCAGAGATGCTATACTTTTATATATTTCTGCATTAGAAAGACTTTATGGCAAGGACCTACCCTCCTTAAATATCAATCCCTTAAAGGTAGAGAAAAGCAACAGAAAAGGATGATTTGTGGGACAGATGAATACTGCTCAGATGATATAGAGAAAAAATAACACAAGTTGAACACATGACCATGTGGGAGGCTGAATTCTTACAGAGAATGGTGTGTGAGGTTTTTTCTTAACATCAAAAATCCTGGTAGACTGTAGAGATCCATTTGTTTCTGTAGGCTGTGGCCCCTGAGAGAACAACATCAGAAAAATCTCATAAGGAAAAGGTTTTCAAATTTCAGTTCCCTCCATATGTGACTGCAGCTGAGAAGGCAACCTACCCTAGTGGTTAGGGATTGGCAAAAAAGAGGAGCCATAAATAGCCAAAATGAGTGATCAACACTGGGGTAAGTACTTAGAATACTAACCTGAAAATTGCCCTCAACTGAATCTTTTTCCTTAGCAAGCCTTGCAACTTATGGATGAAGTAAAGGCAAGACTGGAA
This sequence comes from Brachypodius melanocephalos, assembly GCA_013398615.1. NCBI lineage: Eukaryota > Metazoa > Chordata > Aves > Passeriformes > Pycnonotidae > Brachypodius > Brachypodius melanocephalos. The sequence continues at coordinate 9,554,820 of VZSR01001685.1, read as the reverse complement.
GAAGAGGAAAGACAATGTCAAGTATCTTTGAAAAATCTATGGGATGAATGTGAATCATGTTTAGAAAGTACCTGCATGAGATATTATACAACTTGCAAACCTGGTGTGTCAACCTTTAAGAGAAAGGTAGGAAGAAATGCTGTATCTGGAGAATACTCTTGAGTTCACCCAAAATTTTAGACACAGCACATCTTATTTTCTCAATACCTAGGTCTGCCAGTTATATCAGCTTACTAAAATTAATTTGATTTGGAGGGTCTGGAAGTATGAAGTTATAAGGTAGGGATTACATGTGATTATGGTCATGGAATGCTGAGCCAAAATGAGTTAAAGTTGCACCCTGGCAAGATTCCATGGAAACTGATGACTCCCCTAACTCCAACAGATTCATTCCAGATATACAATGTTTTCTCTCACAGTGGGACTTGTACTAAGATGCTGGATAACTGTTTGTGAAAAATACTGCATAGATTCTTTATGGTCCATCTGAAAATCATCTAAGTTAAAAGCGTAGATGTAGTTAGCAAAATTATATGGGGGGAAAAAGTCACCTACTTATTATATTATTCTTTCCTATATTTATCTTAAATAAACTCCTTAAGTAACAAACAAAGCTTTAAAATGCTTAACTTCTTATAACAAAGGAACCTGTCAGCAAAGGAGATTCCCCTAATTCTACCAGAAAGAAAATATGGTTTCCTGACCAGGCCATTATTCTACAAAATTTAACAATTGTAATATTTTTGTTTGTTTGTTTGTTTGGGCATATGTTTTAAGCACAACAAACTTCTGAAGCAAATGTGTAATTGCTACTACTAAAATGTTAGCCAGATTCCCTAGCTTTCACCCCACCCATGTACTGAAAAATACAATAACATAAACATTAAACGTGGTGTGTTTCAGGCAGGGTTTAGAGAAAAGGTGTTTAATATTTGTGCATATTCTTAAAATAATTCAAGTTAAAATGTAGGAGATATTAAATTTAAGACTGTTTGTGATACTTTTAACTTTTTAGATACCACCCATGGGTAGCTCATATATATGTTCTGGATTTTCAAGAGTCAAGATGTTGCAATTACTGCAGTAAAAGTTATACACTGCATTGTCACTGTCTTTGACCCTCTTGGTAACTTCCTCCCTGAGTTATTTATTTGAAGTATTCAAAGTAAGAATTGTGTTGTGACCTAAGCCATTAAAAAAAAAGTAAAATAAAAGAAGACAAGGATGATAGTTGTGGCTGAGGACACACAGATAGCAGGAGCAATACTGGCTTAGGCTGTTCCTGCAGTGCTCTTTCACACTTCACCTTCCCCCTAAGATGAACTAGTGGTCAGATCAAGCTGATGATTTGGTTTTGTTTTGTTTTGCTTTTTAATTTATATATATAACTATCTTTATCTGTGTCTGTCTATATCTATTTATATCTATATGTGTGTGCTTTAGCAGGGTGCTTCTTAACCCGTACCTGTCAAAGCCGTGGAGTGTGGCTCAAGAAACCACTCCATTGGCTCAGGCCGAAGTAGTGCCTTGCAGTAGGGAGCAGGGAACAGTGGCTGAGACCCAGGAACTGGAACTCTGTCATAGCAGAATTGACACTTGGCCTCTTACATGGTAAATCATGGACTCTGAGCCACTGCTTTGTTGATTTTGCTGGTTTCCATTCACACAAGGACGTGAGGATTTGCCCAGTGGTGAGAGAGGGCAGGCTTTTTACAAATCAAGGTGCAAACAATCACCTTTTGCTCCCTACACTGCACATAAGCAGACAGAAATGCATCTCACATCTTTACAACATGAAGTCCAAGCTGTCTCTTGGAAGAAACCCAAATACTGATGATAACTTCAAGCTCCCATAGATTAAAGGGCAACTGGCAGACTTTTTATTCCAGATCTGACTTGGAACTAATGTTTTAGATTGAATGCACTTCCCCTCTTTGGGGTCTAGTGTCTTAAAGTACTTCAGAAAATATGCTGTGTTGGCATTTATTAAGAAGGCATTGTTTCTATGAGTATTTGAAAGAGAAAAATTAGAGACACTTAACTGAGAGATGAGAAACTCATAACTTGTCTGTCTCCCAATCTGTCTCCTTATCCAGGTTGAAGACTTTTTCAGGAAAATACCTCCACTCATATTTACTTTCCATGAGGACCAAGGAAGAGACATCCAGTCTAATGAAAAGCCTGAGAAAGAGGACACACAGCTAGTAAAGATGGAAGATTTATTTAGCCAGCTATTATCAGATGTGGGCTCAATATTTGACAGAAGTTTCATTTTTTTCAAGCACATGCAAAAAGAATTTGACCAGTCTTTTCAGACATATTTCATGTCTGACCTGGACTTGAGTGAGTCCCCCAGTATGCCAGCTTTACCTGAGGTCACCACCAGAATTGATGGCTCCCAGAGGGGTTGGGGCATGCCCAGCTTCTTACAGACAGTTTTTGATTTCAGCAGGACGGTGTTCGAAGGTGTCAGTGAGGTGATCACCGACGTCTTTGATGAATACAGAGATTATAGAAGAGAGGTGCCAGAACAAACCAAAGGCAAGTGTTAGAAGATGAAAATTGACTGCACTGACAATGACATCAACCCCCTTGGGGTGGCTAAACTACAGAGAATTACTCAGTTTCCAGTATGTGAGTGTGAGATACATGAGAAAGCTCTGGACCCTATAGGTCAATGAAAACTAATAGTTAAAGGAATAAATAGTTAGAGGAATAAATAGAATTCACCTAGAAATCTCAGAGAATGTGGACTTAGGGGTCCTACATAGCCTGGTTTTCATGGCAATTCTCAAAGCATTTGCAGGAGCTCCTCAGGAGCACTTAAAGTCAGGGTGGATGCAGGTTTTCATAAGGCTGACTGGCAGATTTAATCTCAGCATTTGTCAGGATATGATTTGTATCATGTCTTATTGACATGGTCACCAATTCTAAAAACATAGGGTAATTCTGTGAGATGTCAAGGCAATTCCCTGCCCTTGTCAAATGATGCTAAATTCAGCTTGACAGCTGCAAGTCCTGTTCCAGGCTACAGCAGCAATGTAATTTGACAATCAAATACCAGCCAAAGACCAGCCATCAGGTTTTCCAATGACCAGAAAATTCTAGGCATACCATTGGCGATAACAGTCAGTGAAGTAAAAGGACCATGGCCAACTTTTAGAATACAAACAAGCCTCATATTTGACTATTGCAAATAGGACAAATACATGCTGGTCCTTGTCAAGGAAATCACAGTAAGCACATGCCATAACTCTGAGTGGCAGGTGACACAAACATTACGTGATCATCAGTAAATACAAAGTTAAGTGACTCTTGAACAGTGTTTTAGTTTTTTATTTTTTTTTTTATCGTAAGCTATGTCACCTCAGAAATGGGCTTTGGTACTGTGTTCTCATCTAACTGTACGTGATTATGAAACATCTTGACTTCTAAGGGTCAAAGAGATCTTACCAGAATTCACCTGTTGTAGAAATAATGTGTAATAATATTAGTAATTGTTTGGTTATGTCTGGGGAATATACTCCTAAGTCTTTATAAGGGAATATACTAGAGCAGCATAAATTCCTTGAAAGAAAACATGATTTGAATCTTATCCTGACTTCTACTTTTTAATAATTTATTCCTTTTATTTTTTGTAGGGGGAGGGGAGGGGAGGGGAAGTGGAGGGCTAGGCAAGGGAATTTATGCAAAATACTTCGGATTAAGGGCAAGAAATTATATTCTAGCACTCAGGCTCAGTAATGAATGCATACTTATAAAGACTCTAAGTTTAACAGCAGTCTAAAAATACTATGACTTCATTCTAGATCCTGACAGAAGTGGCATGTTTTCAAAAATTGTGTCAGGGCGCCAGAGACTTCAGTGCAGGGAGCTCCGGGAGAACTCCTCTGGATGCCTGCAGTTTCATGAGAGATGCCAGAAATGTCAAGACAATCTTTTGCATGGTAAATAACTATTTTCCTTTTTCTAGTTTTTTTCTGTATTGCATTCATCACTGGTTTATAGATTTTGAGATTTTAATTTTCTACTGGAATTAACATTTAGTCACTGAGTTTTTACTGTAGCTACGGCTACAATAACCATTCCTCATTCCAGACGATCTCAATTAGCTTTCCCCACTGTCTCCACAGAGTGTCAGTATAGCTCAGTTGTTAGCATACCGCTGGTGTCCAAAAGAAACCTATAACAAAATAAATAGTTATTTTGTGAGAGCTGCCATCCTGCAGAGGAGCAAGATGTCAGGCAGCAGTCGATCCTGCTTGGGTGCAGCAGTGCTGAGCAGAAAGCGAGGAGAAGCTCAAACTCCTGACAGTCGCTTCTCCTGCTGACAACCAGGTGTAACCTCAGGTATCATTCAGCGCCTCGCAAGGAAAGCAGGGGCTGAAGAGCCTGTAATTACTTTTTGTTGAACCCTGCCTGCAAACAGAACTGACATGCAGGAGAAAAAGGGGACTTCACGTCAGTATACAAAGAAATGGCAGAGCTCCATCAGCACCATCCATGGGCACCTGAAAAACCTTCAGAATGATCGCCTAGAACTGCTGTCAGGACTCCCACTGCAGTACATCTGTCTTTCCAGAATTATTTAGATTTTAAAATCCAAGGAATATGTTTAAACCTAAATGTCTTCAGAATATCTCCAGTGTGGCAAACATTAACGAGCAATGAAACACTTTTAAAAGAATATCTGACCACTTATCTTTTTTATCTACACTCATGTATTACCACTTTGTTACTGTACAATCAGCTTCAAGGTGCCCCTTGATAATCCACTTTGACAGAAAAGAAATTGAATTTTTGAGCAATTATTGTATAGAGATTTCTCTTGTTTAAAATCCAAATTTTAGTAAAGAAAAAACCATCAGTCTTCAGTTCCAAATTTGTGGCAGCTGGTACTAGTCTCATACTACTGTCTAGCTATTGTAAGACAAATATTAGGTCTTAAAACTCAACAGGGATACAGGCTTTCTTGTAATAACCTCTATCACAGAATCATAGAACAATTTGTGGTTAAAGGGATCTTTACAAGGCATCTAGACCAACCTCCCAGAAATCAGCAGGGACATCTTCATTTAGATCACGTTTCTCAGAGCCCCACAGAACCTGACCTTAAATGTTCCAGTGATGGGACATCTACCTGCTCTCTGGGCAACTTATTTCAGTGCTTCACCACCCTTACTGGAAAAACCTTCTTGCTTACATACAGTCTAAATCCACCCTCTTTCAATTTAAAAGTTCATCCCCATCATTCTTACGGGCACCTTTCAGCTGCTGATGGTCACAAATTATATGCAAAGGCCACAATAAGTGTCCCCACTCTTCTCTTCTCCAAGCTGAATAACCTCAGCTCTCTCGGCCACTCCTAATAAATAGGAGAGGTGCTCCCACCCTTTAAGTTTTTGTGGCCCTCCTCTGAACATGCTCCAGCAGGTCCATGCCTTTCTGTGCTGAGGACTTGTCTGGTTTGACACTGGCCAATGCCATGCACTCAGAAGAGTCGCCTGCTCACCCTCCCCTGCCACAGCTGGGTAAAGGAGGGAAAAGCAAAAAAAGTGAATGAAGGCTTCATGAGCGAGATAAAGACTGGAAGAAATCACAGCAAGGTCAAA
>VZSR01001685.1:9436800-9549108 GCA_013398615.1 Brachypodius melanocephalos | reverse complement strand
TCTCCGTGTTGCTTCCCTCACATGTTCTCACCTCCTCCTCTTCTCTGACCAGAAGCAAAATCCCATGACTTTGTTTTGATTTTCTTCATAAATTTGTCTCACAGAGGCATTACTAACCTCTCTCATTGGCCCAGTTTTGACCAGCAGCGTGTCCATCTTCAGAGCCATCAGTGATTGCCTCTGCTGGACATGGTGGGAAATTTCCAGCAGCTTCTCATAGGAGCCACCTCTGTGGCCCCCTCATACCTAAAACCAGGCCGTGCCAAACAAATACAGGAGTCCAGACATGGATGGACTCAAAGGTCTTATAAGAGAAGAGTAGGATGGCAAAATCACCTCCCTCAATGTGCCTCTTGTGCTGGCCATGGTTCTTTTGATGCAGCTCAGGATGTGTTTGGCTTTTGGGCTGTGAGCACACATGGACAGTTCATCTCCAGCTCTTCATCCACCAGCACCCCCAAGTCCTTCTTGGCAGGGCTGCTCTCAATCTGTCCATCTTCCAGCCTGTGCTGATAGCAGGAGCTGCCACAATCCAGGTGCAGCAGCTTGCACTTGGCCTTGCTGAACCTCATGAGGTTCACCCAGGCCCACTTCACGAGCTTGGCCAGGTTCCCTCTGCATGGCACCCCATCCCCTGGGTGTGTCAACCACCCACTCAGCTTGGTGTCTTCTGTGAACCTGCCAAGGGTGCACTCAAGCCCCCTGTCCATGTCATTGATGAAGACATTAAGCAGTACTGGTCCCAGTATGGACTCCTAAGGGACACCACTTGTCTGTGATGTCTATCTGGGCATGAAGCCATTCACCACTGCCCTCCGGATATGACCATCCACAAATTCCTCATCTGCCAAACATTCCACCCTTCAAATCCATATCTCTCCAATTTAGGGAGAAGGATGTTGTGGGGGACTGTGTCAATGGCTTTACAGAAGTACAGATAAATGACTTGTCTAACCCTTTCCTTCTCCACTGATGGAATCACTCCATCATAGGAGGCCATTGGACTTACCCTTGGTGAAGCTCTGCTGGCTGTACCGAATTGCCTGCCTATCTTCCACGTGCCTACGCAGAGCTTCTTGAAGATCTGTTCCATGATCCTTCCAGGCACAGAGCTGAGGCTGACAGGCTGGTAGTCCTCAGGGTCCTTCTTACAACCTATTTCTAAAAATCAGTGAATTTTTTCCATTTTCCCAGTCACCAGAGACTTCACCTCTCTTCCATGACTTCTCAAATATCATGGAGAGTGGCTACATCAGCAAATTCCCTCTGAACTCATCAGGTCACATAGACTTAGATATGTTAAGGTTCCTCATGTGGACTCAAAACTGATCTTTTCTTACAGTGAAAGGAACTTTGCTCTCTCAGCCCCTGCCTTGCAGTTTATATATCTGGGATAGATTCACAATGGAATGAGCCAATAAAATAACCCCATAATGAATAAGAAGACTATGAGGTTGCTATATGTAAGATTTACCAGATCTCATGTAGCATTAACAGAAAGTCTATTGCCATGAAATATTATATAAACCTTACACTATATGATATAAACTTGGTAAATCACTTAATACACAAATGGGATAATGCATTCATTTAATCATTGAATCTAAACTAAATCTAACGAAACAAGTCAGCAAAAATTATTCTCCTTTTTTCAGCATTATTTAAACACCCATCCAAACCATGACCCCTTGTTAGACTTATTTTACAGTTTTCATTTCTTCAGACAGAAAAGACAAAGTACAAGACATAACACTGTCTTTTCTAACAGATTGCCCAAATGTTCCTGAGCTGCACATAAAGTTTGATGAAGCCTTTAAGCTGGTAAATGTCTCAGGGGAGCAGTACGAGCAGATTCTCCAGGTGGTTCGGCATCACACGGAGGACACTTCCTACTTGTTGAACAAAATGAAAGAAAGATTTGGGTGGGTGTCTGAGTTATCCAACATGACCATCGGACCAGAAAACATTTTCAACATAGTTAAGGTAAGGGTTGTCTTCTGAAGGGAGTTATTGCAGCCTTTAAACCTGCATTTTGCTCATGCTTACACCCCTGGGGTTTGTGGATGTTTATACATGTGTAATGTTTGAGTTTACAGCACCATGTTCCTACTCATCTTGAATTTCTGTATGCTTGGTAATCCTTCGATGAGCTGAAACTCCTGAGATTAGAAACTATTTTCCTGTAAATCCTTTTAGTCTGATGGATGGCTGACAGGCTAACCTGAATCACTGTCTGATAAGAGTAAACTGACACCAGCAGCTTTGACTGGTCTCAGATTACCTTCACAGATAAATTGCACTGCGCCAGCACTAACAAATCCATATTGGATCGATGAGTGTCTAGATGTCTAGCTATCTATGTCTGTACTTATATATTCCAAAGTTCAAAGGCAAATGTTATACAGATTTTTGCAGTGGAAGCTGCACATGCTTGACAGCATCAGTCAATATTTCAGTAAATACATAATGATTAATTGTGTCTCACACACAAGGATACATCTAAGGTAAATTCAATCCATTTTCCTGGGCAAGAGACAAAATCTTATTCTCTCTTCTACCTCAGAAATCCACTCATATATAGTGAATTACTACTATTACTACTAGAACTTTATACAAAATGATGGTACAATTCACCAAAACAAAGCACTTGGCCTTGCTGAACCTCATGAGGAAAATAGGAACAGGAGACAAGCACACTTTCCCAACTGAGTCTGAGATATCTGTTCTAGGAAAATAAAGCTACAGAACTAAAGTCTGATTTAGAAAAACACACAAGAATAAATAAACTTAATCACACAAATGTATTGAACTTAGTGGGACAGCTCAGAAGTTTTCCTCAGGAGAACAAAAGCTCTTTATAGATGTAGCTCATGGTATAAATATTAACATGCAGTTCTTTAATATGGTCTTGGCAGTGCCATGTTGGCTCTTTCCACCACCTACATAAATTCAGACACCCACTGTCTTTTCAGAAGAAAGCACTTTAAAGAAAGTAGACAAGTCTAAAACATTCCCCTATTTAATTTCCCCCTATTAAAGAGAGTGGGCACAGTGATATAAACAAAACTGAAAGCACACAGCAGTTTGTAGTGTCTAAAGTACTGATCTCTTTTAGGTGGTACCTGGGGATCCCTCCAGCAAAGACGAAACTGTGGTAGATGTGAACATTCTGACTTCACCTACTTTCACCATTAAAGTTCCTCCCAACTTAGATCCCAAGAGTCCTGAGTTCATAGAATACACAGCCGGGAAAGCACTCCAATTGTATAAGCAGAATTTTTAAGCGGTAAGTTCATTCTTTCTGCTTTCACAGAGAACACACTTCTTCATAAGAGATGTTTACATTGCACTAAACTTTAGTTGGAACAAGATTCAGTCATGGTGTATACAAGACTGCCTTCTCAGAAAGGACACATTGAGAAAAACACAAGTATTATGGAAAACACAAACAAACACTCAATGTTCTAGCCTACAAAACACAGACGTGATGATATTAAATGATTTGACTTATTTAACTGTGAAACCCTCAATCTTTTAGTAACAGCTGGGATGAGGTAATGTGACGATAAATATTTCTTCAGAAAAGAATTGCCTCACAACCATGGTCCAGTGTCTTGGCATCGAAAACCATGTCTTTGTGTTCATTCATCATGAATGGACTGGAATTACCACTATTCATTATGGAGTTTTTTTAAATTTTATTTTCAGTAGTGTTTGAGAGCATGCTGATATTTTTGATGACAAAGGAATGCAAAGTGAGAATCACCACCAGGACTTGGAAGAGCTGTCTTGCCATAACATTTCTGCACTAGCAGCACGCTGCTCAGATTAGCAGTGCTTATTAATAGAGGCTACAGTTCAACTTGCAGGACCATGCACAGAAATATCCTGCTCATGGGCTTCAACCAGTTTTGTACAAAGGAAACACAAGAAGCCTCTCTCCTTGTTTAAGACATTTCAGGAAGAGGAATGAAGAACCAGGCAGAGAGGCAGGGAGGAGAAATGCTTCATATTCTCTAATCCCACAGGGAATTTCCAGGAAAGATGGAATGGTTTTAGGTGTCATCACACTCATGTGGAACTTGTAAACCACCCTTCCCTGTGTTTCCCTGCCCAGGGGACTCAAGGATGCACAGCTTTAGTGGCCTCTGGCTCTCAGAGTTGTCTCTTCCAGGGGAATAGAGCCACAAGACACATGAGACTTGCACACAAATCATTGCAGTGTCCCCAAATCTTCTGAAAAGAACCAGATTTGGACAACGTTTCTCTTTAGGTCACAGCTGATTTCCTCAGTTGAGCAATTGAAGCATGACCTGCACACTAAGAGAAGTCTCAGGAGGCAGGGAAAGAGCATGCAACATTAACAAAGTAGATGAAGAAGATTTCAGCATTTTGTATTGAACCTGCTTATTCTTTTTAGGTCAGAGGCAGAATTTTTGAGCTGATGAAAGAAATCACTCCCACCAGAGAGGCTGAGGTGGGCTGCAGAATTTAGACTTAATAGAATAAACCTCACCATGTACTTTGCTTAGGTAAACGTTGGTGAAACTACATTTTAATATTTATAAACATATGAAATAAAATGGTCAATACTTTCTCTACAATTTTCCTTCAAAATTCTGTGTAACTTATATGTAAGTTATAAATATAAATCATAAATACTCTTTCAGATCATGGAATAACTAGCTAATCTTCAGGGCCTAATGATGGCAATAATTATTTCTGTAGTTTCATGATGATTTTAGCCTGAATCTGATTTTCCTGTGGACATATCTTGTGTAGCCATTTCATATCTGAGAAAAGTAAGCGATGTTGATTTCAAAATCACGGCACCATTTTACGTTCAGTTTGCACAAGGCTTAACAGTACATGAAAATGTAATGGATAAAAAGAGTTAAAACTCCACAAGAAAACTGGACATACCTATAAGAACAGAAAGGGAAAGGGAAAAAAAAGTTTCTGTCTGGTTTTTATGTTATGCATGTTTCTGTAGCAGGACATTGGTACATTCCACATCTACTTTTTTTTCCCAACATATTTTTCTCCATTCAAAACCAAAATGTATAATCTTTCTCTTTTTTTTTCCTCCTAGGAAAGAAGATGTGTGAATTCTTTCTTTCTGAAATGAAGTATATGGTCCTTAGTTGAACAACCCCTATACTCAACATAGCTAACTGTTAAATTACTATGGTTAAAATAGTTGCATATAAATAAAATGTTGCTTAGTAAATACTGTGACATATAAGCTATCAACCAAAGACAGTAGAAATCTTTATACTCAAACCCAAACCAAAATCCATTTCAATATTAACTTATTTAAATAAAATGTTATTTATGTTGTCAGTAAGGTAATCTTTGATAACATGCTATGGCTCTGGTTATGCAAAGATTTAAGGACATAATCAACTGCAAACATAAAAGTAATTTCTATTTGCATTCTCACATTCAAGCACATTCTTAAGCCTTTTCAAGACTGATCCCTACAAATGTTGCACTTTCAGCTAAGTCTGAATCAACCAGATTTCCATCTGCATGTAGCATATTATTTTGCAATGAAAATATTCAATTTCTTCTTCCAGTTGCTTTTGATGCTTATTGTGTACATTAAATGACTTATCTGAATATGCACTAATGAGTAAGTCTTCTGCCTTTGGCATTTCTTACAAACAGTAATTTGCCTCTGGATTTTATTTCTTAATTAATCAACAGCCTTTATCAGTAAAGAAGCTTGTTTCTCCCTAAATTATACACATCAGCTTTCAATGGTATTTGTAAATTATAATAAAGGTTAAGGACTGCTATATCTCTCAGCTAGAAGCAGAGCTCTAAGTGATTTGGTATCATTTGCTGTGCACAGCTTTTCTAAGCATTTTTTGCACACAGGTATATGCACTATTTCCAACTGTAGCTCTGCTAAATAAATCATGCTAATTTCAAAGTGTACAAAACCATCTATATTAGATATGAACAGAGAAAAATATCCACATCCTACTTATACTTTATGTTTTCCTTTACTTCTATACATACATGTTAAATATACAAATTTATATGAGAAAGGAAAAAAAGCCATTACACTCTTTTAATTAGTGGAAAAGAGGATTTCTGCTTGCTGCAAGGAAGGGTGGTATTTTCTAATCCACAGTCCTCTGTGCTCCTTAATTTCTATCATATATACCTGTATTTCAGGCTCCTAATCGTGTCATGAGAGATTATCAGTCACAACTCCTGTAAACACTTGTCAGAAAGCTGGGTTTTATCTCATAGCTAAGTGACTCTTACAAAGTTCTTGACTTCCAACAGATACCAATGAAGCAATATTCCGTGAAGAATCAGTTTCTTCTGACTAGCAGAGATTATACCTAGAAAATTTTCAGAGGACATCATGTTGGGAACAGTTACAATCAGACACGGGTCGGGATGCCAAATGACACTGGGACCTGGGAGAAGCTGAGATCAACACGATGACACCCAATAAACCCAAGTGACAAGTACTACCCGTAGTGAACAGAAAATGTGCCAATAAAACATGCAGCAGGAAGCTGATGACATGGCACGGCACGAAAGGAGCCTGGCTTTGGAAGCACAGGTCAGGGTGACACTGCTGGATGCGGAGGGAGAGCTGTGCAGTGGGCACGGCACTGCAGGGGCACCACACCAGGGGAGGGAGACAAGGGAGGCTGGCACAGCACCTCTAGCTCGGGATATTCAGGCTGGGGGGATCCAGAACCAGATGCATGTGGCCTGCCAGGCCTCGCTGAAGGCTTTGGTCTTGTTCAGCTCTGAAATGGGATGCCTGAAGCTGTGGAGACAGGGAGAAAGACGGCAAATGATAACAGCACTTTCCAGCACGGGGTGAGCCTGGAGAGGGCTTATGGTGCCCCTAGAGCAAAAAAAAGTCACAGAATCATACAATCAGTCAAGCATTAAAAGACCTCTGAGCTCATTGGGTCCAACCTTTGACGGAACACCACGTCAACTAGGCAATGGCACTACACGCCAGCATGGCACTCAAACACCTCCAGGGACGGTGGCTCCACTATCACCCTGGCAGCCCATCCCGATATGTTATCGACCTTTCTGTGAAGAAACTCTTCCTAATACCCAGCCCAGACGAGCCGGTGTGGTTCGGGGCACTGACTCGGGCCAACCCTCCCTCAGGGGGAAGAGCTCCGTGCGGCACCACGCGGGCGGCTGCGGAGGCTGCGGCGCTGAGGACTCCAGGGTACTGAAACAGGAAGGGTAGGGGGAAAGGGAAGGGGACGGGCGAAGAAGGAGGCGGCGGTGGTGCCACTCCACTCCGCTCCGCCCCGACCGCCCCTCTGCGCCGTTTGGCGGGAAAGCCGGACCTTGGCGGGAAAGTCGGACTTTGGCGGGCTCGGGAGAGCCGCGCTGTCGGAGCCCAGGGCGCAGCGGGGCCCAGGGCGCAGCCGGAGCCCAGCGCGCAGCGGAGCCCAGCGCGCAGCGGAGCCCAGCGCGCAGAGGAGCCCAGGGCGCAGCGGAGCCCAGCGCGCAGAGGAGCCTAGCGAGCAGCGGAGCCCAGGGCGCAGCGGAGCCCAGCGCGCAGCGGAGCCCAGGGCGCAGAGGAGCCCAGCGCGCAGAGCAGCCCAGCGAGCAGCGGAGCCCAGCGCGCAGAGGAGCCCAGCGCGCAGCGGGGCCCAGCGAGCAGCGGAGCCCAGGGCGCAGCCAGGGCCCAGGGAGCAGCGGAGCCCAGCGCGCAGCGGGGCCCAGCGCGCAGCCGAGCCCAGCGTGCAGCCGGAGCCCAGCGCGCAGCGGGGCCCAGCGCAGGGCCGCAGAGCCGCTCGCCCACCATGCCCGCCGACGGGGAGCTGCTGAGCGGCGCCACCGCCCACCCGGAGCCCGGCGAGCAGCAGTACCTGCAGCAGGTGCGGCACATCTTGCAGCACGGCCACCGGCGGGAGGATCGCACCGGCACCGGCACCATGTCCGTGTTCGGCATGCAAGCGCGGTACTGCCTGAGAGGTGGGCACCGCCGGGACCCCCGGCTCCCTCCCCCTGCTCCCTGCTCCTGCCCCGGCCCGCCGCGGCTCCAGCGGCACCGCCCTGAGCCGGGCTGAGTGTGGGGGTCTCACACACGGGGGCTGTCCCGTTCCTTCCCACCCGAGGGATGCGAGCGTGGGAGTTACGCATCCTCTCGCAACTCCTTACTTCATATCCCAGCCTCACCATGTCAAGTAGTGACATTGCCCTCTCTGAGGGGAAAAGCCGAAGTCTGTTCATCCTGGCAAATGGCTGGTCCCCCCTGACATTCTGGAACTCTTTTCCAGGTCAGTTTCCGCTGCTCACGACGAAGAGGGTGTTCTGGAAGGGAGTGCTGGAGGAGTTGCTGTGGTTCATCAAGGTTCGGTATTTGGGTGTCTCTGTGGGTGGTGGGCCCAAGAGTGGCATAAACAGAATGAACTGGTGGGCAGTGGATTAAGGCATTTGGGTAACTGCAGGTGCTTCTCTTCCTATGACTGAAGAATTGCAACCCCCTAATACTGTGACCACACATGGAAGGCCATTATCTTCAAGACATTCTGCATTTTAGTGCAGACTATTGCTGCCAGTGCAATAGTTTCTCTTCTATTTCTTTTTAAGGGAGAAAATTTGAAATAGTGAGGGCTTGGACTATAAAGCCTAATGCAGTCTCTTTTCTTGGTGTTTTGATCAGAAATAATAATGGGAGATAGATAGTAGGCAATTTAATGATCTGCTTTTTAATATTGAGGTAGCTCGATTTGAAAGGAAATGGGCAGTGTGGAACCACAGGGGAAGTAAATGCCAGGCTTTTTAGTAGCAAAAAAATCTAACAGAGATCTAACAGAGCTAATGGCTGTACCTAGTGTAATAAAATTCACCAATACACTTACAGTATAAGTGTTCCTTTATACGTTGTGATATTGTGCAGGTATAGGAGAGTCTGTGTAACCACGTGCTAGATAGCAGGACTGAAATACACATTCATTTTTTAAAAGCTTTTGTTTGTTTGTTTGTGGTTTTTTGTTTGGTTGTTTTTGTTTGGTTTTGGGGGGTTTTTGTTTGTTTGTTTGGGGTTTTTTGTTGTTTGTTTTTTTTGTTTTTGTTTTTGTTTTTTTTTTGTTTGTTTTTTTTTTTTTTTTTTTTTTTTTTTTTTTTTTTTTTGTAAAAGACTAGACACTGCCCAAAACAGCATAACTTCTGTGTTGGATTTTTGAGTGTCCTGATTTGGACCTCTTGCAGGATTCAGTGACATTTTTTGGGGTTATTTTCTGATTTTTGTCATTTTAACAAGAGGATTTTTAAGACCTTAAGCTTATTATAGGTGGCTTGGTAAAGACCGTGCCTAGGCCATACTTTTTTGTTAGTCTGTTTTCATCAGTCTGTTTAAGTAACATCCTGTTTTCTGCAAATATGAAATGACGTTCCACAGTTGACCTTGAGGCTGTTCGTGCATTCACAAAGTGTGAAAATCCTGAGTTAAACAACAGCAGCATGGCGCTTCAAACTCCATCCCAGGATGTTGCTCACAAGTTTTGTTCCATCCATGTAAAAGAACCTCATCAATTACATTAATTACTCTGTTCATCCATTATGAGTGGAGAAATACTGAGGACTAGCAAAGCTTAATACAATTGTTTTCAATCATGTCCTCTGTGTTGGAATTAGGATGCAGACTTCTCACTGTGTTTTGTAGGGTTCTACAAATGCCAAAGAGCTCTCTGCAAAAGGTGTGAAGATTTGGGATGCTAATGGGTCTCGTGAGTTCCTGGATAAGCAGGGTTTCAGCACCAGAGAGGAGGGTGATTTGGGACCAGTGTATGGTTTCCAGTGGAGGCATTTTGGAGCAGAATACAAAGATATGCACACAGGTAATCACATCCAAATACAGTCTTGAGTGCTCAGTGAGACATCACTTCCAGAAGTCTTCGTGGAATGGACTGTAAGTAAAGAGCCATTCACAGCAAACTGATAGCCAGAATAAAGAGTGTTTGAGAGAGTTAATTTAACTTTTTTTTTTCCTTACCTAGTTTTAGTTACCCTGAAAGATATTGCTTTGTATACTATAGTTTGGTGTTTGTGGAACAGATGAGTCATAAGGCACACACTGTTACTCTTTCACCTGGAGCAGATGTGGTTTCTGATAGCTGGAAGGATGTGTGTGCTGCAGTCTAGAAACCTGAGCTAGCTCCATTTGATAACAGTGGAACACAGGCTGCCATCTGGGTATACCAGTGTAGGGTCCCTGAGATAGTTGTGCTGGAAAGATCTGGCATCAGTGCACTACATTCACTGGAGGCAGTGGAAGAGAAGGATTTTTTTCCATTCTGCATCAGGAACAAAGCAGCATGTTTCCACAGCTGATGATGCTGTGGACAGAGCAGCTGTGACAAGTTGTGATGTGATGGTATTTTCAGTGGAACTGGTTTATTAAACTGACTCTCAAATATATTGATTCCTCTTTTCCAAGTCACTGAAGGAGAGGATTGTAGGAAATGTTTAGAGGACTCGATTAATAAAAAAGGGTCAAAAACCAGATCATCACTATCTGGTGTGACTTTTTAACTTGAATTAACAACATGTCTAGTTATCTAGGTGGGGTTTCTTGGTTTTTTTTTGTTTGTTTGTTTGTTTTCAGTACAACCTCAAATTGAAGCTCAAATTAATTACTGATACTAGTATTGATATGTTGGCTACTAGCAGAGTACAGTTTTATGGTGACACAAACGATGCAAATTGTGAACTGATACATCTGAAAACTTTCTCATCTTAAAAGTTCTAAGGCACAACATAGCATGGAAAAAGAAAGAACAAGATAAATCCCCATATACTTTTCCTTACAAATAGATTTCCTTAAGTTGCATTACTTAAGGAAAGGATAGGTAATTAGCTTCAGGAACTAACCTAACCATTTGACAAGGCTTCTGGCATGGTATTACTCGCAGAAGAGTTCCCTGAGATGCTAACTGTGTATTACTACCTTGTTTGCCAGCCTGGGTCTCCCTGTAACCATAATTTGTGTTGCTGTAATAAAGGTTATTAGAATAAAGTAGTTATTTAAAAGTTATTAGAATAAAGAACCAGCCATGCTGATTCACTGGCATGAGCCAGAACAATGATTAACAGCTAATGACTTTTTTTATTCTGAAATCCATTCTAATGGTCAGGTTATTTCAGAAAATTTCTTACATAACTTGTATTGAGCCTAAAATTCAGCCTGTGAGTGTCATTTGGTGAAATATAATAACCTGTGCTACACAAGATTAAAGTTTTTTTCTGGAGATAAATACTGTGGAAATTTAGTTTTCATACATGACCTTGAGAGTGCTAGATGGATGCATTTATTCATGTCAGAAACTTTACTTTTGAGTATGTAAAAAATGCTGGCACCTGGCACACTGGTCTGGGCATATTTTTTAATATATGTATATATATAAAGGAGCACTGTAGCATGCAAGTAGAATGTGTAGAAAGGCATTTTAATTCAGAAATGCAGATCAGTCTAAATATCATGATTGACTAGGTGATAACATCTTGTCCATTCCAGTACAGCTCTTGTCCTATTTAGGTAACAAGTCATCATGAGTGATAAAATATCATGCTTTGTCCTGTTAGGTATTTTGTATTGCAGCTTTTGTTTCTTGGGGTTTAGTGAATTATACAGACTTTTTAGTTGTGAATTATACTGACTTCTTAGTAAAAAAAATCAGGTTGTTGAAAATTGAATAAATAGGAATGGTCCTGTTGCAGTGGATGCTAAAGGTACTCAAAGCACACAAAAGAGCTGGGGAGACATACAAAAATATCATCATGAGACTTTTACAAGCTCTGGAGCATCCTAGGAGAGACCAAGAACAACCTATGTTTGGATGGTGCTGATTTATTAATCCATTTCAAAGTTACAATCAAATCTTCTGAGGTTGTCATTTGGGTATCATTTTTTCAGTGGGGCATGGGCTGGGTGTTAAAAAAATACCAAAACTTGAATCTGTCCAGTTGAGATCTCTTTTATATTTCTTCAGATTACTCCAACCAAGGAGTTGATCAGTTGCAAAAAGTGATTGAAACAATCAAAACCAATCCAGATGACAGAAGAATCATTATGTGTGCTTGGAATCCCAAAGGTATTGAACAGTTGGTGTAAAGTCAATGCAGTTGCACATTATTATTGCTAAATTATGTTCTCTTTCTGTGTCAGCAGTCGGTTCCATTTGGTGTCCTTGTTCATTCTTTATAAAACTACCAGGAGTGCAGTAAAAATGGCCAGGGGTTATAATCTTGATTCTCTTTCTACTTGATCCTTATGTTCAGACCTCAAAAATAATGAACCTTTTCTTCAGAGTGTTCCTCTCCAGGTTGAAGTGAGGGAAACACCAGTGTCTTTGACATACAGTCTATTCAAAGACAGTAACTCTTCTTTTAAAAAGGTAAAAAACCTCCAAATGATAGAAAGTATATTAAAGCAGTATGTCTGGCTTTTAGCCATGTAGCCTATTGTAAACTTAATTCTTAAAACTAGAGAACAAAAGTATTATTTGTGTTGTAATCTTCTCCTTGAACATGGGTTCATATGATGGACCTGTATCATAGGAATGATAAGGTCTTTTTATACATAGGTATCCATTCACTCTGTAGGGCAACTTCTAAACAAAAGATACTGCAAGACAATGTTTAGCCTCACCAGTGATAGGTCTGTGCTCCAAAAAAATCACACAGCATTTTCCAGCTGGTGTCTGAAAGGGTATGCCACATGCTATTGCTGTTATTTTCAAGGTTAAACATTCTCAGAAGATATCTGGTGAAAGTTTTCCTTGCCAAGCTGTAATTTTACTTTTGGCACTTTTTAACTGTAGGAAAACACTCAAAAGATCTTCTGGTTTCTGATTTTTTTTTAATTGATGATTACTTTTATATCTCAACAAGTGCATTGCAGTGGGAAGAGAGTAAGATGAAGAAATTGGAATTTGCTTTAGGGTATATCCTTAATTTTAATGTCTTCCTTCAGGGAATTCAACTGTCTCACCAAGGTGAGTAGAAATAAACTGCTGTGCAACATTATGGCATAAATCTGTTCTGTGGAATATCTGTTCATGACTTTCTGGTCATACAACCCAGGAGACAGTTTGTCATGACCTGGACTTAATTGCTTGGGCAGCAGGTGCTTATAAACAAGAGAACAAGCATCAGAATGACGGTGCAGTTGGCTCTCTACTTTATCTCATTACATGCTTGTTTAGGTTTTGCATCTTCTACATTCATAGCACACTAATGATGTTACTGTGTTCTCCCCTCTCTCACCTTCTGAACCTCAATTCCTAGATATTTCCCTGATGGCTTTGCCTCCGTGCCATGCCCTTTGCCAGTTCTATGTTCTAAATGGTGAATTGTCTTGCCAACTCTATCAGAGGTCTGGAGACATGGGGCTAGGAGTGCCTTTCAATATTGCCAGCTATTCACTGCTCACATACATGATTGCCCATGTCACAGGGCTGAAGGTAGGCTATTTAATAATTTTATTTATTCTTGTCTAAGAAATGAGGGGCTAAAACATAAGGATGTTCATGTCATATCCAAGAAGAACTGGAATGAACATACTGTTTGAAATCTTGCTGAAATATGTATAAGAAAGGGCCCTGTGAATTTGATGTGAATTGCCTCTGGGTTGTATGGGCAGTTAGAATCAGCAATGTAAGAATTTTAAAGTTCAGGTCAAGCAGAAGATCCTTTCAGGTCTTGACTGGGTCAAGACTGACCTGTTCACTAGTCTTAGAAATCTGAACTGAGTGCTTGTCCTCATGGGATAGTAATGTACAAGTGATTGGATTTTGTAGCATGTGTTTATTGGAAGTGAACAGTAGCTCAGCAGTTGCTGTCAAGGTTCTAATTTGGATATTCTGCCCACCTAACTTCCAGCTATGATTTTAGCTGTATATTTCTTTGATTTCCTACTATAGATAATTATGTAGTATGTGCTCAAATAGCTCCTGCCCTGACTTCAGAGCTGTATTTTGTAATTTGGCAGAGAAATTTAAATGCATGACAATCTTGTACAAGGGAAAACCCCTTTTCTTTAGGGCATGCAAAAAATTTTTACTAGAAGGGCCTTCTGCACCTAATCCTCCTGCCACCAGCAACATGAAGGGGAACTTCTTAAAACAGGGAAGAATCAGGCTTCATAGCAACTGCAGAAATTAGTCCAAGGTACTAAAAAAGTGAAGTTTGAAGTTATGTCCCACTGTTGCCTCTCAGCCACTTCCTCTCATGGCTTTGGTGGTTTTCAGTGTAACATATCTGAGGGCTGATCCACATTGGTCAGAGGCCTGTAAAAGAGCTGATGAGACTTCCCCACGTTAAATTCAATTGCTCAGGGGCTGTTAACTCACAGAACTTGCAAGTTTGCCAACCACATCTGGGTGCTTGGCTGTGCCTGACACCTGCACTGCTGTTTAGCAGTGGCTGAGGCCACTGTTCTGAAGCCAGCTTTGGAGAGTTCTACTTCCTAGAAGTGGAGTGGAAAAGCTGGATGTCACTGCTGCACCTATTTCTATCTCAGTGAGCAGATCAGTATTGCTCCAATCATTTACCAAAGCTGCTGTCATAGCAGGATTTGAAAGATAAATTTTTTGTAAGCTAGTGGAAATTTCATTATATTTTCCATTAATTGTGCATTAGTCAGAGAAGCTTGTGCCCTTCACAGCTTTCAAGGATACAATCCAGTACAGAAGCTGCAATTCCACACTAGCCAGATGCTGAGAATCAATACTGTAAGCATTATAATGTTTTGCTTTCTTGGGACCTGACTGTTTGAAAACCATATGTATTCATTCTTTTCAGCCTGGAGAGTTCATACACACCTTAGGGGATGCTCACATATATCTGAACCATGTGGAACCTCTAAAAGTCCAGGTAAGTACTTATTCTGTATGCTATCCTTTTATCTTCCACCGTGCTTTTTCAATGCAAAATTACCTTGCATTTTAAATATTCTTCTGCACATACTAATTTGTGTAGCTTTTTTTCTCATTTCTATGCTAATAACTAATATCTTAACTTCTGTTCAGTTTAGGTTGCAGACAGAAGTACAATACAAACACGATTGAAATGTACATCTGTGTACTACTCTAGAACCAAGTTAAAAATCCAGAATCTGTACTTGTAACTTTGAAAATAATTCCACCTAATCCAAATAACACAAAATAAAATAGCTTTGTAATATATCAGAAAAGGACAACTTAAAATTCACAGTTAATCAGCAATACTATTTGGCTGAGAAAGGCTACATTTTCTTCAGGAAATAATTTGTTGCAATAGGATAAAATCTGTGTTTGATTTGATTAGACTAAGCTTGGACTGAATGTCCTCATTATAAGTATGGTTCAGAACCACCCAGAGAAGTAGTTATTGATTCCGACCTGAATGATGAGAAGTGAGAAGCTGTAGAATACTTGATGTAGGTTTGGGTCAGATTTTCCAATTTAATTTCCCCTGGAAGAAATATAATCTGTAACCACCAGAACTGATTTGCCAACTGAAAGTACTTGCAGTGCATTTTGATGATCAGGGAATTCACTTGAAAACGATGCTACTGCTCCTTGTGCAAATACTAAGGTAGATTCTACCTTACTGTATTGGAATTTTCTTCAATTTTTTTTCTCAGTATAAGTCTTCTTGGTGGGAAGGGAAAAAGCCTACATGGTGTTATCTGATTTGAGATTGAGAACAAAGTGTTCAAGTGTTAGCCCTATACAGTAAACTTGCTTTTATTTCAGCTTCAGAGGGAGCCAAGACCTTTCCCCAAACTCAGAATTCTTCGTGAGATTAAAGACATCAGCGACTTCAAGGCAGAAGACTTCCAGATTGAAGATTATAATCCTCATCCACCTATTAAAATGGAGATGGCTGTCTAATGCTACAAACCAGCATTAAATATTAATGTGGAAATGTACCTAAGCTTCTTAGTTTCTCTAAAGTGGTGAGGGTTTTGTATACTTCAAAAGGTATTTGCTTTATTGTTAAATAGTCACAGACCAGATTTGCCTTCAGTGCTGCTTCCCTGTAGTTCTACAGGACAGATGATTATTCTTGATATGCCATGCAGGTGTTAACCCAGTTTTAAGTTGTTAGAGAGCTACTTTTCTACAGGTTGTTTCAGTTACCAGTGGCTATTTCTGTTACCAGTCAGTTACTGGGTGTGAGTAGCACAGGCTTACCTGCTTGATTTGGTTATTTACTGAAAATAAGAACTTGTGTGTGTGATAGAGGATTCCTTCAAGGTGGGAGAAATTGTTAAATATTTTCTAAAGAGTGTATGTTTAATAAAGCTTTTTTTAAAAAATCTTCTGGAAGGCATAATGCATTTTTAATTCCAATGTGATTTTTTTTTTTTATAGTTAGTAGTAAAAAAGGGTTGGAAAGCGAAGTGTCTTGGAGGGGAACATCTGGCAAGGAAAAACAAACTTCCCATGATCTTCACAGATGAACCATCAGGAAGGCAAAAGATTTTAATGTAACCTTGCAGGAAATGTAATCTCTGCATAATGTCTCTGTAGCAGCAATTTTTTTTTATTCCCCAAACCTACATGAATTACTAATTTGATATAAATCAAAGAGAGTTGTAGTTAACAGATTACCAGATAATATTAGTAATCAGCTGTCTGTCACCATTTAAAACCAGATCCCACCAACATATGGACTAATTTTGCAGCCTGGAGCAGTAAAACCTAGAGAGCATAGTATTTTCAGGAATGGAGTTCATTAATTAAATTCTAGCAGAATTCAGCTTTCAAGTCTCCTTGTAACTTCTGCAGTAACTTATAAAATTCATCTTCAGGAATTTAATTGTGAATAGATGTGTGGCTAATATTCAGACATAGGATATGCAATACATATTTGAGCATGTGGAAAAATGCATAGTAATTTTTAAAATTAAATTTTAATGTCAATATAGTGGTAAATATTGGAAAAGTGTACAATTTCAGATAATTCTAAGAATTTAAAAATCAGTGTGCTTTCATTCAGAGTCCTGCATAAGAGGACCACTGAATCTTTCTTAAACCAAACTGATCATAACTTTGAAAAGCATACTTTGTATAAAAAGTATTTGCATATGTCATGCTGATTTTCCTTATGCTTATCACTGATATTCAGACTAATTTTTTTTGTAGTACAAAAAGTTCTCTTTTCCTGACCTTTAGCCCAGCACAAGAAGAATGCACAAAACACCCTCTGCCTGTTGTAAGCACATCAAATGTAAAGAGACCACTGCTTATTGGAAAGGTTCTTAATGTAGTTCATCATTGTTGAATAGAGATGATCAGACTGTCCTCTTTCAGCTAAGATCCTGTGAGAAGCTTGGAATGGTTAAACCTCATCCTTTTGTGAGGCTGCATTAAAGGGACACTCAGTAGCCAGCCTGTAGTTGAGCACACTTTGGTCTTCTCTCACATTACTGAACTCACAGGTAGCAGCAGGGTTCTTGTTACCACACCTGAGAGCTTTGTCACATGCTCCTCCTAGTAAACTTCATCTCAGCTCTACTAGTCTGATATTCTAAAGTCATCTAGTTCAGATGGTCCAGGTGTTATCTTTTCATTAATGGTATGTCCCAGCTATATGTTGTCAGCCACTTCTTACCATGTGCATACTTTCATAAGCTAAAGTTTCTTGAGTGTTCCTGCAGTCCTCTAAAGTACAAGGAAACAGATTAAGCTGCACATTCACTTAACAGTTCTGCCTACACTTAGCAAGTAAAGTTCCTTTTGCTGACAGCCACTTTACGTAACACTGCAGATAAGGTGGATTCTGCAGGACATTTTAGCAAGTGTAGCCAGAGAGGATATGAAATAAGGTTGGCCTCAGGGCTCTACTAGTGGGAATTAGCAGTCTCAGTGGTTATTCAAGACAGGAATACCTGGCCAAGAGAAGAATTCAGAATGGGAATAATTCTCTTCATAAATTACAGAGGAGTTAGGTGTAGGGACATACATACATAGCATACATAAGCAGACCAGTCTCTAGGTGTAGAGGAGCTCCTAGTTATTAGTATAGGAATTAGTTACAATTTCACTGTTTACCTTTATCAACACAATTTACTAGAGATACCAGTTAAAGTGAAGCTTGTACCTTGAAGACCAAGAAGGTTTATAGTGCTCAAAAGATCAGAAAGATGTGAAAAGCATTACAGCAGCACACTTTAATGTGAGTAGAAGTAAAAATACATTTAAAAATTCGTAGGTATGAGACTTCTAGGAACTTTCATGCAAAAATAGGAATATTTGAAGAATTTTAATATATAGAGCTAAACAGGAGGTACTCAAGGAATTTTAATTTGCAAAATATGAGCACTGTTCATGCTGCAAAGATGACTACTATGACTGCAGGTCATATTCAGAGCAGTATTTTAGACAAAACATGGGACAGTGCTTGATACTTTAAAGAGATGCATCCCTGTAGCATTTCTCCACTTTCCAAGCACCATTCAACAACTTGGAGATAGCCATGAAATTTCTTACCACTTTGGTCAAATATCAACTTCTACATTCCACCTTCTAAGATGAGTTTTGTAATCCATACTATTTCTGACATGTTACAGTATGTTGGAAAATTTGCCTTACTGCAGTACCACAGAGAATAATAGTTATCTGATTATGGTAGATGAAGGGTCAGAAGAGAAAGAACTGCTGATTTTTTGAGACAAACATCCATCTGATCAGCCATCAAAATCAAATCTTTTAATGAGCCTGACTTGGTGAGTTTGTCACCATAGTGACTGGCACCTGTGAAGTGTCTGAACATGGAATGCAGCCCAGGTTTCAAGTGCCTTCATTGAAACCACAAACGGTTCACATTCACCTGCTTGAAGTTTAGCCCACCCTCCCAACTTCCCTTTGCATCTCACAGGAAGGTGAGCTTGTGGGGTAACAACACAAATACATGCTGCAACCACCATGTAGCAACATGTTTTTTAAGGAAAAAAGAGAACAATCACCATAGTCAGTTGTTACTGGATTTTTTTTTTACAACTAACCTGTTTTCAAGCGTTTCAGATACTTGGATATGATCAGACATTACCAAGTGCTGGACTAATTGACAGAAGCCCCCAAATCCATACTAGAGATGATTGCCAAACAGACATCCAAAGCCTTTCAGTGCCTGACATGAAACAACAAAAATTACAGCAGTGCATGCCAGCTTATGCTCAGAAATCACAATCGTGACAGCTGAAGAAACCAGACTGACCTGGAGGATGGGGAGAGAAAGATTTTCTCATTGCTGCTGCATTTTGCAGAGCCTTTCTCTGGAGCTTTTTGGCCATCAGCAGCACAGACAAGCCTTCATTCACACTTTCCAGCCTGCAGCTATCAATTTGGAGACAACTCAAGGCCTTGGCTTGTAGATGTTTAAATATCACTCTGTTGTGACTGTGCAAGGGAGAAAATGGCAAGTTAAGACCTGGAGAGTCCCAAATTAACATATTATAAGAGCTGCTGGTAACTCATACAAAAACATTTGTAGAGTGTCCCTCCTGTGTGTGTCTCTATAAATCCAAATTATTTAAATTTGGATGAACTTCAAGGATGTTGTCAGTATTAAAAATCAGCTTATACTTGTAATGTCAAGAACACTACACCTGACACAATGAACTGAGGTGCACTGAATAAAAATCAATGTGTGCCAGAGGGCATAGTTGTACTGGATTGAGTTTGGAAATTACTGGATGTTGAATCTCATAAGTGAAAGTGAAGTGAAAATGGCAAGTGAAAGTGGCTGCTCCATTCCAGGCCATGGACTTGGGTTTAATGTGCACAAAGGCACACTGAGTTTGTACATTATTAAGTAATGCTCACACAAACTGATTGGGCAGCTCTGCCAAACTATTGCCTCACATACTCCCTCAAAATCTTTTGAGTGTTTAGGCTCCTTTGGGAGCCAACTCTCACCCCTCTGGTCACCTAGCTGTGTCCACAGGCAGGAACTAGGGGCACTCTGGGGACAGGATTCAGCATGCTTGGGACTGCACAGCTTTGGGATGTGCTTGCCTATGTGAATGAACAGCTATTCCCATTTTGAGGCAGCTAAAGTGAAAACAGCAGTGATTCTGCTGTAGGAAATCATTTTTCCTCTTGGAGACCAGTCCAGCCAGATGAGAGATGGCCTTGTAGCTGAGGTACACTTGGATAAGAGTCAGGATTCAATTTCTAGCTGTGCTACAGATTTCCTGTCTGGAGCTTGACTCAGTTGTTCTGTGAGTTCAGGCCTCATTAATTTCTCAAGTTTTAAGTACAAATAATTGTATTCCTGTTATTCACGTGGGATTTCTGTGAATACATACATTAAATGTTTATGTGGTGATGCTATGGTGAAAAGAAGAGAAAGGTTATATAAAACATCCAGTAAAGCCAAAATTCAAGACTGGCCTTTAATTTGTGAAGCAAGGCTATACTAATGGGTAATTCAAAGCCATACTACTAGACAGTCATTATAAAACACCCCCCTGCGAATAAAGTGTCCTATCTACTGGTAGACAACAGCTGAGAGTGTACAAGTAAATGTTTATAGCAAGGCTTGGCATGACAAACTGGCAGCAGAGAAATTATGCTAATGTCATCACTATTCTTTCCAGTTGCTGCGGAGAACTGAAAATTTGTTAATTCACATTGTTTGGCTCTCTAGATTTGGTGTCAATACTTGGCAAAAAATGGATGCAATAAAAACCAATTTACTTTAATCTGGAGACTGGTATTCAGCCTGTATTCAGCCTGTCTGCTGACACCTCACTATTTATGATATATCTGGGATTTAGTTCTGGTCTTTGAACTCATTAAAAATATTTCATGCAAAAAATATTTAAATATAGCTGATGGCAGCAACTTACTACTAATGCTAGCAATGAGTTTCCTTGGGGGAAAGAACAATAAAAAATTAAAATAGCTGCAAACATACCAGACAAATTCCTCCTAAGGCCAGACCGAGGGCACGGTGAGCACGGTGCACAGTGAGTGACTGAGAGCTCATCATGACCAGTCTCACCTGGGCTCACACCTTCTGCCCACAGGCCTTGGTTTCTGCCTGGCTTGCATGGCAGATGTACCTGCCTCCAGCTGTGCTACAGCTGTGGACATGTCTGGCCATGGAACAACACCCCATCCTGACTGGACACACCCCAGGCCATGTCTGACCCTGGTTCTCCTCACTCCTGGCCTCTGCTCACCCCTAGTCCATGTCTGAGCGTGGTTCTCCTCACTCCTGGCCTCTGCTCACCCCCAATCCCAGGGAGGTGCCCTCACTGCCCCCTGCCAGCCCTGCTCCTGAATGGAGGTGGGACAAGCCTGGCTGGGAGGACTCTGCCCTGCTGCCCCCATGAGGCTCCCCAACAGCTCCAACCCTTGGGAGCAGCAGGGCCCCATGGCATCCTGCCTGCCAGGTATCTCAGGCTGCCTCAAGCCCTAAGCCAGCAGTTGCACAAGATCTTGCCCTACAAACCCAACTCTGGGCTCTGAGCCTCTGTCATGGTTTAACCCCAGCCAGCCCCAAGCAGCTGATTGCTCATTCCCCCACCATCAGGACCGGGGGTGGAACTGGAAGGGGAAAAGCTGGAATATTCATGGTTTGAGATATAGACCATTTAAAGGGGAAAGCAAAAGCTGTGCACACAAACAAAGCGAAACAAGGAATGACTTCCCTGCTTCCCATGGGCAGGCAGCCATCTCCAGGAGAGCAGGGCCCCATCACACATAGCGATTACTTGGAAAGACAATCGCCACCACTCCAAATATTCACCTTCCTCTTTCTTCCCCCCACTTTATACACCGGGCATGACACCACATGGTCTGGAATATCCCTTTGGTCAGTTTGGGTCACCTGTCCCAGCTGTGTCCCCTCCCAGCCTCCCAGGCACCCTCAGGTTCCTTGCAGCATGGCAATATGAAAAGCAGAAAAGGCGTTGGCTTTCCACAAGCCCTGCTCAACAATAACAAATACATTTCTATATTATCAACATCGTGTTCAGCACAAATCCAAAACATATCCCTTCCCTAGCCACTGTGAAAAAATGAACTCTACCCCAGCCAAGGCCAGCACACGCTCCCACAGCACTGGCTCTGCCCAAACACTGAATCGGACTGAACCCCTCACAAGGGGAACTTGATGCTCTTCAGGGGCCATCTGAGAATCCCCACTGTGTCCCCCAGCCATAAGCCTGCCAGGGCTCTGGGGCTACGCAGGGTCTGCCTGAACCCTCCACCTGGCTCCAACAACCCCTGGCCCTTTCCCATTTCCGTGTCCCTGCCCTGGCTGTGTGTCCCCTGAAATGTTCCCTACACTCCACAGCAACGAAGTCCCCCTTCAGCAGATCCCATCAGAGCCCGCTTCTCTCTTGGCTGAGAGGGCACGTCTGTCTTGGAGGGAGCTCCAGGCAGGGCACTGAGGGCAGGAGCAGCCCTGCTGGGTCTCCCCCACCGGCCCTGCCCTCGGCCCCATCTCAGCTGAGGACACGGCCCCAGTGCCCACCGGAGCCGCCCCCGGTGTGATTGCGGCTGTGCAGAGCCACGGCCCTCGCTGACCCAGACCCTGCACCACGGGATGAGCCCTGCTCGGCCTGGGCCTGACTTCATCCCCAGGGACGGGCTGGCAGTCCCTGGGCTCTGTCTGACCCCGGTCCCTTGTTGTGTTTTCTCTGGGGAATGGATTTTTTTCGCCCGAGGCCCCTGGAGCCTGTGGCCATGTATTCTGACCCCTCCTTGGCCGTATTGGCTGGGTTCCAGCTATCTGTTCCTATGTGTAAGATTGTATAACGCCCTGTTCTTCCGTGTTCTCTGTCTCTGTCTCTGTCTCTGTCTCTGTCTCTGTCTCTCTCTCTCTGTCTCTCTCTCTCTGTCTCTCTCTCTCTCTGTCTCTCTCTCTCTGTCTCTCTGTCTCTCTCTGTCTCTCTCTCTCTCTCTGTCTGTCTGTCTGTCTGTCTCTCTCTCTCTCTCTCTCTCTCTCTCTCTCTCTCTCTCGGAGCCCTGGGGAGATGGGTAGAGGGTTTATCAGTCCCTGTCACTGGGACACACCTTGCCCTCACAGCTATCTTGGCACCATAACCTTATCTGGTAGCCTTCTCAGTCCTGCCACTCATGCTTCTGGCTCCCCAGCCTGCCTGCACCCCTGGCAGTGCCATTGGTGCCACTAAGAGGATAGCTTGCAGCTTGCTAACAGCATGGTTTCCTGGAATTTTGATATTACAGCTGAGTTAGGGCAGCACAAATAGAGCTGGTACAATTAGAGGAGCCTGGAACCTCTCCCCTCTAAACCTCACTCCTTCATATAGCCACTGCAGGGTCATGTCTACACATGCACTGCTGTGCTGAGCAAAACACTGGCTGAAGCACCAAACCCACGGAGCAAAATCAAAGTGGGAGCTGGATAATCATCCTTGGGCTAGAAGGGATGTTAACTTCATCAGCCCTTCAGTGCTCTACAGACCACATTGCCCATCCTGCACTGTCTGCACAGATGTTATCCAGGCTGTCTCATGGACCTGCAGTGAGCAGCATGGACTTCATCTTTGTGCCTTGCTTTACCCCTCATATGGGCAATCACAGTCACAGGATGCATTCTTTCATACTTCTCACTGATGTAGGAATATGAAATTCTAGCAATTACTTTCATAATAATAGTGAAAAAGAAATCAGATATTTCCAGGTTGTTTACAAAAATTACATGTGGAAAGAATGAATCTAGGAGATTAGGTGAAGAGAGGCAACCTTGGTAGGGAATAGCTGAAATAGAAACCGAGTAATTTTCGGCTTTAGTGTTTAACTTCATGTAAAGGAATTTTGGCTCCTGCTCCAAAGATTATGCAGTAGATTCATTAAACAAACAGTAATTAGGAAAAAGCCCAAAGCAGTTATACATATACTCACATGTTCTCTGGTTGCTGCACCAATTCCTAGCACTGTTAAGGCCTGCAAGGAAATAACAAACATTCAAGACTTGCTTCTGGTTTTCTGAATTCCCAGTGGAGTTACTCAGTAGCGCAAAGGATGGAATAACAGCACACTCTTTTCTATGTGTTTTATAGAAAATGTAACACACATTATAAAACTTTTTATTGATTTTTTTCCTACTTTCTCTTGTCCACAAGAAATGTAAAGAATTATGTAACAAGGCATGTGGAGCAGTAGAGAAATGCACATACAGTACATCTGGGGTTTTAACTGTGCTGCTAAGTATAGCATGTTGGGAGCACAAATTCTGAACCAAACTTCCTATTTCACTGGAAACTACACATTTTAAAAAAAGTCCATTCCCATTTCATACTAAATGTTGGCTGCCTTCGTTAGGCAAGCATTGCAGTCCTTTAATGTATTTTTTTAGAAAGGAACTATTTATTTAAACTTAAGGGAATACAGGTGCACAATATGTATCAAGATCCTGTAGCAAATATATTTAATAGCGTTCTGAATCACTGGTTCAAACTGAACTCTGAATATGTGAAGGAACAGTATGAACATTACATCAGTACTGACTGGAGTCACTCTAATATTATTGAAATAAAATATTAAACCTCCAAGCTTTGAAACAGTTGCATGTTCCATCTGGATATGCATATCCTCATCTGGAAATGTTGGCTTCTTAATACATGAGGGTTTAAACGCAGCTGGTTCAGTGACCCACTCTATTAATTCCTCCATTTCCCATTTTTTGCTTTGCATTCAGCATCTGGGATGAGAAAAATAAGAATCAAATACAGTGAAGGTTTCTAGAGAGTTGTTATTTCCTGTCAAACTGTAGAATTTTTATGAAGTGATAGAAATTCAGGAAGTAGAAAGCAAATGAAAAGTTGGAATTGCTGTTCTGTCTGTATTGTATTTTTGGCTGTACTTATGCACAGTTGCAATGACTATGTCAAAATCCAGACTAGGTTCAAACTAAGCAGATCAGGACCTGTAGGAAGTAGAGCAGTCTTCTGTGGGAATGAGTATATCTTTGGCAGCACATGCTTAAGTAAAGCTTCCTAAAACAGGGACATGGCTGCCTGAAATTTTCAGCAGAAAAGCTTCTTGACAAAAAAAAAAAAAAAAAAAAAAAAAAAAAAAAAAAAAAAAAAAAAAAAAGAAAAAGAAAAAAAAAAAAGTGCAGCAGTTTAAATAAGATGAGTTTTTGAAGCAGCACTTCTCTCCCACACAGGGGAGAATTTTTCTTTCTATAAGAAATGAATCATCTGAAAATTACATCATAATTCCTCTGCAGGCTCTTCAGGTCCTTGCCATCCTATATTGGGAGAGTTCCTGGTTCAGCATTCCATGATTTATGGCATCCCATGAAAGCTTTGTGCTGCACTGCAGCACCCGGAGTAGGTCAGCAGCTGTGGTGTGTCAGTGAATGTATGGGGCAAAGAATCTGACCCATAGCAGTCAACAGAGTAACATTTGAAAATAAAAATGAGTGACTTCCTTCTACTTTTTCATTTTCACTCAAATATATGAGTTTGAATAACTTCTGTTCCAGCTTATTTTTGGCCAAATATCCGTTAAAAATTATTAACAGGCTTTACTCTGGAAGCCTCCTTGGATATAAAAGTCACTTTAAATCTTCTAGACGACAGTCCTGGTAGTGGGGTTCCCCTGCAGACTCGAATTTCTGGCACAGAAATACAAGATAAAGTTCTTAGTAATACATCTACTTCGGTCATATCCAATACTGCTGTTCGCTGAAATATATCAACATTTTTTGGTATCATTATTCAGAATTTGAAGAAGGAAAACCCCAATATTTGTCAATAAATGCATGTAAGAGATATTTCATCTGGTGGTTTTAGATAGAAGTTAACATAGTGTAGTAGCAAAAAGTGATATTCACAGTTATTTTGTCTGGCCAATCATTTCTTGTATAGATCTCAGTCTGTAAATACCATCCTCTAGATAAGCACTCTTTTACTTTGAATATATATGCATACTTGGAACATGAAATAGATCACTTCTGAATGACTAATGGGGCCATAAACTGGAATTCATAAACTAGATTTTACAATTTTTAGCATCACTGTCTTACAGAAAGATCTTCCTTGTTACTTCTCCTCCCTTGTGAGTAAGCTTCATCCTGCTCTGAAAATAAAACAGCGATGGCGTTTTGTAAGTCAATGGAAACTCGTTTGTCTTCACTTGTGACCAGCCCTCAGCTTTCCCCCCACCATTCCTGTTCTCCTGCAATGCAGCATTATGCAGCAGTGGAAGCGGGGAGTGTCTGGGAGAGATACAGCAGCAGAGTCATCACTGTCCATATCAGAGACCTGCAAGAGTTGGACCTGGCCCAGTTTGTCCTTTCAAAACATAAACCACAGAAGTGTAACACCCAATTCAAGTATTTACTATACATTATCCAGCCTTCTCTCAAGGCCTGTGGTGCAACTGCAAGCAAAGTTTGATCAATTAATTATACATCTCCAAATAACTCCACCACACTGCATCTAGAATAATATTAATTTACCTGTAATTAGAATAAGCTTTTTATTTCTTCCTCACAAGTAGCTAGAAGAAACCATCAGAAAATGAGATCAGGTGTATCAGTAACATACAGCTGAACCAAACTCCTCAACCCAGCTAACTGGAACGAATAATAAATTTTTCTAATCCAGGTATAAACATCCCATAACTTGGCAACTATTTCTAAGTATACCAAGGTGTATATTTTCTGAAAGAAAAATACCAGCTGTATTCATTTGGTCTGACACCAATAAAGAGACAGAAAGTCAAGCACATGCAGCTCTCTCTGGCAATAGGGATGCTGTTAATGAAGGAAGCCAAGAACCCTCTGCTGCTGACAGTTCCAGAGTATCCCTCAAGGTAATGGCAACCAGAATTTCTAGATTGAATCAGCATTTATCAAATTTTGAGGTTCATGTTGACTCTGAAGAAGACGTCCTCATTTCTTATCCATGAAGTTACCACAGGTTAAGTGTACTGTGCTTCTCAATAGATTTTACTAAACATAGATTTTATGTACTTTTATTAACACTCTTAATGATCATACTTTTTGTTAATTCACAGCACTTCCCTGAGAATTCCTGTGAGCATAAGCCTCTTGCATGACCCAACAACAGCTCATGACCCAACCCATGCAAACTCACTGTTACACAGAATATACCAACAAAGAAATTTCCATTTCTATGTTAGTTCCATGGATGTGTCTTCATTCATAAACACTCTGCTTAACTGGGAAAATTACTGAAATGGTATTAAGCCTACTTTTTTACCTCCCCAAATGGATCTACAAGGATATATTTTCAGTCAGTCCAGTGAAACTTCTAAGTGTTTAGGAGCAAGCAGTGAGAACTGAACGTCATCTGTTAGCATTTCCCACTTCACATACTATTTAAAATCTTATGGCTATAAAATTGAACATTCAAACCTGTTTTAACTGCTGCTCTGAGTAACCCAGCCAGGAATAGGATCCTGAATAAGCCAGATATCCATACTCTAACATTTTCTGTTCTAAAGCAGATAAGAATAATTACAAGTCAGGCTGTGTTTTAGTCAACAGCATATTATTTTGTTAAATAATGCATCAAAGAGTGTTATTTGGGAAAATTGAAGGATTGGAGATGTTTTTACTTCTTTATTTCTCAAAAAACCTGGCATTTTTAATCAAATAGATCAGTTTGGCCAAATAAGCCCTTCCCTCTTCTCCCTAGCTATTTTATTGCAAGAGAACTGCAAAACAGAAATCCTTGGAAGAAGCAGAGATCAGCACAAGCTCCTTGCTAACCCAATGAAAAGAGTAACGTGGCAAAACATCACCAACGTGGCACAAACCTGATGTTTGACCTTGCACTCCTGGGACACACAAGAAGATGCCAGCAAACAACAGGCTTCCTCTCCCACAGTCCCCTTCCCACTCTCTAAGAGATGCAAAGTAACTGTTTTCATCAGGTACAGATATATTTAAGCTCACACCTTTCTTTTTTTGACAAGGAGACCATTTTGGAGTATTTCTGCAGCGGGACAAGGATAAATATCAAATTACACTGAACTGGATCAAATTCTCCTCACTCTCCAGATTTCATCATTACCATTGTTCCTCCAGCCTAGCAGTCTCACAGGCTGATAGTGTGTTCCTGACAGAGCTACTCCCATCAAAACTGATGAGACAAATCCAAGATTAGGAAAATGGAGGGTACCAAAACTCCAGCTTTGAAGGAAAGATGACTTACCACAAGCTCCTTTTCTGGTAGCACACTGGTAATATATCTCTATCCCATGCAGAATAGCAAATGCTTTTGGCAGCATGCGTCAAGCATGATATATAACATAAAAAAACTCCATATAATGATAAAACAGTATGATGAAAAAAAGATCAAGCAATGCTAGTCAGTTGAGGAATGTCTGTCAGTCTTTTCCCTATTTTTCTGAGGAAAGCAGGGAGTTGAAACAGCAGATATTCTAAACCTTCACACCCCATTCCCTCATGAGCTTTTGTTGCACTGCCAAACGTGTGTTTGCCTAATTTCATGGCTGTGAGTAGTTGATAATAAGCCCTTTTCAGCTTCTTTTAAAACTCTATCCAGGCAGGAGTAAAAGATTAAACAGGAAAGCCAAGTCACACTATTTTAGCTGTCAAATCAAAATATGAGAAGCACCCCTATTCTCATACCTCCTGCTCTCAGATAAGGAAATACCAGGTTGTTCTAGAACAGGATCTTTTAGATCTTAATACTGAAGGGAATTCCCCCCAAAATGAATGACCACTTCAGCAAACAGATCAATTCATGGAGGCCAAGGGTTTACTAGCAAACAATTGTAGCACAGGCAACTAAGTTACTGAGTTTGTAGTTTTCAGTAAGGAGTTGTTTTTGTGAAAAAGCCATTAGAAAAACTAAAACAAACTCTCAGTTATCCAGACTTAAAGAAAAGCAGCTTCTTGTCCAAACCCTAAAGAAAGACCTACAGATTAAAGCACTCTCTTTAAATGCAGAGCTTCCTATAGCTGTAGACATCAGTCCCCTCTGCCAGCTGTGATGTGAGAGGAGGCAAAGACAAGCTGGAGAGCTTTCCCAGGAGAGGGGCTGGTTTGCATCTCTGCTTGAGAGCAGACACTGAAGAGGGTATGTTGGGAGGGAAGGGCTTCTCTGGGCAGAAAGCAACACTCCCTGCCAGTGACACAGCTTCTGTCTGAAATGAGCTGTGAGACCATTTTAGTTTGGACACCAGCTAAAATAAGTACTCTTCTAATAGGGCCCAGTTCCTTTACACTTTCTGACCATGTTGACCTGTAACTTTCACACAAACTAGAAAACAAAACAAATTAAATAGGTTGAGCCACAGTGATGCTGTAACACATGGATCCTTTTTTCTTTATGATAAAGTGTCACAAAATGCAAACAACATTTACGTTTGGCATGCAAAATGAATTCCTGACACCAAAGCGAAGCAGTTCTCAACACTGAGCAAGAACATTTGACACTTTCTCCTGAAAATCATTAATGATTTAGCATCCTTTTTAACCTTGTTTCATTATGGAAGCAGTATTGGTAGAGTGATTATTAAAAAAGGTGTGGAGAGATACTTACTGTGGGTTTGTGGGAATCTGTAACACACGAGGACGTGAAAGCTTTGCCTGCTAAATTTCTTTCGTTTATTACAGATTACCATAAACATCACAAAAACTGCCACTAGAAAACGTATCTATAATTAATAAAATGATTATGAATGAATAGATATCAAGTTATTACAAATTAGTGTCTGCCATCAACAATATATATCTTCAAACAACAGCATGGCATCAATTAATAATAACATTAATCAGTCCTGTGGTACAACCAATGACAGCAGTAGCCAAGCAGTTATATACTATTTTAAATTACTGTTTATCATGAGTGAAGCAAATTTATCAATGATATAACAGCAGATATTTTTATGATTACTTATATTAATATTTATACTATTGATACGAAGTGAAATAGCCAGTTTTCAAAAGCTGCAAAAGCATCTCAAAAGGTGGGAACAACCTGGGGGACCAATCCTTCCTGAAAGAGAGAAGGACAGACTTAGACAGTGAGAGAGCTGGTAGAGTCCCATTTCCAAAATGATCCATATCACAGACTCTTTTAGCCAGGAGTCTCTGGCTAAAAAAGCTATTTTTTCTTCTTTTTTTTCAGATTGTTTTCCACCTTCACATGACAAATCGTTGTTACAGTCTCCTTGTTTGGTGCTTATCAGTGGTATCTGTGTATGTTTCTGGTTTCTAGGTGCCTGGGCTGCACTTCAAAGAGGCCAGCTGCCCTTTTCAAGGATGTTTTTCTGTAGTTCACAGGGCTGATCCCCAGGCTCGCAGTTCCAGGCAGCTCTTTCTATGTCAAGTTTTTTTTGTGCAGACATTATCTTTTGTTCACTGATTTTCCTTTCTAACCAGGCTGTCTTTATGGCTCCTCACATCACTGCCTAAAAAGGCCATTTTTAATAAATAGTAACATATTAGGTATGCAAGATCTGGCTCCCAGATCAACAGCATATTCAGTAGAAAAGTGGCTAAAAGGTGAAAATCTCAGATTAAAATATGTGAGCAAGAAAGATGAAGTCAAGAGAAGGGTATATGAAGAAACAGGATTCGGCAAAAATATTTTCTTTCAGAAATGCCAGAGTTCCACAAAAATTTCTCTCTAATGTTCCGACCAATTCCACCACTAAGTGCTGTGCAGTGGCTACCATTTTCTATCCTGCAAAAATTAAGCATGGGCAGAGTCTCCAAGAACTCAGCCATGACTGTATTTTATTTGGTATTTTAAAGCCAATCATATATATAGATTACTTCAAAATCAAACTCGCATGCAAATGAGGGCAACCAGGAGCAGAGAATCTCTCTGAGTTAATGAGCATTCTTCCACTGAGGTCCCATGGATGTCACCTTTCCCTTTTGTTTGGCCCACAGAGCTTTCAGGACAGCAGCTATAGACAAGTGGACACTGCCCTTCTCTGGTCCAATCTAGTCAGCAAAAAGATGTAGACCCCTCAGTGACATCCACAGTGGTTTGATACTCACTGATATCTCAGTTTCTGTTAAATGACTTTGTTCCCCACGGTTTAAAAGACTGCACTGTTGATAACACTGCAAGGGGAAAAGTCGCTGATACTGGGGGAAAAGGAACCCCAAAAGAACAATTCATACTGGTAAAAAATTACAAAAAAAAAAAAAAAAAAAAAAAAAAAAAAAAAAAAAAAAAAGAGATGTTGCAGAAATGTGCAACTTGCATCAAATACCCCCCTGGAATTCTGACTGGTCACTTTCACACTGGCTTGTCTGAGAACCACACGTGTTCCCAATTTCTAAGAATGCAAATGGAACTATTTTGTGAAAATTCACAACTTATATGTTACTATCCTTTTCACAACAGCACCCTAAAATTTATCTTACAGCAGAGTTGCCTGCTGCTGGTAAGCTCTCCAGAGAAGCCTTCAAAGTTGTTGACAATTTCTCCCATGTCTCTATTGACCACACGCATAAAGAAAGCCTTGACAGCACATATGACTGCCAAGCATAGCCGAATTTACTGCCTCATTACATCCAAATGCCTGCAACAGAAGGACTGTGGACCCTTTCCTCAGCTGGTACTTTGAGAATTAACCTTTTCAGACAGTCTGTGAATTTGAAGTACCAGCATGGAACCATTCACTTTGTGCCCAGACCTGGGTGGCCACTGTCAGTTTAGTTGGGTGGTCGTGTTTCACCTTATACTTCCTGTTTCCAGATGCTTAGCCTTTCCTCAAGAAAATTAATAATCACAAAGGGCTTTCAGGATGAAAGTAATTCTGTATCAACTCCCACTCCACAGAGGAAGAAAACAACCACCCTGGACTGGCAGTCCAAAACACCGTTAAGGGGACAGAGGCCATGAGATTCCATTATCCTGGGAAACAGGAATTCTCCAAACAACATTTCTCCAAATTAGACAGCCTTTACATACCATCTCTTTCCAGCCACTGCTGCATCTCCCTGAGTTGTTTTGGTATCTGCAGTCACATTCAAGTTCTCATTTCCTCATAAGGCATTCTGTTTCTGGCAGTGAGGTAATGGCAGTTGTACTCCAGCTGTTTCAAGTCCCCAAGACTGAGGGCTGCACCACCGGAATTGTTTTTTTCCAGTCCCACATACTACTACTCGATGTCAACATTTATTCCAAGCAAAGGTTTTTGCCAGGGTAAACCACATGTCAATCTTCAGCAAACTGCAGTGTCAGAGAATGGACAGACAGAGCATAAGCCTTGTGCCAACCATCATTTTCTTCAGCAGCGTGGAATAAACAGTCCTGAGAGTTAAGAGACAGTGATTCCAGTTCTGTGGGTTCTCCTCTGTTTAGGGTATTTGCTTGAGATATTAGTAATCCTGAAACAGTTTTGTGAGAACTCCTTTGCGTAATTCTGGCTAAGACGTTTTTCTTGCCTGTGTCTCAGTTCCTCTGCTGTTCCCACCTGCATTGTGGGAACAGCATCCCATCCCACTTTCCTTGGAGGTGATGAATCATGTACTACAGTGCCTGAGGTCATTTATGTATCTAGGCAGGTTGTACTATGCACATTTCACCCATGACGATGGGGAGGGTTTTCAGCATCTTATAACGAACCAGGTGATAGACAGACTCCAGTCTCAGGCATAATAAGATAATGGTTTGTTCCTAAAGAAGATTAAAATAACTGAGTAGGTTCTTGCCAGATTCTAAGTGAATAAAAAAACAAACTCAAATGAGACATTTCTTTGAGAAACAATTGCAAAGGTAGGTCAAAGGAGGAAAAGACATGATATCATCAAGTCAGAGGTTTTGTGGGTGTTCAGCTGAGTGCTTAGAGGGTTTTGACATATTCACAGTGTCAGTGAAACAGACTGGAATGGCACAGAAGGAAGGGCTCATCCTATGGTCTGGAAAAGGCACTGCTGTAAATTGGTCGTGTCTGGAACCTACACTGAGGTACAAGAAGGGAACAATGAGAACCACAGGGGAACTCATCAATGGGCAGTGCTTGTGGAACAGTCACAGAAGCTGTGTCCTGTCCAAACTGCCTGACAAAAACCCCCTGCCCCCCTGGCCGTGTGTCTGAGATGTGGCAGCTCAGTGACCTGGGAAGGCAGATCCCACTGACAGTCACTGCTGCTCTCAGAGGCCAAGATCCAGCACTCACCCACATATGGGCTGTCTGAAAGATGGTTAACTGCATCCCAGGGCCTCCTGGGTGAGCCTCAGGCTAGAGATCCATGCTCCATGCTGTCTGCATGGTATAATTGGTGCATTGGCTTTGTGGCAGCCAAATTGCTGTGCAGGATCCATGGGTTTTATAGGTTTTATACAAGTTTCTCTCTCTCTCTCTCTTTTTTTTTTTTTTTTTTTTTTTTTTTTTTTTTTTTTTTTTTGTAGCTCAGGTGTCCATTGTGAGCAATAATGGGAAATTACTGGAGCTTTTCTTCTCCAAGCTCAAGACTGGGGTCAAGTTTGGTGGGTGATAAAAGTTGTCCATCTGAAAGGAAATGTTCAAACTACCAAATGCTAGATTCTGACTGCTGCTTGATCACGGTCTTCAACTTGACCCTGGATGAGTCAAAACACCCTTTCTCCCCTTAATAAAGGATAATGACAGAGATAATGACACTGATCTCATTTGTTTGAGAGTGTGTGAGAAATGCTATGTATTAGGCAATAAGAGTTGTTGGGCAAGATGGCAAATGCCTTGGAAACCCCTGCGAGAAATGCTGCCTATCAGTAGATTTCTGTTTATTGCCTGGCATAACAGTGCCTGTCTTTGAACAAAGAACAAATGGAGCCCAGGCTACTTCATCAATAGATCAAGAGAATTTCCACAAGATAGGCCTACCTGTCATAG
Organism: Brachypodius melanocephalos; assembly: GCA_013398615.1. Taxonomy (NCBI): domain Eukaryota; kingdom Metazoa; phylum Chordata; class Aves; order Passeriformes; family Pycnonotidae; genus Brachypodius; species Brachypodius melanocephalos. The sequence continues at coordinate 9,515,287 of VZSR01001685.1, read as the reverse complement.
TGGATATGTATCCCACTATCCTCCTGAATGCTCTTTGTCATCTCCAGGCAGCAAAAAGAGCAATTCCTTCCTACTTTACTGATCAATTGAAATCAGGGGCATATCTATTGCTTTACTCTTCGGAACACTTAGTAGCAGTCTGAAAAGGCTGGGGCCATTCTAATGACAGTGGCGCCAGATCTCGTATTTAGCCTGCTTGTAATCTGCTCATTATAACCTTTAACTCACCGAAGCAATTGATTGAACTTCAGTTCCATGTGGAAAAAAAAATCCTCTCCTTTCAAACAGCAGTTCTTTGATAAAGATGTCAAGAAAATGAAATGGACAGATTTTGATGCAGTCACTTTAACAAGTAACACTAGACTAAAATGTAAATATGGAAATTGTTTCTATTGTACTTCTAGTCTATTAGCACAATGGAGATAATATACATTTGTGGTAGTTATAAACCACTTTGAAAGATAGTCATTCCAGAAGTGAAGAGGGTGATACAGAACAAAATCAAAACTCCAGTGAAAGGGGTATAGATCTGACCTTGCTCTTATAAAGCGGCTTAATTTGCCAGGCATGCTCCACTTAAAAAAGAAAAAAAAAAAAACAACCTGTGAATTCTCATATGTGTCCATGCTATCACTGCACAGCCATGATAGAGAAATAAAAGCTGATTTGTTGTGAACACCCCGGCTAGAACTGAGAAGAGAGGAAGGTGCATAGAGGCAGGTAAGGAACCTAGAGTCATCTAGTCACCAGCTTTCACTCTGAGGAATATGAACAAACACTCTTGCCTTTTCCTGGGAATTCTCCAGAAGGACAGAATGACTGACTTGGCCCCCTTGGCCAGACTGAACAGGGGCTGCAATTTAGCATGGTCATTCCCTGTTCCAGAGCACACCATGAGCATCTCCCTGAGTAGCATTTTCCGCATTTGCTAGAGAAGCAGGGGAAAGTCCTCACCGTTCTCATGATGAAGCAGTCAAATGATTAGATATTCTCTTCATGTGTGGTACTTTTACCATAGGAGTCATACTGAACTGAGATTTATCGTATTTTGTTTTTGAAAGAGCAGAAACACTTCCTTACCCTTCTTTACTTCAGCAAATATACCCCTGGCACTGCCAAACACCAAAGCCAAGAGAAGGATCAACAGGATCAACAGCCATTTAGCCTGTGGAAGGCTGCTCCAAATGTGAAGAAAGAGGGGAGAGAAGGGAGTATTGAATGAGTGGTGAATCCAGCAGCTGGCACCTGTGGAGGTGCAGGAAAAAATGGTGAATCGTTAGCACGCCTGGGATGGATTTTCAGGGGCAAAGGTAAAATGCAGCGATCTATCCATTTCCCACTATGTACTTATCAGCAGCCTCAGCTAGAGACTCAATAACCTCGCAGCAGGGCACAGAGGAAGTGCTCCTAGTGGCAGTAGCTTTTTGATTAAAGAAAGGAATGCTTTCACAGCAGTCAGCTTTCCAGTTGGTACATGACTAATTAATCAAGACTGCTTGTATTCAGGTTTCCCTTTTAGATTTCCAGTCTGTATCTCAGACCCTGCTGAGTTTAACTAGGTATCTGTTCCGTCTTCTTTAGGAACAAAACAAAAACAACACAATGGCCAGCATATTTCTCCTTGCCTACAATAAATTAAATACTAAGATGGGCAGTACTCTGTAAAAATAGACAGTGCTATAAATACTTTGATACCCCAACAACAGTGGCTGTTACAATTTGACAAAAACTGTGCCTTTAAAGAGAATGTTAAAAAATATAATCAATGTGCTACCTACAGAATGCAGTTTGAATGCAGAACTAACAAGGAAAATAAGCTCAAAGAATAGGACCAGAGAAGAACATGGGTCCCATGGGTAATGTCTGAACTCTGTGAAGTTCCTAGGCACTCTATACCCATACCTGGAGATGAGGGAAACCTGACACAAAATCCTACATCCGCATACATTCACTAGGAAAGAAATGCTAAGCTACCTCCCAGAGTCTGATATGCAGTGTGTTGGGGATCCAGGGGCCAGTAACTCTGGTCAGGCTCTCAGTATTTATATATATATTTTTTTTTCTAAGAGCTGATCAGGGTTCATTCTTAGAAATTTCTTGAAAGCAAAACAACGCTTGGGACTCTCCAGTTAATATGAAGTGGCTCTGCTAGAAACCAGTCAGGGTGAGCTGCCCAGAACCACCAGAGAGAACAGAAGCAGCACTTGGCATTAGCTTTGCTCCATTTCCACCGTGCACAAGGGAACAGATGCTCTTCGGTTCCCCTGCATTTCTACCTCCTTTACAAAATATGACACAGACAAGAACATATCACATCTGCCATGCCACACCCCTCAGCCTGCTTCCGTCTTTCCAGTGATGAAGTGTGGTACCTCAGCTGCTTGTCTCCATCCTCCTAGCTCACTCTCCCCCTTCTCCTCCCCCATGCTAAGGGAGAAAGAAGCAGGGAAGCTGTTGCTGTTTCTGTAGCTAACACTCTCTCAGCGTCACTAGGAAAAAGTGCAGAGAAAATAACCTGGTCCTTGAGGAAATGTTAAAGTCTGCAGCTGAGGGTGAAGTTCTGCCACGGGTTCTGCTTCCAACTCTCAACAACCTCATAACAGTCTCTCACAGCTGACACCCAGCTAGCCAGGATTCTTGATCAGAACCCAGGTTTTACATGCAAGGCTGTTACATCAAAAATAGATACAACCACCTCATTTCTATCTCCTGATGCTTGCCACCCTGCCCTGGAAAGGTGTCTGTCAGGGATGTATATCTGGGGGGATGCTTGCAGCCCCACACTGACAGCCACTCTCCTGCAGTGCCTGGAAGCTCAAAGGCAGTTTTGTTCCTGCACTACAAGGATGCTGAAGTGGGAGTAAGATGCGTCTATGAAGGCACCCACACTTTCAGACATTTGCACAGAGCCCAAGTACCTACTGCACAAGACAATAGTTATTGGGTGAATCACAGTTCTGCACTTAGGCAGTTACCCACCCAGACCTGCTTCTGGTGCCCAGATCACTTGCTCCAATGAAGCTCTAAATTCCTTATGCCAGGTGTGAGCATTTTAGTCTCCTTGCAATGTACTGCTCAGCTTATACTGAGTGCTCCTGTGGTTTAAACCCAACATCACTGTGTAGCTCTAAGTCGTCACGTCAGGGGAACATTGGCACAAATACAAACATCTACAGCATCTCCACAGAAAACTTAAAAACTGAGAAGTTTATTGAACAGTTGAAAATAAATAACAAAATTGGGGGCTCTTTAAATTTACTTTATACTCCCTTATACTCACTCCAGCAGCAGAAAATGTGTCTTAGAACAAACAGTACTGTAGATGACTGTGAGTGAGACAGCATTTTGCCTTGTCTCTGCTCATCAGCAAACACTAGAAGTCTTTCTTTGAACAAAAAAAATAACCCCAACCAACCAAAATAACCCACCAAACCTAACAAAACCCCCTCCAAACCTTTCCAAGGCTACTTTTCAGTTGTAAGGGCTACTCACAAGCCTAGTGAAATGACAACTCATTGGTTGCAAGGATAAGAACACATAAGGTTCTTTTCATAATGCTTTATGCTAAAGTAGGAATGTACTTTATCTAAATAGTAGGTCTGTACACGTTTATGTTTGGAAGTTTACTCAAAAATACTATGAAAATATTCTTAAAATACTACAGCTTGAAACAATGCATGACGGAAACAGTCTGCAGGCCTAGCATGCAGAATGGGAATCACAAGGTTCAGATGGACAACAGGGAAGAGTACAGATTACCAGAAATTACATGATTGTTCTCATTAAAAATAGTAAAACATTAATTACATTACAGGAAATACTAAAACTACAGTAAACCTTGCAGTTTGTAGGTTCTGTAAGAAGAATGGTTTTAGTGCTGTGTTAGTTATTTTTGAAACTCAAACAGTACTAGCTCCTTGACCTACAGTGACACTGTATATACATACCAGGATCTGCACTTTGAATTGTACTGGTCATTGAGACAGGTAATATTCAATGAGGTTGAGAAAAACATTGGCTATCACAAGAACAAATGTATAAAATTCCCTGAAAAATCAGACAGAAGTGAACAGTGGCTGCTAATCCCAGAGAAAGCAAGAGGGAGGATATGTGCCTGCCTTACAGCGTGGCAGTGACTGCCAGCTGAGAGTTTAAGTTGGACTTGCTCTCACAAGAATCCCAAGTCCATCTGTCTGTCCACCACAGGGGTTTGTTTTAAGCCCAGGCAGAATTGTTCTTACCCATTCCTGCCAAGGACCTGTGAACCAGTCTAGAAAATGTCTCTGTTTTAACAGCAATAACGCACAATGAATTCACAATCCTGTATGGAAATACGATTTACAGAGGATAAAAAAAAAGCCTCATGAATGCTTTATTCCCATCCTTCTCCCCTCAATGTGAAGGCTACTCTGCTTTTGTCCCCCTCCCACCTTCTCCCCTCCCCCACCTCAAATAAGCAGATGCAATCAAGGTGAAATTTATTTTGAACCAATTCTGCAAAACAGTTCAACAATGCCATACTTTATAAAAATACTTAGTTACATAATTAAACTTATTACTATTTATATAAAAAGTGTGAATGTGAATTTTAAACTCTGTTAGGGTAAGAACCACATCAAGGTCTTCAGGTGAAACAAATAAATTTTCATAAACATACAAACTCTTTTGGAGAAGTTTTATAATACACAACCATTTACAATGAACATGTTCATTAAGTTAGTGTTTTATTCCTTTACTATACAAGTGTTATTACAATGAACTGTTCCATTCAGTAATTAAAAATCCATACAATGCCAGTGTCACTTTTGGCATTTTTTGTTATGACTGTATTAATACATAAACTCATATGATTGTGTTATTAATTTTAAAATGTTTAGAAAAATTAAAATTTCATCTTTTTTGGGATTTTTGAGTATTTTGTGTGTGTGTGTTTTTTTGTTTTTTGTTTTTCTTACAGAAAGCCCTTTTAAAACTTGATAACCACAGATGTATAGTTGATGAGCAATGATGAGGGAAAATGAAAAATGATGGCACTGTTCCTACACAGATCTGTTTGGTAGCTGGATTCAATGTAGTGTAAACCCATGAATGTTAAGTTTAGTACCAGAACTGTATTACCAGCTTTTCTGAATTCATTTGTTGGATAGCTTTACAATGGTAATATGAATTCCAAGCTGGTAACTAGGTAAGAGTGCTTTAAAATTAAAGTACATAAACTTCATCAGAAATTCAACAGCCTCATGCAAATTGTTGAGTAAAAGACATGACATTATTGCTTCATATGTCAGTAGCCAAAGAAAATAAATCTAGATGTAGTGTCAGCTTGGCTGAATGCCAGCAAATTTCATTACTTGGACAATATTAAATATATTTTATCCTTTTACTTTTTAAACTTTCACATTTTCTTTCATTTATTTTTAGTTAAATAATTCTGTAGGAAGGGCAGAAGTGGAAAGAGCAACTGCGTGTGTCTTAATAGTCAAGAAAAGCAAAAGTGCAATCAAATCCCTGAACTAGTGACAGATAGCACTTGTGGCACCCACCCTCATTAACACTTACAAGCCACATACAACAGTACCAAACCTGTCTTTGAAAAGGACTAAAAGGTGGCCATTTACCAGCTTCAGTCTTGCTTTCCTGGTGAACTTTGTTCAGGTAGTCTTCCCATACAAAAGCTTGCTGTTCCATTGGAGCTTAAAAGATTAAAGGCTTTCCCTCTGTGATTGTATTACATAGCTTCAAGTTCTAATATCATCATACTTTATCAACACAATTTTATAAAATATTACCTCATTTTCTAGTTACCTTCATTATTCTTAATTAGCTATGCAGAAAGAAAAAAGGAAAAATCTCTCATGCTACTTTCCAGTTATATTAATACAAGTATTAACACAGTGCATTATGCTCTCTAATCTCACTATTGAGGTCTACCATTTAGATCAAGTTTCTCATTCACTGTTCCAATTTCTCTTTTTACCTGCCTACCCTAATTAAGTCCATGAAAGTGGAAGCTTAAAGATCAAGACTATAAATCAAATACAGTTGTATCATCTTTTGTTTTGCAGGGGTGGGGGCACACACATGCAGTTTTAAACACAGGGAGTTTTACTGAACTGGAATAGAATTGCTTGGTCCCACAAAGTTCTGCTTTAAAAAGGCCTTACCCCAAGATCACTAATTCCAGACAATTCCCTCAGTAGAATGATTAGCAAATGCTGGGAGAATAAAGGATTTGAAACATTGTTTTTTCTGCTATTGTTCACAGCAATGCTCATTTTTTCTGCCCCATATTTTCAATAAGCTTCGTTTGGACCCTGAAAATAAGCTGGGAAAGAGGAAAAAATAAAAACATGTCATTGGTAAATCAGAGTATAACACTTTAAAAGTGGTTTTGTGCAACTGCATTATGAAATTCCAGTTTGCCATTAAGAGCATGCAAAGTAGCGAAGATTTTCTTTCCTGTGATTCCTTAGAGACTTCAGGAATTCTTTGCAAGTCTTTTACATTTGGCAGATTTGTGCATGTTATATAGACTTGTTGGCTTATAAATTGTCTCCAGGCTGGTACTGTGGTTCTGTAGCAGTAAAGTAGTCCTCCAAGAAAGACTGTATATACTCAAATGTTGGTCTCTCATCAGGGTCCTTCTTCCAACACAGTTTCATTAACTCGTGGAGAGACTCTGGGCAGCCTTGTGGACAAGGCATCCTATACCCACGTTCCACTTGTTCCAGAACTTCTCGATTGACCATTCCTAAAGGAAAGCACATAAGCTCTGAATGACATTATGCGAAGAACAGTTTCCCCAACTTCTTCAAGAACCTCTGCAGCTGCAATGCATGTGGTTCTACAGAAGAGAACCTTTAATGAATATTCTTTATAGTGAATGATTTTTTTACATTTTGCATTAAATATGTTTTCTGAAAGTTATTTTAGTACACTGGTAATTCGTCAACACCTGTCTTGTTTTCCTTTCTCCCTTTCCCACTGCCTTGGGAAAGGCAGTCTCCTTTCAGAAAGGAGACTCAAGCACAAATAGCTTCTCCCTGCCTTAGGTTCCACTCAAGGACCACTTAATTTGAAATAAAGGCCAAGAAAAAAGCTTTATATATCCCTAGCAGAACTGCCTTACAAATTCCAGATCCAGCAAAGTACCTGCTGAAAAATGTTTCATTTCAAAAACTGGTTTAGCAAGTTCGGTGTACTGATGCTCTCTGTAGCCTGGGAAAATGTCAAAAGTAGAAATAGCAGGAACAGACAGATAGGAAACATAAGGATACCCACTAATCTGAAATAAACTGTCAGTCCCACTAATCTGAAATAAACTGTCAGTCACATTTAGAAGCGCTATTATCTTAAAACCCTTCAAAATATGCAATATTTAACCTGAAAATAAACCAAACTATCTTTGTGAACAAAGGAACCAATGAGGTGTAACTAAGTTTTTGTCTCTGCTTGTCAACCGTGGGCTCTGAATGAAGGGGAAAAGTACAAAAGGTAACTTCAGAGGCACAGAATACAACAAAGAAAAGAAAAATCTATTAATCTTCCTGTTACCTGGATATGGCACTCTCCCCTTAGTTACCAGCTCTGTCAGTAAAATTCCAAATGACCACACATCCGACTTGATTGTAAACCGACCATACAATGCTGCTTCTGGAGCGGTCCATTTAATTGGAAATTTAGCTCCTACAAACATTGGAAAGACAGATGCTCAATTTCCCCTTGCTAATCCACAATTTGCTTACACTTGAAAATATTTTGAAAAGAATAATGCACCAAAAACGTTTTTATACTTTGCTTTATTGATAAAATTCAAGGTGGTACAATATTTTACTATTTCTCAAACTAGGACAGCAACTATTAGCTAAAATATCTGGAAGTACTAAAGATATCTAAGAGTCTTACTTAAGTATGTTTGAAAAAGTGAACCTGATTAACAACAACTCTGTAATCTCATCTCTCTTCAAATTGTAGCATGTTTTATCCCTCCAAAAGAATTAAAAATGCTCTTTGAAAACACAAATGAACTTCCACATAACTTTGAACAAAGGAACTTTACTAGGATTACACTTAGGATTACACTAAGCTGTGAAAGCACACTTCCATGCATGATCTTTATCCATGAACACAATACATGGGCATGTTCTGCTAAACACAGTAGTTCTAAGCAATTGAAAAGCAACTGGTCTTATTAATTAAATAAATTTACTGGCCTTACCTTGTCTTGCAGTGTACTCATTGTCCTCTATTAACCTTGCTAAACCAAAATCTGCTATTTTACACACAAGATTGTCTCCCACAAGAATGTTAGCTGCCCGGAGGTCCCTGTGGATGTAGTTCATTCTTTCAATGTAAGCCATGCCATCCGCAATCTCAAAAAGAAAAGCATTTTAAGAGGTTATTTTTCATGGCTATATTAATTTCTCCCAAGCATTAAGCTGCATCCCCTTATTTTAGCTCCATTCCCACTGTATAAGTATAGGAATTATAGCCCAGTGACCAAGAGCTTGGCACTAATTAGTGTGTCTGGTTATGGAGTATCTGCTAATTGCAATTGTTTCCTTTCTGACAAATTACAAACCCACAACAGAAGGTGTAAGACAGAGCAGCATACAACAGCCAAAGCATTCAATATTTATGTTTAGGTGATATCTGATACCTCTTCTCTAAGCACAAAATACTTTTTTTTTTTTGGTACCTGAGCAGCCATGTCGACCAACTGTGGGAGTTTTAAGTATTTTCCTTCCCCTTCTTTAAGGAAGTCTAGCAAGCTGCCTGTAAAACATGACACATTGTGGGGAAAAAGGAAAAAACCAGAAACATTAACTTGACATGAAAACACAAATGAGTTTTTCTTAGATATTATGACTGACACATTTATCTCATGAAATCTGTATTTGAAAATCCATCATTTACCAGAATATGTGACCCAATGATCATGCCCATAGTTACCTCTGCACTGGTAACTAGTAAGTGCAATTCTACTGATGTGGTTTGGAATCCACTTCAATCATGCAAATAACTAAGCACTAATAAAACAGACTGCTGTTTTTGGCAATACATTAGGATTTTTCCCATGTTGTTGGTATCAGTGCTTCTCCTAGCTGGACTTTCTTCCACTGGGAGATTTACAAACACAGAACAAAAAAACCTCTATCCCTTAATTATATTTTTTCTGCCAGCCCAAATCATATATTAGAGAAATTATTCTGAAATTGATGCTTTTTCTTTCTTACAGGGAAAACAATCTTCCATTCTTTACGATACCTTATTGTCTCCCATTTATATGATCCAATTGTACCCAGAACATTACATGAGCAGTATCTGAAATCAGTTTCAAGGACCTGTGCTTCTGTTAACACAACAACCTTTACTTGTGCAGTAAAGCTTTGTCTCTACACAACAGTTTTCCCTACAGGTGGCATCATGTCACATGAGGTAAGAACACAATTTCTTTCCTAAGAAACTGGTGAAGCTGGGTAACTAATCACAAAATTACAGTAACAAAATTACAAGTGTGGCCATGGTGGGGAAAGAAACCACTTGACTGCATATCCTAAAGTGAATTCATAGCAGTAACTCTGAATTAGATGTCTCCAACATAACTTTTTGTGGTTTCGCACAGTGAAAGTAAAAATGTGGCAGGCCAGACCCACACTGCTGCTGCTGTTTGCTGTGTGTGTTTGCACAGATTTTTTTCTGACCTTGGTTCATGAGATCAAAGGACTGCAGAGGAGCAAAGATTTCACACTGATCTCTAGTAACCTGTCCACACGGCAAAAAACAGTTGGATACTTTGCAGTTTGTACCTGCTTCTTTTCATTGTAAAAGGGGAAACAAAAATAAAATGGTCTACTAGCTTAGAACAAAGAAGTTCTATGGGTTTTTTGTAAAATGTGAGAAGTTTGTCAAAGGAAAGCTATAAAAAGAAGCTTCCAACAGCATTTTGAATCCATAATTTAGACAAATTACAATTCTTTACTTCTGCTTTTGCAAGGTAACCAGTTCTAGTAGTAAATTTTGCTTTTCTTTAGACAGTTATATTTTTTTCCTTACTGCCTTGCTTGAAACCTGATTTCTAAACAATGAAAACTGATTTTGCATGACTGTCTAGTGTTATTTAGGAATAAAAATGCAGAAGGAACTTTTTACATTTTCTGTTCCTTTTAACCTTTTTGAACTTATACAACCCTTTAAAAACCCCATCCAAACAGGAATAAAGCAAACCCATACATTTGTGGTGCAGTACTGAACACAACGAGCCACTACCTTGCTTCTGTATCTTATGAGGACAGCAAAATTTCTCTACGAGTTGAGCAGAAGTCTGCATTTTATAAAAAAAAGGAATAACTGACTTGGAAATCTGCTGCTTCTTAACACTAATATGCTTATGATGTTTATTTCTACATTCTGTCTAAATCTCTAAATCTCTGTTTCAGCAGTAGGGGGAGGGGGAAATGATCTAGAGCAAAGATCATTCAGCAAAGACTGAAAACAAAGAGATAAAGGAGGGAGTCTGGGGGAAAAAATGTTCAACCTTTTTAAAATTTACTATTACACTGCTGAGAAAGAAACACTAAAGAACCTAAAGCTCAACATGTTTTGTTGTTAGCATGAGCTGTCGACAGGCAGCCATAATCTCATAATAATATTCCCAGTGATATCATTCCATTTAAATGTGATGGACAGTACACACTAAAAACGAGGAGAAAAAAAAAAAAAAAAACAATCTTGCACTTGGAAGATTAGCAAGGGTGACACAGATGTGCAAAAAGATCGCCTCTGTCCATAATCTAAATCAGAACTGCTCCAAGTAGGTCAAGCGTTGCTCATTTTAATTTAATCAAAATTAACACTTATACTCCAGTTGGCTTACACCTAGCATTAATTAAACATTTGATTTATTGCTGAGGTCTTAAATAACCTTTTACATGTAGTATTTCTAACTATTCTGTCCCACACCTTTTGTCATGAATTCAGTGACAATGTAGATTGGCTCCTCAGAAACGACTGCGTACAGTGGAACAAGCTTGTCGTGTCGTAGTTTTTTCATGATCTGAGCCTCCTGCAGGAAAGCTTCTGGCATCATGGTACCAGGTTTTAGTGTCTTGATTGCTACTTTTGTGGTTCCATTCCATGTTCCTAGAGAAACAGATCAGGTTTTATTCCCCACTGTAATAGTGAAGAGATTTTCTGCTGAAACATTTTCTTTTCTTAGCTAACATAATAATCATAAACTAGAACTATATTGAATATTAATTTTACCATTACATGCATGATCATAACTGGTATTTTTTGCCTTCATTTCTCTACATTATCATTTCAGAGCCCGATACTGATTTACTTAAAATACTACTAAAACATTCACAGGAACAACTGAAATGTGTCACATTAAGCTCTTACCCATCCATACTTCACCAAAACATCCTTGGCCCAACTTAACTTCCAGCCTCAAAGATTCTCTAGGAATTTCCCAGGCATCTTTTGCTAGTCCCTGTGTTTGTGGTTTCACAGTGGGACACACAGTTGTTAGCTTATGACAAAGCCCATCGGCATGTTCTGGAAAACAGGAAAAGTAGTTAACAACTTCAGAGTTAAGCAGGGGCAAGACTGTAATGAAAGTAACATCTTAATGTTGATAAAAAAGAACTCATCTATTTATTTTTGTTGAAATCAGAAAGAAATTTTATAGTTGTGAAACAATTTTAACAATAAGCTATGTACACAATCCTTCTTCCTCACAGTAGGCTCAGGGTAATATTGGGACACTGGAACTTGGGCTTACCTCTGTAGTGTTTCACCAGCTTCTGTAGAGATTCAAATTGTGCTCTGGTTGTGATATAGTATCCACCATTGTCAAGTTTCCTGATTTTGTAGTGTTTTACATTATCACCTCTGACCTCATCCCAGTCACGTATAGAAAGGGAATAAGCACCTAGAAAAAAAGTCACATCTGCTTCTTCACCAAAATATGAAAAGGTATTTAACGTTTCTCCTCAACTGTCATTGTACACATATATGGCGTGCACATTCATGTGTATCATGGGATAGGCATAGAAATGTTCACCTTGGTGGTGGGGAGAGCAGGGAATGGTAGAGAGAAGAGTCACACAGACACATACATACCTTTAGTGGTTTCACTCTCTCTTACTAAGAAAATACCACGCTGGTTCCCAGGATTTAAAAGTAGCCTTTCTGCATCCTTCCTGCCCATCTTGCCAAAATACCACCTAGAAAATTTAAAAGGAAATGTGTAAATAAAGCTTCCTAATCTTTGGTACTCATATAAGCAAAAGATTTAGAAATCTCAAGCACTGACTGGACTACTAATATTCCAAAACAGTTGCTGGGTTGTTTGGATAAGCAAATACCACAGCAGATACAGATCAACAAAAGCGATGACATCTATATAATCAAAAGATTAAGATGACCTATTTCTATATAACTCTCATTTCTATTATTTACAAAATACAGCTAAAGAGGCCTGTATCTGCAAATACTATCGTTTTCTGCTGGTTTAACAATGGACATCAACTGTTCTTAACATGGAAAGGAACACCCTCCTCAGGCTAAGTTTACAGGCCCAGATGAATCAGATGACACACTTTGGTAGCGCATTCAACACTGCAGCTGCTGAAACTCCCTTTTTAAAACAGTTCTGGCTTTATGTTAAAGGACAATATTTAATGCTAAGTGAGTGTGCATAAATATCACTGGATTCAGGCTGGAAGGACCCTTGGAGTCCTCTGGTCCAGCCTCCTGCTGCAGGCAGGGTCAGCAGTGACATCAGACCTAGTTGCTCAGGATGTAGTACACTTCAGGCTTGAAAACCTTGAAGGACAGACCACCAGCCTGGGCAACCTGTACCCCTTCCTGGCTGTCCTCAGGATAAAAACATTTCTTATATTCAGCTGGAAACTTTCCTGTTTCAATTTCTGTTGCCTCCCATCTTTCTCTAACTCAGTAGAGAGAGCACTTTTTTCTACTGATCATTTTGGAACAACCCTATGGTAGGTGTCATTTACTTCTCTGTGAGTAACACTCCAGAGTAATGCTGTATCATTCTGACACCAAAAAGAATACACACGTTTTAAAAGACTTGCATTTTTTCTTGCCTTCAGCTCTTTCACAAAAAGGTTTTTTTCTTCTACACTCCCATAGCATGCTCATCCTGATGAACAGCCTGCACACAGCGCTGTCCTGAGCCAGTGATAATTTTAAGGTCCATCTTCATATGGATCCCCTGACTTTGGAATAAGACTTATTTCTGACTACATTTTATTTTTATTAGATGCCTCAGAAGCTACAAAGTGACGTAAAGTGTAAATTTCAAACATTTTTGTCTGTCACTATCTTATCATCAATCTAATTCAGCTTCATGAGTGATGGGAAAAGTAGTACTGCAAACTGCTGCAAAACAATGGCTCTGTGGGTGAAACATTTTCTGTGGAAAAAATGTAGATAAAGAGGGATCGCTTTGTTGGCCATGAACAGAATGGCCTGTGCAATCTCATGGGAATTTGAAACTTATTCTTACATTTTGTTGTATTTGCAGTTTGAGTGTTGAAGGAGATGTGCAAAGTTAGAAATGGATATGGAAGTCTCCCATTGGAGACATGGGAGACAATTTGGATGTAACCCATGATCTTACAGAAGCAAACTTGAATCCTACTTCATAACTTCACATGAAAATGCCTCTTCCCTGGACTACAACAGCACAAACTGTACTGTAAAGTGCTGGTTAATTTCACTACCTACAGAAGAGTTGAATTGCTTTATATTTTAGAGACAACTAAACATTTATATTATGGTGTCATTAAAAAAAGCACAAAAATAATACGGATCCTGTCACAGGCAGTTTCTGCTATAAATGCCTCCAGGCTTAGAAAAAGCCAGAGACAAAATCTTAGCAAATTGTGGCTCTGTATTGCGTTTGCACTTGTAACTCTAATTGCAGTGACAACACATAATCTACAAACATTATCAAGGCGCAGGGCTAACAAACTCTAAAGCAAATTAACTTTATTCCAAATGCTGTGGGGATATATCATAAAATTAGCACTGGTTCTTTCAAATAAACAGTTTTTAAAAGCTTCCTCATGCATCACCCTTCGCTCTCACCTCCACTCACCACATAAACCTATGACAAATCCCACCACTCTGTTCTGGCCAGTGTTTAGGAGCCATATTTTATTTGTAAAGGGCTATAATTTTCATTTTACCACCACTGCAGTTGTAATGACATAAGCTTTTATTGCATAGTTAAAAAAAAAAGAAATCTGATTTTTTTCCCCCTGAGAAAACCAAAAGTTAATAATTTTAAAACCAGATGAAACTCAAGGATGTAAAAGAACAGAGCATCTTTGATGCAACCATTTTTTTAATAGCAAAGAGCCAAGTGAGAGCAGCAGCAACAGCAACATGTTAAAGTCTCAGCTTGAGATTCAGGAAACATCTTGAAAATCAGGCACTTTTCCCAGACATGCAGTAGCAAACAGAGAAGTGCACAGATCACATATCAGGGAACTGCTGACTGGCAGTACCATGCCTGTATATTGAAACAAGAGCTGTGCAACTTTATATTTCTAGTACAACAAAGACAATCCCTTGGAACAAGCATAACTTAAACCTCTACTTCAACCTACGGGTTCCACAGTAATTTTATGTGATTGTCTAAGCATGCCAGCATGTTAGTAAATAAATGTAGGAAGTACCGGTACACAAAGCAGTATAGTTTTCCAAGTTCATAGCAGTCCTTAGCATATCAAACAATTTTGTCATCAAAAAGTTATTACAGATTAATAGATTAGCAATAATTGTGCACAAAAATGCTTTTTTAGAATGTTAAGTTAGGTCACACCAAGTATGGAGATGATCTTGAATCAGGGTTTGGCAAGCAAAAATAAGGATAAAAATCTAGAGTTGATGGTGTGTGAACTGTTTAGTTGAAACCCACCCATTTTTGCTTTGTATCATACACAAGGTGTGTCCCCCAATTTTTATCACTGAATTCTCCCATCCTTTCTCCTTTAGCTCCACATGTAGCGAGCAGGCATAAAACATCTGTGTGCGTGTCCACCTCATGCTTACCTTTAATTATACCTTTAACATAATCCAAGTAGCACTGCTATCCCTCCATTAATAGTATTCTCCTACTTTACCCTTAAATGTTACATATAATGGATTTAAAAACCAGTATCAGCACAGGGTACAAAGTGTGTAAGATTGATAGGATACAGTGTCTTACTCTTCTGCTTGAATGGAGTCTGCAGGAGCTACATAATTGCTTGGGATGTAGCCTGTCTTCCCCGTAGCAATGGATCTTGCTTCCCACCAGTCTCCTTCCCTGCAATGAAACATCAATTACCTCTTCCATATATAAACAACACATAATTCCGTAGCACTTGTAATGTGCTCACATATGAGCAGGTAAATTTAGGTAACATTTTAATTACGAGGGCATCTAAAACAGTTTGTGCTGTACCCACATACATCTCGTGTTGTGAACAACACAAACGCCTCTTGATGGAATTTCATATTTTAAAGATTTAGGGCTTTTTTTTTTTAATGTAAAACCAAAATGCTTTATGGCAGAGATGTCTAAATAAACTTCTGAGTTGTCTGGTCTTCATCTGCCTCTCCAGATCAGAGAGCAACTCTAGGTGCAGAGTCTGGGATGGACTGTCCCCACAGATAGCTGTCCCCACCTCTGCTGCCCCAAAGGGGGTAGCTGTGCCTTGCTGGGGCAGGGAGGGGAAGGAAGTCACCCAATTGAGAAGAGGCTTGGGGCTACCACAGTTGCTACAGCTCTACTTCTGCACCCAAACCCTGATCTCAACTTGAAAAGTTACTGTCTTAGCAGTATTACATATTTTAACTCCATGCTCGTGGAATATTGAATATATTAAAAAAAAAAAAATCTGCCCTTCACTGAAATGGGATACACAGATTTCCAAAAGAATTAAGGACCTAATTATTCCAAACAACCCAGTGAGGTCTGTGAATGAGAACACTTACGTGTTATTTATTATCTGGAACCGTTCACCTTTCTTAAATGAAAGGTCATCTGTAGTTCTAGCTTCATAATCATATAAGGCCACAAATACAGTAACACCACCTTAGGAAAAAGAAAAATTATCCCATATGATATAGCAGTAATGTTACAATGCTTCATTTAAGGACTTGTCCATGAAACAATTAGTCAGTTTTGATTTTGAAGCAACTAAACACTCTGACTTGCATCTCATTTTGGAAGACAGATCAATAACCTGCTAATTTCTTAGGACACAGCAATGCCTATAAACAGACATTCTGAAAATAGGCTTCCACACCACAAAAGGCCACTAGACATACCACTGGAACTACATTAATAATTACAGCACTTATATACAGAAACCTGCATGATACATTATCAGTAAGAAAAAAGACCTCACAGCTTCTTTATTAAGCTTGCTTCTTGTTAAGAAATGCAATTCTGGAAGAACACCACCACAATGGTGAGCCATCAGCCGTTAATTTTCACAGAAGTAAAAGTTACTGTTACACTAAGCTATAAATAACTGATGCATCCCAAACTTTTTGAGGTTATACATAAAGATCTACCCAAGGAACCAAACCAGAAATAGAAATGCTCTCTTGAGGACAAAGACATTGCTCTGCTTTAGCACTGATGATTTTTTGGATTCCACCAAGTCTCCCCATCCATGAAGCAGACCCTTGCTGAGGATGATCCATCAGTGTGTTACTCCAGAGAACAATGACCAAGACAAGTCACATGAGGAACAGCTGCACTCCACCAACCCTAAGGAATCTGCCTTTCCATCCCACTTCTGGTATAGGGCATGCTGTTGAACATGTCCCACAGAAAGGACAGATGTGAGAGACGGCAATGGTAGGAAGGCTTCTACACTTACCAGCAGGAAACCTTTTTCTATATGTCAAAGAACTAATCTATGAAACTGGGAAGAGGAAGAAGAGGGAGAACAGGCTGTTTGAGATGTACATGCTACTAGCAAAAATAAAGAACCATGTACCATAACTATGAGAAAGTTAAAATGGAAAATTGCAAATAGACAATTCAGAAAGACTTTTTAAGCCCTAGAAATGCTTGTCTAATGGACATTTAAGAAGCCAAATGATTGTCCAAGCAATAACATATTTTATAATGTATAATACTACATTTCTAATATGCACATATACACACCAGGATTCACATGAAAGTACAACAAGAGAAACACGTTGCATCTAATTTTAGGTCTTAAAATCAGCATGAGAGTGATCAGAAAGGAAGAATACATAATGCAGTGGGGACAGTCTACATGAAATATTCTTTTGCAATGTACACTTTCTGACGTAAGAGCTCTTAATCACCTAAACATTTTAATTTGATTTGGAGTCTTCCTGTGGTTTCAGTCTCTTAGCATGCCTCAGCTGGAAATGAATTTACAGTTCCACTAGGAAAAACAGAACAAAACCCCCATAGGAGGTTAGAGTAATTGAGGTTTGTTTTTTTCTTAAAAGTGTGATTTATGGAGTGGAAATATTCCTAAGAAGTTAGCAGCTCCTAATTTAAGTTAAAAACCAAAACAGTTCTATCAATTTTTCTCTTTATTACTACATTATTTTGATGACACAAAATGATACGTGGAGCAAGAAAATAGTGAGGATACAACCGTATTCACACAAACAGAAAGCAAGTGTTATGGAAATAAACCATCCCCAGAGTTCTTCAGCAGATGAAAACAATCAATACTCTCAAGTCAAAGTATCACAAATGTGATATAAACTGCATATAAAGAAACTCGAAAAACTTCAGCTACCATAAAACCTCTTTTTATTCTCAGTCAAAGTATTATTTTTTCATAGCAAGGAATAATAAAATATTTGAAGAGAACAACATCAGCACAGACTGATCTAAACAAAGATACTGCCAAACGATATTTCACGTCTCTTGCAGCTGTTTTCTTTGTGAACCACTGCTAGGTGATCTAGTTTAGCTGCTCAGGCTATCTGTAGCCACAAGACTTCCCTTAAAGATTTTCCATTTTTTAGGTCAGTATTCCATCCTCTAATCTATGACTGGTTTTGGAGAGAAGACTTTACCTTCTTGTTCAGCATGGAGATTACAGAGCACTAGCACAGCTTCATGGAAGGCAAGAACAGCAGTCCATTTTTCTGCTTTGATTTTCAGCAATATTCTATGAATTCAAAGTATCTGAAGACAGACTGTGTAATACAGGAGCAGCGTGACTAACTCAGATTTCTTCTTTTCTGCTCTAGAGGAGTAAAAGATGGCTCAACTCTTTTCAGCCTCACTACAGTCCATGACGACAACCATATCATCCTCTTGTCACACATCACTGATCAACTGGGTAAGTACTACTGACACTTACATCCTGTTTGACAAGCCCATCTATTCTCCTCTCTTGTGAAGCAAAGGGTAACAGAACGTGATCCAGTGTTTTATTGGTCACAAATACAAAAAGCTTACAGCAGATGAAGGCTGTCATCTCACTCACTCACAAAACACCCCATTTTGATTGATCTGAAAAGCAGTACTGAATGTACCAAATAACTGTTAGTGCAATTTTATTTATGTATGTATGTATTTATTTGAATGTATGGGTTTTTTTGTGGATGGGCTAGTTTTACAGAATGAGGAGAAATAATTTCATATGCAGTATCATTTTGAATTGCAAAACAATGAGAGCATTCACACAAATCAGCCTGCCTGCTGATAACTGATTTCACACTGATGAGATATCAGACTCTCTTTTCATGAGAAATCTCTCTTGTTGACTCTGGTTCAAGACATAATACGCTTAACAACCAGCAGAAACAGGCAAGAGAACATCCCTTCTGGTCTCTGCAGCAAAGGATTTGTGGTATCCAGTGTGGGGCTACATCCCTGATGTCTGATTATGCCTCGAAGTGCCTGCATGCACTGCTGGAGATTCCTACATGGCCAAAGAACCAGATCTAGTAAGAAGGAATATGCCGAGGTTCTTGGGGAAGATGAAATACAATAAACTTTCCTCAGCAGAGCTAATGAAAATAAATAAATGCTGCTCTTACTTAATTTCTGCATATGTTCAGCCAAAATGAGGATTCAGAGCTGATTCATAAATGATGCAGGCTAGATGTTCATTTTATTATTTGGTTTTTAATGTATTCCCAAGAAAAGGACTACGATGTGATCATTACTGACAATTCATATTTGGTTTCCTGATTTGCTTAATGCCTAGGTCAGAATATGTTTCCATGGATATCAAATTTCTTTTGTTTAAAAGACTTTAAATGCCACTGGAATAATGTAAACACTTAAGCACCATAATTGTGCCAACATTAGAGGTTTGTGGGAAAACTAGAAATAGACCAATAAGAAATTATTTACTCTGTTTTGTGAAGTGTCTGTACAGAGCTTCTAGAATAAATTAGTCTGTCTATTTATTCTCTCAAAAAAAAGAATAAATCACAGCTTCCTCTCAAAAATATCCATCAAAATTATGAAATTAATTACATGGACAAAATCACCATTTTTTAAGTTTTAAGATTTTGATGTAAAGGTGGGTTTATAACATCAAACATGCATGTTGCTTAAAAATGCTCTCTCTTCTATACCTTAGCCAAGAAGATCTCTCTGTGAAACAAATTCTATTTTTACACTTTCCATTTTTGTTTTAACGTGACCACCAACCATGGGAATTCTGCTCTTTCATTTCACACATATTGTTCCCATAGTAAAGTACATAGAATATAATGCAAATCATGTTTAGCTTTATAAATTGATTCAATGTTGTATTGATGTAACTTAAAAGCAATCAGACTTGAAACCAGTTTAAAATATCAATTTCCTGAATCTGAAATGTTTTTCATTTTGTACATCTCTCCAAGTTTAAAGCCATTATCCCACATGCATCCTTTCAACAGCTTAAAACTTCAATGTAATTTTATCAACTATTCCCATAATTGCCTTTACTAAGTCTTAAATTGCTCTGCGCTGTGATACTAATTGTCTCCACAAAAACAAAAGCCTAAACACCCAACCTTCATGTTCTAGTCACTAGTGAATACAGGCTGAATTACTATTTGAGCAATAAACATACTGAAAATCAGGAATCTCTAAAGGGCAATTTATTTTAAATTTGCAATTTATTTCTCTGTGGCAAGGTGTCATAGTATTTTTTTTTTATTATGACTGTGAAGCAGCTATAACAATAAGTAAAACCATAATTTTATGTAACACTCACCTGTTAAAGTACTAGGATATGTACTTGGCACAGCTGAAAACGAAGACGATGCTCCTCCAAAGGGTGTCATTCCTGAAGGCCCTCCAAAAGGAGTCATGGAATGACTATTAAAATTAACTGCTGATCCCTTTATTGACGGCGACTGTGTTGCTTGGCTGGAATCTGATCCATAGTGACTGACATGGGAAATAACAGGTTCTGGAGCATTTTCAGTTCTGTATTTCATGGCTGGGCCTTTACCTTCTTTGCTTTTAATGCACCCCATGGTTGCTTCTGTGAGAATGAGAAGTCAAAAAAAAAAAGTTTACCTTCACGTTGTGTCTTTTGATAGAGAACATAGAATATTCCCAAAAAGTTAACCCAAATGCTAATTTGTTACTGTCCAACTCCATGCAGAGAGTAAACTCTGATGAAAAAGTGTTCTGGAATAACATCTAAACTATTAACAAGGCCAGGGAAATCCTAATTATTTTCCCTTACAACTTAAAATAATAACAGCACATTTGAATTATTCTTCATCCTGGTTACTTGATAGATTGTAAATGGTAGGAAAGAAAAAATGCAGGAATCAGGCAACAGATGAAGAAAAGACCCTGCAGCCTTTTATAGCAGGGTGGAGGGGGAAACAGATGTGACAAATCCAGACTCAATTATAGGAAGCAAATCCAAAGCAATTATACAAAGAAAACAACTGGATCATTCCTGCTTTCTTTTTTAAGCATCTGTGCAATGAAGTCTTGCCCAACTGGTGACATCTTTAAAGACAAAGAGAAGTTTTCATCCACTGCCAGCCCCCCAAATACATCTCAGAAACAAACCTCAGATATTCACAGCCAAAGGATAGGGTTAAGTTTTAGAGTAACTAAAACCGCAAAAAAGCCCAAGAGTAATTACAACATCCTATGGGATCTAGAAACTGAACCGTGCCCGGACAGGTGACAATTTATATCCCTGATGGCCCAGAGCTGCCACCAGCTCCCACTACAGGCAGACAGTGCCAGAGCTGTTTACCGTGGGGGCACCTATTACCTGCTGCTGAAGGGAATCAGAGAGGAGACCTGTCTCCAGCAATTAACACCGATTGAGCCTTAAGCAGTCACCACCTGCCATTTATCAGGTGGTGACAACTGGTAGCAGGCTTTTCCTGGCTTACCCCAGCTGGGAAACAAATCAGGAAGAAAACACCAGTGTCTGTTAGATACAGCACTAGTCTGGCATTAAAATTCCTGCATTATTCTCAGGAGGGGATTTAAAAATCTACTCTAACTTCAAAAGTAAAACCTCTACAGACATCGGAAATCAACTGCTCCACATTCTCTAATGAATCAATTTAAAAAAATAAACAGCAGGAGTCTGAAAGCACAAAACCCACATATTTTGATAAGTACAACAACAATTTCATGGACTCTAACTAACAAGTAGGGAAACACAGTATTTTCCAGTGTGTGTCTAATTCTTTTTTTCCTTCTCAATTCCTTCTTACCTTGTTAACTATTAAACATAGAAATATGGAACAAATTCAATTTTGCTAAACAAATACTGCCTTAATGTAGTCACACAGAGGGAAAATAACACCCTCCGTATAACTAATTGTTACAATAATAAAGATACTGTAATTTCCTCAGGAACCACGAATTAGAGTTCCTAGAAAGAACAAGGTCCACAGACAGTGAAAGACTCTATAAAAATTGATGCTCAAAAAGATTAAGTATATTCACTCTGTCATTTCAGCCCCTAATACTGTAATGTAATACAATTACTGATTCAGAAACAAGCAGCGACAAAGTCAAATAACTGTCCTTTTACAAATCACATTTAAGGTTTTCCACAGAATAATGAATCATCACAAACACCACCTCTTCAATTATTTTTACTTATCATACTATTATTGCCAACTTATTAACTATGAACAAATGTTAACAGAGCAAGGCTCAAATAAGTGCATAGGAACACAATGTGCCTAAATACTTTACAAAAAACACCTTACTATCTACAGTAGAAAAGCCAGTTATTAATCCACAATAGAAGTCAAACATCCAGAATCACATCCTTTTAATTTCTCTACAACTGCAAATAGTAATCCAAAATAGTTTCTTTTGGCCATGTGGCTGCCTATTGTGAATTCTTGTCTTCCTCTCAGGTCAACTTGACTATTTTTAAAAAACTTTAATTAATATTTTCTGCTAGCATTGAATAAAAATCTAATCACCTTTACAAAAATCAGTAGCACTGCTTCCTTGCCTTTGGCTAGAAGTTGAGCACACAATTCAAAAGTCCAGCACACTCCTAATGTTAATCAAGTAGATTAAAAGGGAAGTACACAGACATCTGTCCAAATGTCCATCACAAATATTTTTCCTTCCTTCTGGCATTTGCCTAACTTGTAGAAGGCTGAAAAGATCTCAAGATTTAAAAAAAAAAAAAAAAAAAAAAAAAAAAAAAAAAAAAAAAAAAAAAAAAAAAAAAAAAAAAAAAAAAAAAAAAAAAAAAAAAAAAACAAAAAAAAACCAACCAAACAAACAAACAAAAAAACAAACAAACAAAAGAAAAAAAAAGAAAAATAGATAGTAAACCATTTACCAAGTCCGGTAAAACTGCTGGATTCTGCCCAAGGAATTGCTGATTTGATCAAATGGCTGGTAACTACTACCACTCATACGTGCTCACCCGCTAAGGCTATGTTAGCGGCAAGAACTTACTATTGGTATGCTTGAGTGTCACAAAGAAAAGCCCTTATTGAAGATCTGAATTCATTGTAGAAAAACAGAACCAGCCTCTCCCTTGCTTCTCCCCTCCCCAGCCACTTCACTGTTAAGGTAATCTTCTTTCAGGGGTTAAAGAGATTAACAGCAAAGATTCAATCAGCACTTCAAAGACAAAGACATTCAGAAATAAGCAGACAAAAATGTAAACTACTTCTATAACTGCACACCCACAAAACAATATTTAGCAAGCAAACCCCTTAGCTTTTAAAAGCAAAAAATACAGTGTGAACTGCAGTAAAATACTGTATATGCATTTGTGAGGAGGAATTAGGGGCATGAGGGGAGGGAAGATGACACAAACCAAGAGCGAGTAGTAAAAAAAACCCCGACTGCCCATCCCGTGGGGGGAAACCCCCAACAACTTAGTACTGTTTAGTCTTGTAATAAACTACTGGATAAAGAACAAAAAATCCCTAAGCAGCTGGTGTGCTGGATTTGATTATTCTGGTACTGCATTTGTTATAAAAAATGTACGTAACTGAAATAACTACAACTATTTGTATCAACCTTTGCCTGGCCAGTAAGAACATATTAAGGAATACATTTTTGTCATAAAAAGCTAACAGCTCTCTTTCTGATGCACCGAACTCTTTAGAAATAGATTCACATGGGAAATTCCTGTTTGCACTGCAGAAGTCCATCTATTTAAAGAAATGCTGGCCCAAGGTATCTTATTCACAAGCAGCAGACTTCCCACTAGTTAGATCATTATTTCACACCAGATTGGTGTCTGAGGCAATCTACTTGAGCAACTTCAGTATCTTGTTCTTTCTTTGAAACAAACATTCACCTATTGATTCTGATCACTGTGCCCACATGTTTTTGGTGGGAGAGGGTGACAATCAGCTTGCTGGAGGTCTATCAGGAAACCATGTTCAGAAAAGCATGGACTACAAGCCCAGCTGTCTTGTTCTGCCTTCTAGATGAAAACAAACCTATGTTAGAATATTTTCAAGTAGAAACAGAAGCCAATATGATCACTGCTAAGGACAGTTGAAAGGTTAACAGGATGCTCACAGAAATCAACAGAAGAATGAGAGTACTCCAGGAAGTAGAAATCAAAAAAGATTTTAGTAGCATCTCACTAGATTTGTGCTTTTTGGAGAAGTCATATAAAGGGCAACGGTTGTCATTCAATACTCTACAAACATTTCAGACAATGAAGAAGACCCTTAATAAACATTCTGACAAGATGAGAGTTCCAAGAAAGTCAATGCTGCCCTCTTATCTTCCCAACTCCCTTTTACAACAGAGTGCCAGATCACGAGGAAAGGTTTGTTCAACAATTGAAAACCGTGCCCAGGAAAGTCTTTGTGTTGGCTTTTCCCTGCTTTCCTTTAAGGATGAACTACCGGACCAAGAAAAACAAGGGTTTTTTTTTTTTCCTAAAGCCATTGTATCTCAGCATACTGACAGACTCCCTCGGGGTGTCTGCAGCCTTGTCCATCCAGCGCAGAAAGGTGGGTATCACAAGGAAACTACTCGTTTATCCAATGTGTCTTTGCTCCTTCCAATTGGTAGTCACAGAAGTTACTCCTTGGTTCCTTGGGACACAGGATTGTGGGGAGTGCTTTAAGGAAGGTCTCCTACTGGCATGAAGGAAGATTGGATAAAGTTTTCATTGAAAAGAGGTGATTTCAACTTGGGCGGATAAACTGTCTGTTCCAGCCACATGCCTTAAAGCAAAGTTGCCTGCAAATGCCTTAAACACTGTGTTCCCTTTCCCTCATACTCTACCCATCAGCACTTCGAGGACTAGATGTTAGCATCTGAAACCCTGAAGACCAAGTACTAGGAGAGCCTCATTATTAAAAACAAACAAACAAACAAACAAACCAAAACAAACGAAAAACAAAAAAATCCAAAACAAGCAAACAAAAATTACCAAAGAAAACTGGTGTGTTTCCTTTTGGGGCCAACTGTGATCTTGCTCTTCTGTTACAATACAGCATGTCCGAGTTGCCTTCTGGAGACTTCACCATGAGATACGGCCAGGAGTGAGAGTCCCATGTAACAGTTTTGCATATGCCAGAAAGGGAAAGACGCTCTAGGGACTTCCTCCCTTTTCACCCTCTCATATAAACCGCGTACTGTACCATAACTAAGAGGTACAGCAAAGGAAAGACACCAAGGGAAGGGCAGTTTGCAACATTTTGATTTCATTACTTTTGATTACTGAAATTGTTCATACAGCTAAAAAAGAGTACAGAAGTACAGAAGATTTTTCATTACAAAGAGTAAGTCAAGTTAAAAGAACAAGCAAATCAAGTCTCTTTCCAGAAGTGTAAGGCGAGACTGCAAATATTTTCCCACCTAAAACATACAAAAAAATCCTTCAACTAAAAAGTAACTCCCCATGCTACTAACATAGAAAAATAATTTGAGGTTCACAAATGGCTAATAAAAAGATGAAAAAATACTGAAGATTTCCACTGCTACTGTAGCTTCACTTCTCAGTGTTAGCATAAAAAAATAAATTGTTTCTGTCAAGAAAAGACATGCCTTCACTTCTGTGAAACAAATGCCTTCCAAAAAGGTCTTCTTAACTTTCAACGAAAGTAATGATTTAAAGTCATTAAAATTTCATGCAGTGATAAAGACAGGATATTCTGTGGGAAGTTTGCTAATGGATCCATTAGCTGGCAGCTGTCTATTTGCTCAAACAAGTGTAGAGCCGATTCCACATGTCACCAGAGACATGGAACCTATACTGGCTTTTTGTACACTGGGCAAACAGCATAGAGCATCTGCCAAACAGCTGGTTTCAGCTGGTGGTATGAAAAATCATTTATTAGATGTGACACACTGAAAAAAAAATGAAAACCACTAGTAAACAGGCTAACGAGTTTTTAGCCAATACTATAACATCCAGCTAATTCAGTCCATCTTTAACAGGTCACTGCTTTGGTATGAAAACAAGAGTGGGCTTTCCTGTCTACAAAACAACCTGCCTTGTTTATAAAGGACAGTAAACTAAAGAAATTCCCTGTGTTCTTTGCAGAGTACATGGAATTTTTAAAAATTATGCGGTTTTTATCATGGGATATAATTTATCTTTTATGAGCTGTCATAAATTGCAGGGTTTGCTTATTTTACCATGAACAACCCATGACATTTCAAAGAAAGATGTTCCACTGTATTCAGTTTTATAATTAGCAGTAACATTAGTGTAATGAGGCCTTAGAGAGTCTGCATCATTATGCATTTAAAGTGCAACTGACATGACCTTGCAATTAATGATCTAATATGGAGTAAAATGTGAAGATAAAGGAAGATGCATTAAAAAAATCCCCACTGAAGCAAGCATTTATGTTACTTGAATCTCAATGTTTACCACACATCTTTGTGCAGGTCTACACCAAAAAATAACTATAAACCAGTACTATCAGACCTCAGCTTGCCCATACATTAAAATAGATATTTAAAACCATCCTCTTTATTACTACGGCAATCTTAACTTTTGAATCCTAATGGTTGTACAGACCTAGTCCTTCTTTGATCATGACTATACAAACATATTAAACAAAAAAATCTGGGGCTGCTGTGGTAATGATTTTGATTTCACAGCAGAACAGACCCCAGATTGTTTTCTAATAAAGGTACAGCTAGCAAACCCATTGTAAACCCAAACAGGATTCTGTACAGAGAAAAAACAATGAGTATAAAAATGTTTTTTAGGTGGACATTTTGCATTTCAGAGTCAAAAGATAATGGAAATATTACATATTACTATTCTAGTTTGTGTTTTTTACAGGACTCAGAATTTTGAACTTGTTTTAAATTAATGATTGATACTGATCCTTCTACTGGAGGAACCAGTTAACTGGCTTACAAGATTCACAACACCTGTACTCTGAAGGAATACCAGATTCCAAAATGCTACCTGAAAAACAAGGATAAGCAGAAATTGCTAAAATAACAAGGTCCTTCAATCCTTCATGTCTTTCCCTCATTTCCTGACTTTTTTTTTAAATGGAAGAAGTTCAAAGGAAGTTTGTTTCCTCTGAGGTTTGAATGACTTAGACATGGGAGATTTACCCAGATGTCTCAGACTTTGAACATCGTACCTATGCAGGAGTCTAAGGATTTACAGTCCTCCAATTTGGATCGCCCCAGACAAAGGCTTCACTACTAGAGAAACACCTCCTGTCCTTGTTGGAACCAACAGGCAGGAGATGGAACTGCCCCAGCAGGTGGTACAACCCTCATACCAGTGAACAGCAGGCCCTAGCAATCCAATTGCAGGGTCCCACTGGATGCTAGGTTACTAAGTTGAAGGAAAAATTAACTATGGTAACAGAAAGTTCTAAAAACGTAAATGGAATTATGAGTATCAGTGAGACAAAGTTAGGAGAGATGTGAACACTCTCTGGTTTTCATCTCAGTTACATTCTTCCTTTTATCTGGGCCAAACACGTAGGATCTCCTCCCACTCATGCTGTACCTGGACAGCTAAATCTGTAGAGGTACAGATTTGTGTACCTCTAAAGTGTTTTTCACTTTAGAGACAGGCAAAGGCTCCAAGAGCATACTGAAGACAATGACCATGTCATGGATGATACGTGGCTGGCTCTGCAAAACATACATGCTCATAAATTTGTGTGTATTTATAGTCAAAGAGTTTCACCTACACGATCTAGGGTAGTAGGTTTTCTTTGACCAGATGTTATATGCAAGAAAAGGTGGCTCTTCCAATCAGACTAGAGGTAAAAGTAAGCAAGCCTACTGTAATTTTGAACATGCTTCTAGTCAAAGAAGACCTAGTTTATCATTCTGTCTTCAGTAGCGGTGTTTGCCTCTAACCAGGAGTTCTACCTTCACCATGTGTCTGGATTGTGACAAAAAATAAGGCTGTCTCTTTTTGTAAAGCCATCAGCAGGAGATGCATTGGAACATGAGACAAGCAGGATGAGTGTAGACTGCTCTGACCTCCACCAACCTGTAGCTCAGAAATTCCACTCTAAGACTAAGGACTCAGCTACCTGAAGACAACTCCAACAGGTACGTCCCGGCTTATGAATTTAAACTAATGTACTTATGTTGAAGCAACAGGATTTGCATTCTAGCATGTCTTCACTTGAATTGTTTTATGCTTACTGGTTTAAGCCAGAATAATCTTATCCAAGAAAACGAAAGTACTTATTACTATAATGACATTGACTTAAAACATCAGAAACATTCTGATGTAGACAAGGTTTAGGAAAACCCACAGGAGGTGAGTATCACAGCCAAGGCCAGGACTAACATCTTGAAAGTGCAACTGTAGTGGCCTGACTTTTAGTCTGACACATCAGGGCAAAGCTTCCTCTTCTAAACTGCTCAAACACCTGAAAAAGCACATTCCCACCATCAACCTCCTTGTCTTCCAACAGCTTACAGGAACAATCTCCACTTTAGCTGGAAGTTGCCTACTTTGTGTGCAAGACAACAGAAAGCACAAAAGAAAGAAGTTGCTGGATAGGAAAAAAACCCAAGCAAACAAAAAAAGTACCCAACACCCCAAACCCATCTGCAGAAGGCACAGAGCCTAGCTGGGGGTACCTGACTGACATCCAGAGGGAGCTGTTTCTGACTTCCAAAGCAGAGCAGAGAAAATATGGCAAACTTAAATAGTTAAAATTAATTTTTAAATCCCCTACCAACTGCCAAATAGAGGTTCTACATAAAGAAAGTTTGTTTTTCAGGTGTATACTGGATTTTGAGTGAAGTCAACATATTTTTCACTTTCAGAAAGGGTGAAAAGGCAGATGACGCGAAATACGTAACACTGGTGGATTCATTTTCTTTTTTCCAGCAGTCAAGATCACAAGAGAGATTAACAAAAATAACAGAATTGCAAAAGCAGTTTTATGTGATCATATATATAATACATATACATGAGATAATTTTTAAAATTTAGAGTTACTTTGTCTAGCCATACAATTTCAAGCCCTTACCACACAAAGACATTTTCTCTGACAACAGATGATACCACAGACAAAACAGCCAATACATTGTCTAGACAATATTACTGCTGCTCTGTTGTCCTGAACCTTTAAGTATATAGTCAATAAATAAATGCAGAAAAGGACAGTTCCGCTGGGGTTTTTTAAATAGTGTAATGGCTATTTTTATTAACTTGCAAATAATTGAGTATCTTAAAAGCTAAAAGTTTGGTTTAAGGAGTCTGGACAAAAGATTATTTCAGATACTAAGGCATGTCATACCTTGTCAAAGATATCCAGGATATTTTAGACAGGATGTAGGAATCAATTTATAAATAGAAGTATTTTGTTTTCATTGAATTTTATTTGGAAAACAACAAACCTATGCCTGGTATCATAGATGGTTTTCATACAATCAGTTTTCAGACATTCTATTTAAGTATATCAAAAATAAAAAAAGGTATCCAAAAGTTATTTTAAAAGTCACTTTTAAATTTTGTTTACTAAAGTAAACTAACATTGCTTTCTGGGTCTCACAGCATGAAGCATGCAAAACACCTTCCCCAGGGACATCTGCCTTACAGAAAAAGCAACATAAAACTTACATGGTAGAAGAACAAATTGCACTTTTGTTCTGAAAAGATAATTTAAGATGCGATTTCTTTCAATGTTCAACTATGAACTACATATGAAAAATGGACTACAACATTTGCAAGCTCCCAGAAACACATAGATACTGAAATTCTTATGAATCATTTTCATATTGTCAGCTAGGCATACTTCAAGATGACAGAGGAATTCAATATCAGCACAAATCCTCTTGCAACTTCATTAGTCAACTTAGAAATATAAAGGAAAGCAACAGACCCTGTAATGTTATATCCACCCAAATTACAGCACAGGGTCACTGATAAGAAATTTCATGGAACTTAAGACATTATTTATTTGCTGTGTTTGATACACTGTACATTTGCCATTCCTGCTTTGCAGACGTGAATTTCCCATCTATTCTTTGCCAAACATCACCCTAAGCTGAAAGCAAATTCTCCTTTATTCTCAAAGCTGTTTTATCCTAATACACTTGACATGATTATCATGTTAAGAAAAATCAGTAATTAAAGTGTTTAAATCCAATTACTGACAAAATGTTGCACCTCCTTTTAAGGACCATATACCCAGACCTTTTTTCAACAATTAGCTCTTTGCTGAACAACAGGATTTCAAGAAGACAGTTGGAAAATATCAACCTTTGGACTAAAACAAAAAGTGAAAGTAAGTATAAACAAATACAAACACACATGTGTATGTTTTTCTTCATTAATCAATAGCTTGTGTTTTTCCTTTGTACACAAAAAAGTGAAAACTACAATTAAACTGTAAGGAAGTTCAAAATTAAACAAACAAACAAGAAAGATGACACCTGCTAAATAACACCCTTATGTAAAGGAAAGACCTGGATGATGTTTTAACTAAACATCATCCAGAATTATTACCCTAACAGCTATCATTAGTGCTGTTCTATTGTTTCTCTACTGACAGACATAATAGTGTTCACAGGCAAGAAGACCAGGAGAAATTATCCTAATTAGCTTGTCAGGCATCTTGCACAATAGGGGCCATAGGGCTGCCCTAAATTAATTTTTTCTTTTATGGTCTTGAATGTACACACATGCTCAAACTTATTTGAAATTTCTGTTAATGAAAGCTCACCTAGTCTAGACAAGTCCTACATTTTGAACACAGTAACCACTAAAAGTACATGCCTCACATCCCATCTGAATTTAATGCCAATATCCAGAAAACACCTTTGCCTGGAGCCCTACCACCGCCCTGTTCCTGTCTCCTGTGTAAGAAAAATCACAACTTACTTAAACAGTCCCTTTGATAAGACTCATGCAGTCCCACTAGACTTCAGTCTATTAAGTGGCTCTTCAGTCACTCAATCACCTCATTTTCTCCAAGATCCCTCAGTTTTTTCAGAAACTCCCACTAACAGTGATCACTAGGAAAAGACATAGCATTCAAGGTGGGGGATATTCCTTAATCCTTCTTTCATATAATGACAATGTTTTGGATTGGGAAAGATCTTCAAAGATCATCTAGCTCCAGCCCACATGACTCTGAGCAGGGATATGTTTTGGGTTGTGCAGGGCTGGCTGTGAACACTTCCAGGGATGGGGCATCCACAACTCCGAGTGATTTGTTACAGTGTCTCGCCACCCTCATCCTGAAGTACTTCTTACTTGTATCTGATACCAAGCCATGGTCTTTCAGCTTAAAACTGCTCCCCCTTGATCTGTCACTACAGGCTCTGGTAGAAGTCTCTCTCTGTGCTTCTAACATGCTCCATTTATATACTGAAAGTCCACAATAACTCTTCTTGGAGCTCTTCCTCTCCAGACTGAACAATCCGAACTCTCTCAGCCTGTTCTCACAGGAGAGGTGCCCCAGCCCTCTGATATCTTTGTGGCCTCCTCTGACCTGGTCCAACACTTCTACACGATTCTTTTCTTTGGGGTCCCAGAGCTGGATGCAGCACTCCAGGTGAGGTCTCACCAGAGCAGAGCAGAGGGGCAGAAGCATCTCCCCGACCTACTGGCCACACTTCTTCTGATGCTGCCCAGGATATGGTCATCGCATGTCCAATTTTTCATTCATCAATATCTACATACTTCTTTGCAATGATGTTCTCAATTAATTCCTCCTCCAAGTCTGTAGTGCTGCTGGGGATTTCCCTGATCCAGGAGCAGGACCTTGCACTTCACCTTGTGGAAAATCATCATGGTTCCCCGGGCCCAGTTGAGATCTTAATTATTTATTTTGACAGCAGCCTTGTGACTCTTAGGTCTTTTTCAGGACTGCTCTTGCACAGAAATTTCCACATCCTAAAAGCATGCTGCATGTAAATGTACTATAATTGTTTTTCTGTATTAAATAGGCATGAGTCTCAGTTAATTCAGATAACTCCAATCCTGGAGCTGTGAGACAAATTTGAAAGTAAAAAATTCAAAAGTCTATCACTCATCTGAAAGTGGAGACACCAGGACACAGTAAGAGTCTCACCATTACCCTACCCAGCCTTTCTTACATTTATACCTAACACTCCATTGCCTTGTTCATCATCTGCCCTGCAAGCACCTGGCACTGTGTTTTGTGACATGTGTGGATCCCAGTTATGCAGCAGCTCTGCCTTCCAAGTTCATCTGCTTCTGGAGGATGAACACACTTCTGATGCACCTCAGCAAGCACACCACCACAGGAAAGCACACACATTCTTCCTGTCTTTGTAAGCAGGACTGGCTTATTTGGAGGTTACAGCCACTTGTCCCAAACAAGGGCTGGTTCCTGCAAAGTAAGTGTATCCTACTTTTTGTTTGTTCCAAATATAGGCATTTCACTAGTGACTTCATTAACTTGCTACTGAAAAAAAAAAAAAGGAATATTCATTCATTGCTTTCTAAAACTAGGATATATGACCTTCCCTTACATTCATGTTGTTTCATTTGCTTAAGAGATCAAAATATTCAACCTTTCCAGCTGCAGACTAGCAATTAGAAAGACTTGTACCAAGTGTACCAAGCCTGCAATGATGGCATGTAACGTGAAACCACAGTGTTTGCTTCTCATTCTCTTTGCATTTGACTTACCTTCTGCTGATTTTCACTCTACCACTCAAAAACACTGAAAGGGTTTTAAACACAGTTCATAAAAGCATTTCTGCAAAAGATGTCAAAGAAACTTTTCCTAAGGGTGTTCTTATTTGATGGAGTGAAACAGAGGGAAACCATCTTAGTATTTCCTGTGATTGGCAACTTTATAAATACACAGCTCAAAACCAATGTTGAAGTCTTCTAATGATATTTTAGAGATGGCATCAGTTTTCTGTTTCTCTTTTTAAATGGTTTTCCATATTAGTCAATGGGCCTTTCCTCTAATGTAGCATGTTCCAAGTGTGAACTGGCCAATAACATGTAACACACATCATCAGTCACTACTCCCTGAACATGAGCAAAGGCAACACAACAAATGATTTTGCTAAGTTTTAGCCGTGGTACATGACACCAAAGAAAACAGTAATAGATGAGAGAAGGGTGAGTAAACAAGAGAAGAGATGCTGGAACAACAACTAGAGGTCTGAAAGTTATCTTTAAAAGAGAAACGAAGCGCTAATAATCAAAAAGCAATAGGAAATCATTCTGACATATTTCATGTAAGTAAATGCTGCTAACTTCCAAAAGGGTACACCACAGCACAAAGACACCCTTCAGTTTTTATTGACCAGGTCAGGTAATGCTCTTCTAAATAGATCAGCAAAAGCCTTGGCCACTTTGTGTTCTCAGTCACTCTGGTACCTTGTTTTCAGGAATACAACAATGTATGTTTAAGATTTCTCTTTAGTCTAAGTAACTGCTGTTTAGCAACAAATTTTCTTGTTCCTGACCAATAAGCAGAAATCAAAGATATTCTTTTGAGTCCAGAAGTCCCGCCAGAAGGAAAGACAATTTCCATTCCAATTAAATGTTAAATTGAAGGGTGGAAGGAAGATGTTAGGGATTTAGCAGAAGCACGCACATCAAACAACTTACTCCTCAGAAACCTGCATGAGTTTTTAAAATTTTGGTCAAAGGTCTGAAATCTTTCTGTCATCAGTAACAAGGAAACAACACATTTACACTACTCAGAAAGAACTAATGTTGCCTGATAGGGATATTTCAATGACAGAACAGCTGATCTTCAAAAATAAGCAGCACGATTAAAACAGCTTAAATGAAAAACACCTTGCTGCATATTTGACAGTCTCTGAATAAACCAATGTATTTATTGAAAACAAAATAAAAATTACAAGCATTAAAAACAATGCCATTTTATCATGGCACCATAAAACAAGAAAAAGGAAGGTCTTGTCATTATTCTGTGTTTCTCCTGGAAGGTGGGGGAGACATATTTTAAGTTCTTTTACATAGTTTTCTTACTCATTTCAGTGTTTTGGTTCTTCTTATACTGATGGTTTACAGATATATAAAAAGTTTTTTTTCCTCACTTCTCGTAAGTTGAAATAGGAATATATATCTGAGAGAAAGTTACACGTCATCCCTATCCAGCAGAAATGGGATTTCTTTGCTAAGCTCCTAAACTTCCAAAATTCCTTAAGTCCCTACCAGCTTTACAAACTTAATACTTCTAAATGTCATCTTTCCAGCAGGAAGCAATGCAATACTATCATTCCACAGGTGAGCTTTAAGAATCAGTTTTGCATGTTTTTGAACACTGTGTTTTGGACTAAAACCAAAATGAATCTGCTGAGAAACTGGTTCAGCTGTTTAGTGCAATCTGTGGACTGCTCAAAAGAATCTACTGCTATTCACAAAGAGTAGCATAACCTGGATAACCCTGAGCAGAATTAGAGGTAAGTACCTGTACCTGCAGCCACCTAAGGAGTGGCACAGTTCATTGGTGACTGGCCTAAGGTAAAATCTGCACAATACAACACTAAACCCCAAATACACAGTAAGAAGAAAAGAGAAATACACAGAAGGGAGTAACCTGTTTGGAACTGTCTACAGGGAAGCAGTAAGTAGCACTTCATATCTCTACCAAGTACTGGCTGTAACTCAACAGGAAGAAGGGATATCGTCCTCAAGCAAAGTCCTATTCGACATCAAATGGAGAGCTCAGCAATTGCTCCTTATCACACAAACTGACAGGTTTGCATTTTCTGCTCACACAACACCCAGCATTAAACTGCCAGGCTAGGAATGGAGAAAATTACCCAGCCACTCCCAACTGGTAGAGACAAATGGGCTTTTTTATGTCCCCTCTTCGAGAGAAGGTACTTTTTTCTAAAAGTGCCAGGCAATTTCTATTTGATAAATTCTTTGCTAGTGCTAAGGGCTGGTGATGTGTTTTACCTCCCTCATATCTTTCCATAGCTTGACATAGCTATTACTTCTGACTTCTGCTATTTTTGTTTAGAGAGTTGAGAACTGCTTTACATCCCTCTCAGTACAAGTAAGGAGCCCATACAGTATTTGTACAACATCTGGTTCTCCCAGTTAGGAACCCAAATAACCTTCTGAATCCAAGTTTCCAGCCACTGATTTCCCTATAGTTCCTAGTGAGGAACTCTCTCCCCATTACGGTTGTATCTGGTGGAGTAAAATGTTCAAAGGATACAGTTTTCTATTATATACATGACCTCAAATGTTATTGTGATTTATTTTTTAACCCCAAACTACATGTTCAGGGTGATGTAGAAACTAAAAAATGCTCATTTCAATGCAAAAAAAAAACCCCACCCCAACAGACATGAGAGAACTCTACCATCCTTGATATATAACTGAACATAAGTATAATAAATGGTATACAAAAATAAAAGTAGCACAATAGAAATGGGATTGTAATAATTTCTTATTTTTGATTCGAGTAGTAGGATAGAATCTGATGGCAGGACTTGATCAGTGTAATCATGAGGGAAAAGTTGCCACAAATCATGACAGAAAAAAAACAGTTTCCAAAAGGGAAAAAAAAGAGAAAAAAAAAACAAAAACAAACAAACAAAAAAAAACCCCGAGTTTGCCCATGACAGGAATCAAGACTTATAAACAGGAAAAATTAAAAGCGGTGGGGGGAAGGGACTGTGTGTGTGAGCATGGCACAGCATGAAAAGTACTTTAAAAGTATACCAGTCATTCCAAGTGTCTGTTCCAGACAAACAGAAACAAAAAGGGTATTTGCACTGCCTACCTTTTGCACCTGAAAATTTGAAGGCTAGATCACTTTACACAGACTTTGTGTATAACCACTGTAGAGACACAGGGTCCTGAAGAGGAGCAATGATTTTAAGGACACTGAAATCTATTTTTTTTTTTAATTCCTAACATTTAGCAGAAGCTTCTGAACAGAAAGATGTCTTTCTGACAACGACGAGAGGCATAATAAGAAGAGCAGGACACATAACCCTGTTGTCACCCCCTTACTCCAGCAACCAAACCAGTTGTCAGGAAGTCAGATAGCCTGGCAGAGTTAGATACTTAGAAATTAAGCAATGTGAATATATCTGACTTGTAACTTTCAAACCTCCTGTAAAGGCAGAGCAGCTCCAAAGAACACAAAATATGAAACAGGCTACAAAGTGCTGATTTTAAACCTCTGAAACACAATTCATGGAAGAAAACAAAAGACTTCTACTCAATTGTTGTGCCAGTCAAGCTAGTGTCCTTTAAAAATAATTCCCTAGTTTAAACTAATGACATTTATATTCGGTAATGGACTTCAGGTGGAATTCATCTTCCAAATATAGACATCCATCTGGGGGTGAGATGAATCATGCAGTGAAAGTGCTTATTTCTCTCCACTGACTATAACGGGAGCCTACAGAACCAGCTCGTGTATAGGCAGCCAAAGCTGGCATTAACCAACCTGTTTCCTGACAGCTAATGCGCAAGTTTAAGTGGCATGGCACGCCTAATGATCATCTCCTTCCACTGACTCAAAAAATCAGGCTAGAAAAGTTGTCCTTCAACAGGGTGAGAAGCAGCACTGCCACAAATTAGCAACTGGAATTAGCTTAAGTTGTATGTAAGTGTTAGCACCCACTGTTTTCCCCCTGCACAACAGATAGATGTTTGCTCGTGAAAAAATAAACACACTTTTCAAATAAAATTACACAGGGTTCTGACATCTTTGTAAAAATCTTTATATCTGTTGAATATGAAATAATTATTTTAAAATAAGGCAACTATATAAGGAAAGCTATCGAGAAGTCCATATCTTCAAAAAATGATGTGTAACTGGATGTAAGTATTTTAAGAGGTCTACTAATTCCTCAACCTCAGCCTAAACTTCAAAAATGTTTCTACAGAAAGCAGGAACCAATGATTTAATAATCAGTTACACAGTAAAGTATATTACTATATCAAAATAATCTATTATGATTGAACCAAACAGTTAAAACATGTTATTTGCAGAGCTGCCACCTTCACAAAAGGAACAGGGCAGCTATACTAAATAGCAGTCTGGTTTCAAACAGTGAGAAGATTCTCAAATGGAATATTGCCATCCAACACAATACTACTTCTTAATTTACAACTAGCGAGATCTCTTGATTATTTCAATAGTCATTAGAGACACAGAGAAGTGTATTTTTATCAATAATCATGTCTGGAGGAGGAAGTGCAATACAAAATCCCTGTAAAGGAGTCAGAAGGGAGAACAGAAATGATCTGCCTACAGTCAGCCCAGGCCATGCATTTGTTTGACCTATACGCACTCAAAAACCTCTCTTCCTCAGAACATCCATTACATGACCAAAATGTTCTATGCCCTAGTAAGAGGATAAAGTCTTATGAAATTAAGCCATTGACTGACACGTACCTGCAGTCCTATCCCTGGTCTGAATATGATCAGATTTTATATTTTGGAGATTTTGCATTTTGGTGGCACGCACAAGGTCTCACAAAGAAAAGAGTATGTAACTGGTGGCCCTAAAGCACCCCTTAAATATCTTAGCATCCCAACGTGGGCCAAAGTTTCACTGCAACTGTTAGAAAAGATTCTGGAAAACTAGTAACAGAGAAATAAAAATACAAAAGGGGTAGGCTTGTAATGGCTTTATTAAGCAAGATCCAGAGGTTCATGTCCATTCAAACATCCTCTCACTAACAGCAGCCAAGAGTGGAGCATGCAAGAATACAACCAACACACAGCAAAGTTTCCAAAGAATATTCCTTGATCCAACAGT
Organism: Brachypodius melanocephalos; assembly: GCA_013398615.1. Taxonomy (NCBI): domain Eukaryota; kingdom Metazoa; phylum Chordata; class Aves; order Passeriformes; family Pycnonotidae; genus Brachypodius; species Brachypodius melanocephalos. The sequence continues at coordinate 9,477,609 of VZSR01001685.1, read as the reverse complement.
TTGCAGAAGCAGGATTTCCTGAACAAGAATAGGTAGGTATTTGATGAATCTTCCACGAAACACCGGCTCCCCCTTACACTGATGTAATGTTTAGACTCTTAAAATTCCTCAGGCAAGAAATTCTATAGCTTAATTACACATTCTGTTGGGAACCACCTCCCTTTGTCTGTTTTCAATTCATCAGCTGCTATTTTCATTAGATACCTCTTAGTGTGCATGCCCTAAAAAAAGACAGTGAATAAACACTCCCTATTTTTGTCCCATTGGTTGTTGAACACGGTTGTTAACAGGATGCTGTCACACCAGTTTTTCATCACCATTTCTACCTTAACAAATTCATGCTGCTCCTCTTACAGAAATTGTTCCATATTTCAGATTTTCTCTTCCTTAAAACTTCAACTGTGTTCTTTTTACAGCAATGACAGGGATAGGTGTAAGCAGGGCCAAACTGTGTAAGATGATTAAATTTCTTTAAAGTTTTAATCATTATTCTCCCTTCTTTCCTAATCATTTCTAGTGGCAATAGTCAGCTTTGAACTCATCTTTTTATATGAGAAGGCAAGCTTGTTCTTCCCCACCTCCAAATAGAACACATGAAGCAATTTATGGGAAATTTTATCTGCCTTTTTAATGTTGTCTGGTTGCTGAGCAATGTCAGGTCCCTGTGTAATGCTAGGGTCTGCCTTTGCATCTGCTACCCATCAGTGAAGTCTATGAGCTCACTTCTCTTCTATACACCGTATTAAGTTGAACATGCTCCATTAACATAACCCTGGAGAACTGTTACCTGGAGCTTCTCTCTACTCTATTTATTCCAACTCTTCCTCCTATATTTCAATCATTAATTTAACCACATAAAATCCTTTCCCCCTATCCTATGAGTGCTTGGTTTCTTCAAAGTTCTTTGGTGGTGGGTCCTTGTCAAATGCTTGTTGGACATCCAAGGAAACTGCTTCTGCATGATCTTGCTTATTCACGTACTTGCCTTCAAAAAACCTCCAGGAAGTTTGCAAAACATGATGTCCCTTCACATCAGGCTTCTAACTCTTCCTCAATACATCATGTTTATCCATGCTATTTTCATTATTATTATTTTGACTGATTTACTTGGAACAGATGTCAGGCTTAGTAATCTGTAGCTCCTCAGATCTGTCCTGAAGCCTTTTTTTAAAGTAGTGTCACATACAGATTAGGACACTATAGATCACACGCACACTAATTTATATCTTAGCTGAGTGTTGTATTTGTTGCTTACTGTCTACAGTACAATAACCCTTGCTTGCTTACTGTTCAGAAAGCTGCGCTTCTAAAGTGCAAAATAGGTGCCTCTAAAGACATGGAAGTGGTTTTCATCATTTCCACAGAAGGTTTAAGCATTATCTTTAGGAAGATCAGTACATGATGAAAATGTACTGTAACAGTAATACTACAAACATTTATTTGCATCAAAATGTCTCTCTTTATCTTTCCAGTCTGTAAATAATAGTTCCATAAATGTATGCTCCTGTGCAGCAGTAGCCATTCGACAATGTAAGAGCTGTCCTAATTACCAGAAAACACAAATGAGCTTGTGAAGACACAGTTATTCATTTGCAAATGAGACAGCATTCAAAGAGAAGTAAAACTTTTAACATCTTTCTGGAATTGAGAACTTCTGTGGAAATTACAACAAACAAACAGGCAACTTGAGATAAGGACTAAAACCACGTACACAAATATTTTAAGGCTAACCAATTTTGTGTGAAGTTGAAATTTTACAACACAAAGCACCATCTAAATTTCAGGTTTAAATTCACACAATTTTTCTTCTAGTGCCAACTTTCCTCTCTTTAACTTGCATATCCAAAGAGTTGAAAATCAGTCTCACAAACTGATCAAGTGCTTTTCTGTGCTGCAAGCTCCAACGCTAGGTTCATTGTGCCCGTATTTCTACTAGCAGGATGTTAGTTACACATAACAATGTGTTTAAATCCATATGCAACTGTTTCAGCTCCTTTTTTCACCTCTGTATCTTGCATCAGTCTAATAGAAGCTTGTAGTTCTAATACCAACAGAAGAGCAGCAGATAAACATACTGCATCGATTCAGTATGTTTAAATCAAATGTATGGAGAAAATAATAAAAAAAACCCACTATCAAGATTGGTAAAAAGACATTTGAGCAAGCATAGTGTTCACATCCTATGTTTTTACAGCATTAAGAAGAAAAAAAGAATTATCCTAATTACAGACATTGAAAAAACACCTTTCCAGATATGAGATGAAAACTTTTCCTTGTCTTAAAGCCGCTGGTGCTGCTCAGTCTTCTGGGCAGCAGGAAAGTTAACAGTAGCCTCACTGCTTCTGCTGCGGGAGCGAGAGGACACAGCTGACAATAAAGCCATACACAGCCTTGATATTAATAGCAGAAAGCTAAGACATCCAAGAGAACAATGCAGTTGCAAAGAGTTCTCTCCCTTCTTCCCAAGTTGTTGTAAGAAAACTGGGAGGAACAAACAAACAAACTTGTCTGTGAATACAAACAAAAATACTCTGCCCTTCAACACCTGTATTTTGTTTCATTTCAACTGCCACACTTATTGGTTTGGCCCTCTCACACTATTAAATGAAAATCACAGAACAGCTGAAACTGGAAGGGACATCTGGAGGATGCCTACCCCAACCCCCCTGCTCAAAGCATGTAAATGACAGCAAGTTGCTCAGGGCTGTGTCCAGCTGGTTTTTGAGTTATTGCCAAGGATGGAGAATCCACAACATTTTTTTGGACCACCTGTTCCAGCAATCTATCACCCTTAACATAAAAAACCTCTATTTTTTCTGATGTTTAAATGGAATTTCCTGTATTACAATTTGTGTCCATTACTTCATGCCGTCAGTGGAAACTATCAATGGAAACAGAGCAGTCTGACCCTATCCTCTTTATTCCACCTCATCAGGTTATTTACACACATAGGGTGTATTCTTTTCTCCAGGCTGAGCAATCCTAGCTTTCTCAGCTTCTCCTCATAGGAGAAATTCTTCAGACACTTAGTCATCTTAGTGGCCCTTTGTCAGACTCATCCCAGTATGTCCATGTCTCTCTTGTACTGGGAGCCCAGAAGCACACAGCACTTGAAGCGTGGCCCTACTAGTGGTGAGTGGGGGGAAAGAATCACCACTTTGATCTGCTGGTAACTTTTTCTAATGCATCCAGAACACTTCTGGCATCCTTTGTTGCAAGTGCACCATTGAGAACTCACATACATCTTTCCTGCCAGGTCACCCAGATCCTTTCCTGCACTTTCTCTTCAGCTGATTTGCCCCTACAACATACTGGAGCCTGGAGTTGTTCCTCTCCAGGATCACTGAATTTCCCTTTACTGAGCTGCTGGAGGTTCCCATCAGACAATTCCTCTGTCAATGTCCCTCTGGACATCAGCATGATCCTCTTTGGTCTATCAGCTCCTCCTGCAAGCTTGCTGAGGGTGCACCTCACTAACGAAGGTGTTAAACAGGATTGTCTGTGGCACTAGGGTGCACTGCTAGTGACTTGCCACCAGCTTTTTAGCAACTTGCGACATTGTGCCATTGATGCCAACCCTTTGAGCCCATCAGGTCAGGCAGTTTCCAGTTGCTTTCACTGTTCACCCACGTGGCATGCACTTCAGCAGTTTGTTTATAAGGATGCTATGGGAGACTATGCTGAAAGCCTCACTGAAGTCAAGATCAACAATATTCACTGCTCTTCTCTCATCTACCCAGCCAATCTCATTATGCAAGGTGTTATAAACATGATTTCTTCTCCATGCTATGCTGACAGATCCAAACCAACATCTTGTCTTTCATATTTGAAAGTTATTCTAGCTCTTCTTCTTAATCTTCTCCAATCTAAGCTTCTGTTTTGGTTTTTTTTTCTTTTGATGTCTGCAATACACTTACTAATAGTTGCACATCTACTATTGGAGATGTCCCTAGAACAACTAACAATATCACAGCAGTGCTTAACAAACTACTTATTCCAGCCCGGCACTGAAATAACAATGCTTCTTTTTTTTTTCCACAAATGTATGTAAGCTAGTAGCAATGTTGTTGCAGCTGTAATGGGCTAATGACCTCAGAGAAGCAAGGAAAACACCCTCCTCCCTGCCCCCAAATATACTCACTACTTACTGCCATGCCTGTTAGAAATTTTCTCTCCTTTAAACTGAGTATTTTGTTAACAGCTTCCTTTCTACACATTTAGGATAATAACCATATTTTGTCAGGCTCTTGACAGAAATAACTTATTTTCTCAGATTTCCTGGCCTCCCTGAAAAAGAAACATGAGAAATTTCAGGGAGCATCTTCTCCGTGTGTCTTTTTCTTAACTTTTTTTCACCCTCTCTCTTCCCTTCAGAAATGCAGTGAAGAAATATCAGGGCCCAAATTTTGCTCAGGAAAAGTCCATCCTTACACTATCAAGAATGAAAGAAAGCACAGCACTAAACCCTCTGCACTTCTGTACCTAGAAGGTAAGCATCCTTTCAACCTCCACTAAAACTAAAAATGCATCAAAAATTTTTGGTCAGCAAAGAATGATGCAATTTTCATAAATTCTGTCCACTTTTAAACAATTCCAGGTAATGGATAATCCAAGTAGCTGGCTTGACTAAAAGGTAGCTCAGCTCTGTAGGCACTACAGTAATGACAGGCTACAGTTGTGGTTTTACACTGTATTATACATCCAACTAAGTGTTTCGAACACATGCTGTGGCATTAAATGGAACTGGAAGAGCAGATTACAACATAAATCCTGTATTCTTCCACCAATTTAGCAATGTACTGCCAAAAAGGAGTCCACTTTAAAAGCCGTGTTATACATTCAGCCAGGACACGTTGCTACAGTTCCAACAGACCACGGATAATTGTCTGACAACCACTTCTGGGGTACTAATGCTCTCTGCAGCTCAGAGATTGACTACAATATTTTGAACAAATTTTGATGTAATCCAAATCAGATTCTAACAATTTTCAAGCAGCTGATGCTCTGGGCCCATGCTAGTTGATAGCACCCATTTAAAAACTCTTTCACACCCGTACAAAGTTAAATCGACTTGGCACTCTCTCTGGTAGACAATTGTCTCCTTAAAGTATGAGCAGTATTCATCCAAGTGAATTGCTGCATTAAGGGGGCAGTTGGCTGGCATGGGGAGGACTGGACTGATTGACAGTGCGTCTTAGTCACAAAGAAGTGGCAGCAAGAGTTTCTAAAAACCAAAAAACAGTTAGGACGGTGAATAGATGAAGCAGGCTGAAGACACAAAAGTACAGGATGTATCCAGGAAGATGCCAGTGCTTCAATAAGCTTCCTAACTATGACTAATCTTAAAACAGTTCTCATGTCTTGTTTTGTAAATTTAGCATCTCAAGTGTTTCAGAGAATTTCAGTTTACTACTTAACCCCTTAACATCAGCTAAATATTGCAGCAACAGTTATTTGTGGAAGGTTTTTTTTTTTTCAGAGCTATGTATGCTAAACAGCTAAGAGCTCTGTGAAGCTTCCTAGGGAGCGGATTTTATTTCACCTTTGAAACATTAATAAGGAAAGGCAGGCCAGCATTTAAAGGCTCATTCTCAAATTATTCTAAGGAGATGACAACACTCCCATTCCCTTTCCTCTTGTGAAATTTCAAAGAGGAAGTACAAGAAACACATACAGAAAGTGCTCAGGTCATAACAATCACACAGACAGTGGATTTAATTCATGATTCCAACAGATACCAGAAGCACTGGAAGAAAAGCTTCATACGCAAGACTGCAAACGATCCATTTTACAAGAAGTACAGCAGAGTATTGCATAAGTACATTTGAGTTCATTTGTCAAATATTGCATTACATTACATTTGAGTTCATTTGTCAAATATTATTTTGTCATAACTTGCGTACACAAAACAGATACCCTTGTGTAAAGCATTAATGGAAAATGCCAAAAGCACTACTGTGGAACTCAATGGGATTACTCCAGACACCACCATAGGATACATCCAGTTCAATTTTCAGTCTAAATGAATCACCCAGTTCTCACCTCAGCAACACTACATAAAGCCACTCAGGATGTCAGCCTGAGGCTGAAAATACAAACAAGACCCTCCAAGCCTCACATAACTTGTCATATAAAGCCTAGATTTAAACAGCAATTTAAACAAATTTCTTTTATCTATTAAAGGATAAACTCCTCAAAAGTTTGCTTAACGTTTACGAAGTGCTTGTTTTCTGATGATAATTACAAAGAGATTCTAGTTTCTGTAAAATATTTCTAGTCAAGGTTAAGTGACACATGTTATTCACTGCTCAATGCAGTGAACTAATATAACTAAAATCTAATTGAAAAAGGGCAAAAATCTTTGATTCAACTGCTAAATTAACCTAGCTGTTTGAGCTAACAGAACCAATTTCACTGCCTGTTAAGGCAGGCAACACTTTTTTTTGTCTTCATTTTATACCCTAATGAAGTCTATTTCAATAGAATTGCCTCCACTTATCCCAGAGGACGACTTAGTCCTTTTGTGTAAAGCTAATCCAGCTATCCCTGAAGTCAAGGGGAATTTTGCACTTGACTTCAGTGTGAAAAAGGATCACATCCTAGAACAGCAGCACTAAAATAACTGTGAATAAAAACAGGTTCAGAATTTCCAGTTCCTAATTAGCCAAAAAATGCCCGAGACAAACAAACTACCCTGAAACAAATCTTTTAAAAAGGAAAAAAAGTCTAATTTCCACTTCAGTTTAAAGCATGTGAGACGTTATTTTACATGGCAATGTTTTTAAAGAGAATGATCCCATTCAGATATTCTGACTGTAAAACTGTACTATCTGCATCTGCTTTGGCTTACGGTTTCAGGGGAATTCTAGGGAAAAGTAAAAATCCATCAACTCTACCAAATATTTTAAGAGAAGCAACAAGTTAATAGCATGGTTTCCAAGCTGTAGAAATTCTGCAGCAGTAACACTTGCAAACTTTTCAATTTTCCATCAGAGCAACCAGGATTTCCTCAAGAACTTCTTAGGCTGTGATATACCAACAGGATCAGAAGCTTTTGCAGGTTACTCTGTTGGCCTAAATATGATTTGATTCCATCACATAAATTACCTGGTTACCTGGCTACACTGTACTGCACATAATGCAGTAAACAATGTTTACTTCTAACTATTTGTATAACAGCAAAAATAGAGTACAACAGACCTATGAAGGCAAATTAAGCCATACGCTGACTGACCACATGTGATATATAGTTATAACACTAAGTTACCCTTCTGATGACATTTCTTTAATATTTAAAGTGGAGAAGGATTTTTTTTTTAACTGAAATTTCTATAAAGACATAGATTTACTTTTAGGATAACCTATACTGAATTTTAAAAAATATTCAAACTATGCTATTAGTAACCAAAACTTTAAACAAATCTACATCACCAAACTGGCAGAGCTAATTCATAACCACCTGAAATCAGAATTTGAATACCCAAATATCTAAAGTAACATAAGCTGTTGCAAGTGTAAAGAATACGCCACCCCTCAATGTTATTTAGATACCGGTTCACTAGAATCAGAAATATTTAGGGAAGACAAGGTTAAATGACAGAGGAGAGATTTTTTTTTTTTTGTGTTTCTATTTTCAAAGAAAACAAAAACTTGGAAGTATAGGATCTATCCATTCTAATGCCTTAGAGGTTGTGGAGACCAAAAAAAATTATGCACAGACTAAAGCTAATATTCTCTTTTGTAAATAAATCGATCAGATTTAAAGCAAAATGTGGTGTGTACCAGAATTATTGCCCTCTATATCCTTATCTAGGAAGCAACATATTCACTTGTACTTTAAAATGTAATACTGATTATTTATATGAATTTCAATCAGAATTTCCATTCAAATATCACTGCACACAAACTAGGAAGAAATAAAAATGTCTTGCATAGAAATTGCACTTTCATTGCTTAAATAATTACGTATATAGCTTAAGAGAATTATTAAGATACTTTATTATTACATTAAATATACACACAGAAAACCCATGCCCCTGGCAAAAAGTGAACAGGATTAGTGTAAACCTAGTATGTAGAGTCAATATATTTTACTGACTAGGAAGGCTCAACATCTTTCTTTGGGAAAAGAATGAAGAAGCCCAAGTGTAAATCTGAGGTAAAATAGTAATTTAAAATAACCACGTAAAATAAAGGTGTCATGCTTGTTAATGTAAGTCACATATTAACTTGGCTACGATTTCACCATGCATGCACCACAATTAAACAGTATTCCAATGATATGTCAGATCTAAGCAAAAGGGAAGGGGAGGTAATCAAAGAGCCTCAGATTTAATAAGCAATGCAAATGAATTCCAGAATATTTAAATACACCTACTATGCATGAACAAGCCAAACGTTTCCAGGGAAATAATTTTTCATCTATAAACTAACACTTGTCTCATTTTAGGTAGATCATGATAGTCTGAATCAATCAGTTCTACGGTTTCTACAGCGTACAAGCTAAGAAATAATTCCTAAAATGAAAAAGGTTGATATTTTTAGCAAATTATATAATGTGCAATTATTCAGCAAGATATTTTGAAAGCTTATCACTTTAAATAGCCTCAATCACTATGATTTATGAATTGTGTTTTAAGTGTGTAGTTGTACTTAAAATACAGTACAGAATTGTACTTGAAAGTTAAAAAAAAGGTACTCATTACTATTGCATCCTAGCCTCTAAAGTCATATACAGTTAGCATTTAATTTTTGTGCATTCTGAAACTGAAAATTTTGTACTTGCATTTTGCTCTCTCACTTAGAACCAGATAAACACAACAAAAAGAAACATACAAACCCCTTAAAACTCACCAAACAAAAACACGTTACCCTTTTTTTCCTCCACCAACTACAGAATGTTAATACAATGCCTACTTCTCAGGCTTGAGAAAACAAATGTTACTCAAGAAAACTTCTCCAACTGTCTAGTAGTCTCAGGAATTATCCTTGTTTTCACTTTTCTTAATCAGTAATTGTTTTCAAAAGGGATAGTATTTTGCTCTATGCTCTAAGTGTTCCTGAACAGAATATTTAACTTTACTATGAAAACAGAATTCACCATGGCTGTCTACAGTGAGACTAACAGACTCTTTTTCTCTCCCCAGTGAATGTTTTCCAGTTAGGTATGGATGAGCTGATGCGGCCAATGCTATTATAGCCTTTAATCATCCATTAAACAAATATTTAACACCAGTATTAGCCAAACAAACCCATCCCCTCTTTGCTTTAAGGGCTTTGTCATCCTATATTGCAACTTCTATTCTAAAATGTGTGGCAGGGGGAATCCCAAAAAAACAAAACCAAAGAACATACTTTGGCAAAAACTCCATATATCACATGTCAGAAGCCAGAGAGTACACTTAAATTTTAAGACACTGCTACTCAGAAAAAATTGAATACTTTTTATTTAGAACAGGCAGAATGAGAAGTGCCAGCTGTTGCTCAAAGAACCCACACTGAAAATTGGCCTCTAACTAAACTTCCAAGAACTTTTACTTGAGATATTAAGAATTTATCCTGAATGGAGTGGATTGAAAAAAAAAAATCTAAACAACAGATATTTGCCTAGATAGACTTCAGTTGTGATTTATGTCAACTGCTCTTTCAGGAGGCTTCAGTTAAAGGATATGTGCATCAAAGAGAGGTTCTATTCAGATTTAGGATAAAAAACCCCAAACAATCTAGAAAATGACAAGTCTTTTGTCCCCATTCAGTAAGGGACAGCCTTCTTTTAAGAACGATACACAATTCACCTGGGCTAGTCATCACACAGAGCAGAGAATGGTCTTTGCCTTGCAGAACTTATTTAAGCCTTTGCATTAGGAAAAAGAAGACAGAAATCTATATTTTCATGTTCACCTGTCACTGAAGTATTGCAGGATTTTCTATTAAGAGAGATTACTTATGAGCTCATAAGATGCATTACTAAGTATGTTCACAGCTTCATCAGAGCATCACTACAAGTCCACATCTCTAAGGAAATGTGGAGTATTTCAACTGAACTACAGCAATCAGAGCTGGTCACAAACATTAAATACTAGGTATCAACAAAACACTGGAAGTTGTAAAATGTTCTACCGGCATGTTCTGTTTTCAACTCAAGAAGATACAGGAAGAAGGACAGAAATCACTTACTTTTATCACCAAAAGCTTTCCTCCCATTTCATCTCACCCTTGATTAGTCTTCACATGAATATAAGTGACGTGTCTTTACAGATTTTGAAAACACAAATTTTGCTACTAGGTTTGGTGTGGATCTGTAATTTTTAAGGTATTTGGAGACCCCTGTTTTGTACAAATTTCAGACCTAAATATCACACTTAACTCTGTGTTTCTCACAGAGTAAGTCTGATCAACTTCTAACTGAAGCACTACATATTTTTTTCTTTTAATATTGTTCTGAAGATCTTGGTTTGGGAATCAGTAATGTAAGGTCTTTATTTCAAACTGCAGACCTCCAGAAAAACAGATCAAAATCAAGGTGAAGAAAGGAGATACAAGAGCACTAAAAAGATGTACGATTAATCTTGGTGATTTGTTTTAAATACTTTACAATGAAATGTAGAACTTTTGTATTTATTTTTAAATTTCCTCCCTCGACCTCAGCTTTGATAATGTTTTCTTTCCTAAGTTTAGCAAACAAACGCTAGTTTCAGATAAATGTGTGCTTCAAAAACAAGAATAGTTTCTAGATAGCAATTCTACATTCATTTTTCAGTGGAGCACACTTAGATCAAAAGCTTAGAAGTGTTGTTCATCTGTGGAGGCACATGTTATAAGCTAAACCGACTGAGAGGTCAGTTTTTGTGAATTAGACCAGAAGCCAATCAAGCCCAAACACCTCTGAGTCAGACCAGCGGTTCACTGGCCCCATCTGAAATGCTGGGCAATACTGGATGCCCAAGGCAGGCAGCAGCCTAAGAATTAGGAAAGCCTGTGGCCTTGCTGTCCTTGGTGCAGCTTCTGGACTTTGGGGTACTATTACTGGCAAAATAAAGTATTTATGTTGAACAGGCTGAGCTGGTAAAAATCAACCAGAAACAGGAAGAGTATGTAAAGAAAGAGAAGGACTTTGGAGGGTTTTTCCTCTAGTCTTCTGTGGTTACAGGTGTCAGTCATGATTTTAGTTCCCAATAAAATGTTCTTGAAAACAAGAAGATACAAATAACAACTGAGACCTGGGGTTTTTTTCTTGTTACACTTTAAGCATAAATATTAATGTTGTTATCTAACCATACTTAAAATAACTTATTAAAACTGGATTGTTCACTGTTAATTTGTTTTAAGTCTCCCTTTCCTGGCTGACTGCCAAAACAGTTATAATGCTATACAATTGCAATACACAAGAGATCCATAGCACCCTCTAATTACTCTTTAAATACCTCACACAAGCACTGCCTTTTCTTACAACTGTGAGGCCATTGGTAGGGTTGAAAATTTCAAAACCTTTAGCCCAGATACTTTATTTTATTTCTGAAGCTTGCATGCACCATCAAAATGTTTGCCTGAACTATGGGCAAACATTTGGAACACGAACACCATCGTCCACTCTGACCCTTCTTTTCTACAGGCCTGTCAGTCCTGGGAAGCACACCTGAGGTCTGACTGCATTTATACTCCATTATACTCCATAATTCACACCATGAACAAAACACTACTACTGCCTCAGTTTTGCAACACTAGAGAGTGCTTTGGGCATGTGCAAAGGAACCTAACCCTACTAAATCAAACTCCTCCAATAAGAAGACTGAGTTTAAAAGTGTGATTAATACCACAAAATTCTCCTGAAAGTTTCTCCAAAACAAAGTTAAAAGTCCCAATTGACAAAGATTTACTTACGTGGGTGTGTTTATTCAACTTCACTGTCAATGGAATTATATAAAGTTATTCACTCCTGTAAGCCTGATCTAGATAACCCTAAAATTTCAACTAGAAGGGTTCATCACTTCTGGAGAATATTTATTTTTCCCAGACTTCTCTAGACTTCTGGTGTGAAGAAAGCCACAGAAACATCTTAAGCCACAAAAGTTTTTTATCTCCCTGAACTGACAAGTCAAAAGACAAATTATTTGATGTTTAGTAGCAGCATCAGAATTCAAAATTTACATAAACATTTAAGATATAGGTGGAGTCAATACTGATACTTACTAAAGTCTCATGTAACACTACTATAAAAGCACTTGCTTTCCAAAAATACAAATACAAAATACAGCCAGGTTAGGAAAAAAAAAGTTATCCAATCCCCTACTCAACAACTAACAGTGTTCAAGAAGCTAAAATACAAATTATCCCAGTCTGAGGTTTTACTTCCTCAACATTTCCCAGCCATGGTCTATAACATTACCTAATACTACAGTCAAGAAAAATCGAAACAAAACCCCAGTCTTGGCCACTACAGTCAACACAGCCTTAAATGCAGTTAGTGATGATCTCTACAGCAGCACCCCACTGAGCTGTGGGGCTTGGATACAAGCCAGGGCTAGCTAGAAGTCCAGCTCGAGGGCTTGATTTCAGCTGTGCATGGCTTTGGTCCACTGACTTACAGGACACAGCATGAAACCCAGTGCTCTATGTGGTGCCTATCCAAAATGACAACATAGAGTGTTTACTATCCCATTTCCAGCTACCCTTTATATTTTCAAAGAATATGTGTTTAAATCTAAAAGGAACAAAACTCATGCATAAGTAACAGCGTTTACCTACTCAATTTCTAGCATTAAAGTTCCTATCATCTTGATCTCTGATCCTGCAATCAGCCGTGCGTGTTAACTTTACCTAAGGGTGCAGTCCCACTCATTTCAATAACTTACTTTGGTGCCAGTTTCTGTTTTGATGCACTGGCACCATCAAGGATAAACCCCCTTAAGTGCAAAAGGCAGTAAGAATGACCTCTTATAACCTAAAATTAAACTTGTCTTACTTGTTAGTTGACAGCATCTTTTCAATATTACTTTTTACCTACTAAACTCAGCACAGACATGGGAAGTCATCCAGGTTTACCTTCAAAACCTGGCAATTGGTGATAAAATCTGGAACCCTACAGCTCTAATCATTCGTGTGAATCCATGCAGCCAGGGACTGTGGCAATTGAAAGAAGTTCCCATATGGCAACCGTAAAGCAGTTTGTATTTCAAAAAATTATAAAAAATAGGGGTTGCCACATCATAAAATCCACCACTATAAAACAGCCTCCTACTGGCACTCTCAAGAAGAACAGAAATTAAATAAATCCTGAGACCAAGTTATCTACTTGTATTTGGAGGTGGCTCCTCCAAGAAAAAAACTAACCCATTCTGTTACAGTAGCTGGAGAAACTGCAGTTCTCCCTCACGGATCAAACTGTTCCACCAAGAGGCACAGGACTTTCAGTACTAGAAGCATGAAACCTTTCAGGAGGACTCCACAGAAACCACAGGCTGTGTACATATGCACGGAAGGTGTCCCACCTGAAAAAGGCTGCTTGATGCCACACAGCAGAACAACGACGTGTTCCTAAAGTCATCTTTGTGTTAGTACTGACACCAATTTTTAAATTAACATCAAGGTATCTTATTCAAACTGTGATCAAACTATGGGGCAAAACAGTTGGACGCAAGTAGGTAATATGGATGAAAGAATGCAGTTCTTTTAACGTTAATGCATTTAACGTTTTGAACACAAGGACTATTGAAAATATACAGCTTTTGTCCACAAGTAATGCATATGGAAAAGTAAAACTACGCAGCCAAGTTTGTTCATAAAGTAAACTTTGACCACATAATCTGACATGTGCCACACCACAGATTTTGCATTGCAGTCACATGACAGCCATGATTTATCAGACGGAACAGAGCGACGATTTCATTCTTCAGGAGCTGCAGAAGTGCACAAAGCTCAAAATAAAGAGCATTTCTTTGGTGCAGAAGAATAGTTCTTTGCTCTGTTGAATGAAAATTGACAGAAACCTCTAAATCGTGAAGTTTTTCAATAATTCCATTACACAGTATGCAGCACACCAAAAATATATTTTTCCAGCTATTTCAAAATATTGCAGCAAATTAAATATACTTTCAATTCCATTCATTTGTTTTGTAGTCAGAGAACTGTTTCTGAGTAACAAATATTTCCTTGAAAATCTCTCTTTATAATACAAAATACAGATTAAAGCTACCTTGGGCTCACCAGTCTCATTCCAGATAGAATGGTACTGGAGTCCAGGTATTAAGTAACTACTGAAAAATGGACCAATAGCTCTGCAAGCAACAAAATCAGGGAGGCCAAATTTCCTGCATGAATTTCCTGCCTGAGGTAAGCTGGAACTTATGGAAGTTGCTATGAATTCTCTGGTGTGCAGGTTAAAAGCTCCGTTTTACCTGGCTTCCTTACTTCCAGAAATTTTGTAGAAACTGCTCACCTCAGAGACCTCTGCTGCCGAATTTATTTGAAATGTTCTAAGAGCCAGAAGACTTATTAGAGGGACTAAAGGCACACAGAGATTATAGTTCTATTTGAGCTGCACCTGTTAAAGAAAGAAAGCTAACAAAGCACATGGAATAATTAATTACTGGCAATTGCTGCTTCTAACTACTGTCACACCTGGTACCACTGGATCTCTTTCTTTGAAGTTCAGCACAAGCACAGTGCTCATGCTGCTCTGTTGCCATCACAGATGCTACCTTGTCCCAAAATTAACTGCAACACTCTGGCTGTGCAAAACACACACATCGTCTCCAGTCTATGCTTATGCTCAGTAGGAACCTCCTATAACTAAATTTACAGATACACAGCAGAAATAAGAGTGGAAGTGCAAGGTTTTGTTGTTTGGAAAGGAAATGTTGTTACTTCTGCAAAGCCTACAAAGACATGGTTATGGTTGAACTGTACTACCTACCAACAGAGGTACTGCAAAGGTAACTGGCAGGGCAATTTTATCCCTCTTCAAGGTCTTACTTTCCAAACAGGAAAGAAAAAGACTCTGAAGTAAACTTTCGTATCTGACTCCCCTAACCAAAGATCAATTTCACTTGCAAAATTTGCCTGAAATATCATTCAGCTATCTATGAATTATTAAGTGAAAACCAATACACTTTCTTTGTCAACACACTCCAAGTTTCAAAACTGGTCTTGGAACATTCTGCCACTTTATGTAAGCCCAAACATCTAATTTTTAATTAATGACTGGTCTCTGTCTAGGGTTAAATCCAGCAGGTACACCTGAATACACCTTAACAACATGAGCTTCAGAAATATTTCTGTCCTAGTTTTCCCAGTGCCAAGTGGACCATACCCAAAGCACACATCTAGAACCCCATATATTAATATAATAAATAACCATATCATAAACTTCACATATTTGTAATACTGAATATTGGAAGAGTCACGCTAGCCCTTGGCCTGAGCACACAACTTCAAGCACATCAAGCCTGCGGGTCCACATAGAGCAGAAAGTTATGTGCAGAGTCCAGGAACAGGGGCCTGTGTGTGTCCAGCTTATTTTTTTTTAAACTGTAAGGAAGACAAGGAGCCTCGATGAAGTGTGATGACTGAACATTTAAACTAATGACTCAGAAATGTAAAGCGGTCGTGTCCCAGGCTCCGTAATGGGATATAAACCAGAACAATAGGGCGGGGGGGGAAGAAAAATTAATAGAAGATAAAACCACGCAGACCAACCTAGAGGCGACTCCTGATTTTTGCCCTTTTACATCCTCCGGCCCCGCGCCGGGAGCGGCTCACACCGAGCACCAGCCCGGGCGGTGAACGCCGCCACCGCCGGGGGACGAGCAGCCGCCCCGCAGCGCCCGCGGCAGCCCGGCGGGCAGGGGCCGGGGGGAACCGGGCCAAGCGGGGGTCACGGGGCCCTCCCCCACAAACTTACTCCCCGCAGCCCGCCCCACGCAGCCCGCCCAGCCCAGCCCGGCTCCCTCCCGCCCGACCCCTCGGCCCTGCGGGCAGGGGCTCGAGCCCGGGAGAAAGTTGCCGAGAAAGTTTCTGCAGAGGAGAAGGGGCCGGGGGTGCGGGACGCCCCCCGCCCCCGGGGCGCGGCGGCGGGGCGAGGCCGGGGCCTAGCGCCTCCATCGCCGCCGCCATCGCGGCCGCCGCTCCCGTGGGGCGGGGGAGCGGGGACGCGGCCGGGGCCTCACCTGCCTCTCCTCGGCGTGGCGGGTGGGAGAAGGAGGGGGGGAGGGAAGGAAGCGGGGGCCCCCCCGCTCCTCCCGGAGCCGCGGCGACCCGGGGAGGGAAGCGGGGAGGAGGGGAAGGGAGGAGGGACGAGGAGGAGGGAGCCGAGCGCTCCGGTGCGTGCGGGGAGCTGGAGCCTCGCTGCGGGAGGAGGAGGAGGAGGAGACTCCCCGCCCCTATGGCCGGGATCTCCGGTGGGCACCGCGGCCCCTCCTCCGCACCGTGTTTCCCTCCATGCGCTCCGGGCCGGGATCGCCGCGCCTCCCAGCCGGGGCAGCGCCTTCGCGCCCGAACCGGAGGCCGCGGGGAGGAGCCGGGCGGCCCCCGCGGAGCCGGGCTGGCGGCGGCGGTCCCTCCTCCGCGCCGCTGCGCACCGAAACAACATGGTGGAGGCGTGCGGGACGGCGCGGGGGCGGCGGGGAGGGAGTCGGGGCTTGCCCTGCCCCGCGGCTCGCCCCAGGGCGGCCGCCTACGCCCGGCCTTGGGTCGCGGGGACCCTGGTCGGGGTAGATCCGGCGGAGTTGCTCCTCCCGCCGTGCCGTGCCGGGGTGGTGAGCTCGGTGAGTCTATCTTGCCAGAAAAGCTGAATGTGAAAGATTCCGGCAGCGGAGCCCTTCGGCGTGGTGCGTGAAAAGCGAACAAAAATAACTTTTTAAAACTCCTCGCCTAGGCATCTTCAGGTGGGCCACGGCTTAGGCTCGGTACATTTAATTTCCTGTGGGTCAGACAGCAGCAAGATGGCCCGCCGGCAAGCGCGGGTGCTGCAGCGGCCGGCGGGGAGCGGCGCCGGCAGCTCGGGAATGCCCAGGGCGACAGCACGGAACAGACCTGTCGCCAAACACCGAGCAGAGAACGAACCTGTAAATTACGCATCCGTAACTCCGGGGAATTTTACGTTACGGGTTTCCCACTAATCGCGGTTCCAATAAGTCAGTGCTTGGTATTTTAAAAAATAAAAAAATCGGGTTTATGTCAAGGTGGGCTTCATGGAAAAAGGTGGTTCAAATGCGTTTAGCCTTCAGAACTGCAGACTGCAGGAAAGAGCGAAAGAACAGAAGAAAAATGAACCTGAAGAGCCAAAGTTAATGAAGCTTACATGGGCAAATCGGCGGTTCCCATTCAGCATTATCTTTTATTGTTTCCAGCTCTCTAGTAGTCAAATTTACATCTGTCCCTGCTTTATTTTCTTTAAAGCCTAATCATAAAACAGTGATTGTATTGATCACTAATGATAACCTAATATAGTTTATTCTTAAGAAAAATAACTGAGTCAGGATGTCCAGTTTATTTTGCAGGCATTGCTGCAGAGTAAAGCCATTTGTATTTTTGAATTTTAGGTAAAGCGAATACATGTATTTGCTTTTAGAGGGCTGTGGATAAACAGTTAACAAAATACAAAAAACCAAAAGTGTTCTAGATTTGGAGACTCAATACCATAAATTTTTTCTCATATAACCTTCTTAAGAGTGGTGGAGTTTATAATTTCCTGTTCAGTCAGAAATCTAACTTGCATTGTACAGAATTGATTTTTAATTTAAAAAGCAATGGTGAGTTTTACAAATCGACCTTGGCAATGAATTACTTAAGAGTTTGCAGACTGGTTGAAGCTCTAGGTCTGCCATGGCTTCACAACTCTAGCTGGGCTTATGGTAGTCTTGAGTGAGAGCAAGGTTTGAACTCCAGTATCATTTGTTGGGTTTTGTATACACAGGCAAATGTTGCTGATGGGTTAGTTTTACAGCATGATGGTAAAATGTGCATACCTGAAAAACATGGGACCTAGTTGTGTTATCATCTTCATTACGTTTCAGAATGACTCACTTAAGAAGTTTTTCATCATTGGGCTAAAGCTTCGTATTTAGAGACTGGCTCTTGCCAGCTGTCACTGTAATTTGACTTCTGGGTTTCAGGTTTGGTGTTGATGGATAGGATTATATAGTAGTCCCTTCTCATGGCACCTGGCAATGTCTGTGTGGTATTAAAATGTTTGTTGGGAATCTGAGTTCATCAAACCTCTCCTGTTGCTTTCTCTCCTAAAGACCAATGCAAGGAGTGATTTGGTGGGTTTCTGAAAGGCTGAGCTATTAGCTGTGTCCTCTACTTGCTGTCTTACGGGTATGTGTGCTGTTGGCTGCCACAGACAGTACTGGGGCTGCACCAGTGATTGACTCGGTCGGTAGTGGAGAGACTGTCATGCTTAATTTCAAGCACAGTGTGACTAAAATAGCAGAGCAGTTGGGGAGAAGACGAGCTGACCAGTTCCATAGCTGGGAGCAAGCTCAGACTCACACCATATGGGTGTGAAAGAATAGATGAGGGTTTGAGTCGGGAGTCTTGGAGGCTAGACATGCTTTCATTGCAGTGGAAAAATTGGCTGCTTCTTAAATTGTCCTGCACTTGTCACTGATAGTTTGAGTGTTCCTCAGAGTGTGCCTTTTATGAGGAAATGTTGAACAGGTGACTTAAAACAATTAAACTGTTGGTGGTTCAGCCTGGTTAATCCCGCACAGGATGGGACTCGGGATGTCAGTGCCACCTTTTGCCTGCTAGCCAGGCAGCCTGCAACCTGTCTGCCGCATAATACCTGGGTAAAGCTCCTTACCGCGGCCGTTCCTGAGTGCGCTCCCAAATGTGTTGCAGTGCAGGTGGGCAGACCCCGCTTGGAATTCCCTGAGGAGACTGAGTGAATCAGCCGACCACAAGTCTCAGCTGCTAGTTAGGCAAGGCCAGTGCCTGCTTCTAGGAATTTCCCCCCTCTCTTTTATTCTTTTGCTTTAAAATAGTATTTTTTTTAAGGAGGAGGGAGGAGCTACCTTCAAATACTTTAGCATGGCTGGAATATAGTGTAAGAAGCTACTGATGCAGGGGTTCATTGCTGCCATTTGCTGGACACAGTTTCCCAAATAGCCCTTCAGACAGGCTCAGAATTCACTAACTCATCATCTGTGTGCATGGTTAGTTGGCATTAACTTAATCTTGAAGATTTGTGCAAATAGCCTATGTTTAGGAAGGCATTCTCCATGTACTGTCTTTGAAAATTCTCGTATATTTGAATTACTTTCTAAAATAAGTAATCATTTATACTTATATAATCGTTAATGTGTTTGAATAATTTGAAAAAACCCACAAAAATGCGTTATAGGATAAGGTACATATTATGCCAAATAAAGTATTTTTAGGATGATATGGGGGAATACAGGTATAAGAGCAGAAAGAAAGAAGGAGAAACAGAAGAATAGAGATGGAGAAATGCAGACTAAGATATTTCAGACACTCTTATGGGTTCAGTGGTTTGTAATTGGAGCATATGGGACTTGCATCCGGAGATGTTGAAGGAGATGGACAGATTCATTCTCTGAAGAGCTTTAACAGTACATGCCAAAAGTTAGTCTATGGGACTCATGCTAGTAACCCGAAAACATTGAGACATTCTTGAAACCACTTTGTGGGATTGCTTTCTAACAATTCAGACAAAATAGAAAAACATTATAATGGTTCATGGACAAAAAAAAAATTTCTTTTATAAGAAATAAAAAATTTTTCTGGACCTAAATTAATTCCCTCATTTTGAGAAATAACTGAGGTAGTCAAGGCCTTATCTTAGCTATTGATCTTTGAAAGTGTGGAAAACAATGTTTTTTTATAGCAGCACCTCCTAAAATTCATGTGCGAAGTTCCCATTGCTCATTGTACTGTATGATCATATTACAAAAAAAGCAGTTAATCTTGGAATTAGTCACTTGCTTATTTTGGAGCTCTTGGATCAATATTTTAAGAACATGGTGTTTAGCAAAACATAGGTATTTCTTTTTAATCCAAAATACATTTCTTTTGAATCTGAATATTCTAAGCATTAGTTGAATAAGTGGGTCATTTTTGTCATGTTAATTTGTATTTAATATTCCAGAAGGTATTAATAAAATCATTGATGTTTAAAAGTGAAACATCTTCCTTGGATATAATGCAAATTACATACCAGTATAGTAGTTCAGTAAGGAAATGGAGTGTTAAGTCACTGTGTGGTGGATCTGTAATTATTTCCTATTCTGAAGCAAGTATCCTATTTAAGCCTCATGTTAGACTTAAAAAAATTTAAGATGTCCCATTTTGCCTTAAAATGCATCTGCATCTCCAAAGGGCCAAGATCTTTGTGTTTGGTGCCCACATCTATTTCTGTGGTTAAATATACCATTCTTTCTCAAATAGCGCTTCTTGCATAACATGTCTAATTATTTATGCATATTATACTTCTAGCAAGTATGTGGAGAGTTCTCTTTCAAAAACATTGTTTCAAAGATTGTTTTTGAACTTACTAAAAGCTGTGCTGAAAAGCGTGTTAGACTTTGAAAACCCTGGATTCCCAAACCTGTTGCTATTTACATTTGTGTCACATCCAGTTACATCAGACACGCTGGATTACATTGTATAATGAAAGCCGTATTGCTGTACTCTAATCTTTATCTCTTTATATCCGATCTCCTTTGAATTGCACATGAGTGTTGCTTATGGTTACTTAAAATAACTACTGCTTTTAAGGGCAGTACTATATATGATGAACACTTAACATTCAACCCTGCTTTGATAGCATCTTCACATCCTGTGTCTTTGATTCTTGCGTGATTTAATTGGGAGGCTTGCACACATTCTTTTTTTATTTTTCATCTAAATTTCTTATTTGAAAAATCTGAAGCCTGTGAAAGCATGTTCAGAAAAAAAAAAAAAAAGGTACATTTACTTGTGCCACTGTGCTCTTCTGAGAGATTTGGAATCTATGCCTTCCTCCTCACAAAGCAGGTCATGTACTCTTAGGGACAGTTAAAGGGACAAAGAGTAGGAGGAAAAGAAGTTTGTGCAGTAAAGCTGACCTGAAATGGGGTTGGTTTTGACATCACTGCCAGGGTCATTCATAGCCTTTAAAAGACTTCTGACCTCATTTGATAGCCAGTATAAAGAAGCAATTTCTACTGACTTTGGGAGACTTGCACATGTACATACTAGTTATATGTATTTTGTTTTTCTTCAACTGACTATATTATTGTGAGAGTAATGCTTATTAATGTTAGTGGCTGCAGCAAGTTAAAATGGCATTTAGAGAGCACTAAAGGAAAGGGATTCTGCATCAAAATGTCCTCTTTTCCAAGGCATCCTGAATTTTTACTGTTGAGCACACATGCTGTTGTGGTGCTTTTATACATGACTTCATAAAACAAAGCCAAGTGAAATAGAATTAAAAAAAAAAAGAAGAAATTCTTCTATCATCAGTAGTTAAACCTTACTTGGGACTCTGTATGGCCTTTTCCTCTCTGCTGCCACCTTGCCTAAAGATGAACAAATTCCTCAGGCTGTGTTAGTGCCCCTTATTATACTTCAATGCTTCACAGATCTTTTGAATTTTCTGTGACAGGTTGGTTCTGTCCTGATGTTTTGAAGATAATTGTTGGTCACAACCCTGAGGATCAGAAAGCCTTCCTTCTTAATTTAGAGATGAATGTGATGAAATTGATTACTCTGGGAATAGTTCCAGGAGCAAAAGCATCCTCTCAATCAGTGATGTCAACAATTCCTTGGAATGGAACTTTGATCAGGATGGGGCTGTTCACCATTAGAGGTGGACATAACTGCTGTGCACCATTTAGACGTCTGAGAAAACTGGACATCTGTCAGATATGTGGGCTTGTTTTCTCAGCATGCCCTCTATTCCTATTGTTTTCCTCATGACTTTTAATTTTCTCATCACCATTCCTTCAGGTGGAGGTTACAGTCTCCTCAGGTCTGCTGGTGTAGCTACAACTGTAGGTTTTTTCTTATCGTTTTTCAGCTCTGCTAACATGATCCTAGTTCATTTCTCCTAATAATTTTCCATAAACCAAGAACATATTGATGCAATTTTGCTAGCGAATGATATATGTACATTGTTGTGCTCACTGGCATGAGGAAAATGGTAGTAACATAGGGATGCCAGTGAGTTCTTATCCCACCTACAGCTGGACAAGCCTGAATTTTCTGAAATTTCAGAATTTAAGAAAAGCCAATGTGATTGTATTAATAGATGAGGAGAGAGCAGTGGTGGTGGAGAATAGGGAAGACTAGATGGCTCTGTTTTCTTGATGTTTAACTGTTACGTGGTTCTGCGTGGAGTTTTTCAGCTCCCGCCTCAATCCAGGTAAATACCCTTTGGTTTGCTTATTATTGTCTGCTTTGTTCCTGTGAAGCAGGAACAGTCTCTCCCATTCTTCCCTGATAATTTGTGTTGGGGCTGAAGGACTGAATGATGGAGTCATGGAGCCAGCTGAGGTAAGAACTACTCAAGGGACAACAGCTTGATTCTTGACATCTGAAAAAGACATGAAGAATTTCTATCTGGAAGAAGCCTGGGTTTATTAAAAGCAGACCTTGTATCATTTCTTTGTTGTTAATTGCTATTATTGAGTGTGAGAAGAGTTTTCAGTTGCCTATAATCCCCCAGCTTTGACTTTTTCAAGGCAAAGATTGTTCTTGGCAATTGCCTGCCTCATTGCTCTGACATTTGTAGAGTGAAAATCTGCTGCTTTCTCGTGTGAGAAGGAGGCAACTTTGCCAGCTAAGTTGTAGAGCAGCACCTCTGCTTCCAAACTGGACCCAGCCATTTGAAATGTCTCAAGTCTCCCATGCAGATGTCAGGGATGTGCATTTTGCAGTAGGTGTTAATAGTACATCCATACCTGACCCAAAGGCAAGTAAGTCTGCAAAGTCTCAAGGTGAGTTCTCCAAAAACTCTATCTGCATTTCCTCTCACAAGCTGAGGAGGTTGGAGATGCTCTGTTCCAAGGCTTCAAAGGCTAAGCCAGCGTTTCTTTGCAATTAGGTGGGAACACAGAGCTGGAACAGATCTCCCACCATGCAATAACTATTGTGGGAAAATGTGAGCAGCTCTAACCTTCTGCACCCCTAGCTCAAAAAGAAAAAAATATACAGGAATTAACAAAGAAGGAAAACTACTTTTTAGTTACTCTTTTCTTTGTTCTGCAGGCTCCTGATTTGTCTTGATGTTTTACCGCTGTGCTTTTTGGGCATCTGGCTTTCAGGAGAAAAAAAAGAGCAGAGTGCTGAAGCTGGTGATGGTACATCAGAGCCACCCAGAACCTTTCTGTTCGTATTCCTCAAAAGAAAAAAGAAAAAATTGCTATAAAGGTTCAGATGAACTAAGTATATGCCGTGAATTCAGAACTGCAAGCTATAAAAATGAGAAATTTATTTAGAATGGAGAGGTTTTACCAACATATATTTATACAAATTTTGAGTTATTCTAAGAACAACATCTGGCAAATAGTCCTTCTCCCCCACCTCCACCCCCTACTTCTTTGGATATACAAGCAATTGATGCTGTTGTTTCAGATAACTGTAAAACTTCAGAAGGAATGTTAAAATATTTGCTTTATTTTTAAGTAACTTCATATTCTACAATTTTCTGTCGTTTCATACATTTCATTAAACAGTTTGTTGAAACCAGATACCATTGTGTGTTGGTATTTCATTTCTCATGGAATAAGTTGTAAATGATGGGATAAAAAGATATAATTCTTGTAATGTACAATGCTATTTAACAATATGCAGGAAAACGTAACTAAATGAAAGAAGAAAAATGCCAGCTAAAGAAAAATATATGACATTAAGGATTACATTAGTATGGCTCACATGCTGCTTCTTTCTGCTTATTTTTCCTTTCATTTTTGGTTAAAGTGGGATTTTTCCAAAGCATAAGAATTTCCTAGTCCTCTTTCCTTCAAAATGGAGCCTGTTGAAAATCAGACTGTGTTCAGAATTGTCCCACATTTTTGCTTTTGTTTTCTAATTGGGAAGAAAAACAAAACACAGAAAATTCCAAAGTATTTTGGTTTTAAAATATGGGCTTGGACATCTTTGATGCATCATCATAACAGCTAGAAGGGACATTATTGTTCTTGATGGAAAATGCAACCAATTCAGGAACCCCAGATGATGGGGGGAAATGAGAGATCTAAACCATGACAAACTCATGATGAGTAATGACAAACCATCTTGAAGCCAAACATTAGATTTGCTTGGACAGTTCAAAACATTTTGAATTCTTTTTTTATTTTCCCAAAGGGACGTCACATTGTTTTGACACAAGCAACTTTTTCCTGTGGAAAAATATTACAGAAACCAATTTTCTACTAAAAACCATGAACAGAAAATTCTGGACCAGAAATAGAGGGAAGTAGTCAAGCCCAAACCAAGTGCATTTGAAAATGTCCTCTCAGGAGAATCTTATGACTGCTCCAACCTAGCGATAAGAATTTTATTTGAAGGTAAGTGTATTTCCTAGACAACAAACAAAACCTGATGAAATCCACGGAGCAAAACTTGGTGTGTTTCAACACATTTGAAATATGATGTTTCAGAGAGTCGCTTGAGAACTGTAAAAATGTGAAAGAGCTCTGGTGGAAGGCTTGAGCCTTTGACATGAAAAATCACATCTGAAATTTCACAACTGTTTTGCTAGGACTCGGCATTTTTAAAAAACTGAACACTACTTTTTTTAAAAAAAATCTCAGTCCACAAAGCAAAAATTTGTATGTTTAAAAACATACCTTTAGTTTTAAAAAATGTAGCTAAATTCGTCATTATTTAATATTTAGAGGCATACTCTTAAATTTGTTTTTAAAAAATGGGCACAAACCTCTTTTTAATAACAGCAAAGTATTTTCAGGAAAGACAAGGGTTGCCATACTCTTACTGAATTTTTAGGATACAGATAGTTAGGATAACCTGC
Organism: Brachypodius melanocephalos; assembly: GCA_013398615.1. Taxonomy (NCBI): domain Eukaryota; kingdom Metazoa; phylum Chordata; class Aves; order Passeriformes; family Pycnonotidae; genus Brachypodius; species Brachypodius melanocephalos. The sequence continues at coordinate 9,452,636 of VZSR01001685.1, read as the reverse complement.
CAGGACATTTTATATCCTTGTAAAAGTTGCCATGAGTCGCTGAGTTGCCTTGAGTTGCTAGAACTGATGCCTATCTCAATGCTTATTTGTCAAGGGAACCTCTGCTTTAAATGTGACAAACTGTGTGCTGTCTTCTACATCAGGGCAAGCTCCATCTTGTCAAGAGTGGGTAGGAGACAGAGCCTGTTATTCACTATTACCCAAGTTAATCACATGCTTTTCTGAGTATAAACAGGTGATTCACCAAGTTTAAGAGCAGAAGTGACCAACAGACCAGCCCGTGTCAGGCACTCTGAATATCTATCACCACTTCTCAAATGTCACCCACACTTGGACCCAATCTCTTGTGCCAGGCTGAAGTGTCCCATAGGGATGGAAGGCTCTCAGAGATGGGGATTGCAGAACTTTGGGCAGAACAGGCTTAAGGGACCAGCATGCAAGGAGAGCAGAGCAACAAACAAAGCCTGATGGGCATTTGAAAATGATTGTTGGCATCCTGCCTGTTGGCACATGGATCATTTGGTCAATGAAGTTATGTGAACTTGCACCTGGTTCTTGCGGGAGTGTGTAATTTTTTATGTTCTTTGTGCGTGCAGTTCTCACACTGAGATGCTGGTCCTTACAGCAGGTCTGTTAGGGGCTTTCAGAATAAAAAAATATGGTAAAATAAACAACCTTTGCTAGTCCAGTGTGGAAAACGGCCACTGACAACTCTGAGCTTCACCACACCACAGTGAATTCAGGGTGAGCTATTGAAGGGCCCAGGATCACTGCAGATTTATCCTGGTAAAATCACTGAATGCTCTGTTTCCTTCATGATGATTCTGGGAATGTCTGGGGTGTCAAATTAAAATGGAAGAGTGGATTTCGTAGCTGGGAGCTTCCCCTTGGAATGCTTGTGGCTCTTCACTGGCTCAAAGAAAACAAACTACAAATGGATCCCGCAGAGTTTTGAAAGGCCATGTTTTTTATTCGACATCACCTGACAGTGCTGTTTATTAATACATTCAGTGTGTTTCAATATAATTTTTCTCATCTTTCACCACAGTTGGTGTTTTTATTTCTATAATTGTTTGTTAGTCATTTCTGTAGGCAGCCTGGCATCTGTTGCTGCAATCCCTTTATTAACTGCGGTTGGCTCTGGATTTAGCAAAATGCAACTGCACCCTCTTGTGGAAGCTGCTAAATAGATTCTTTTTGTTTCCTGGTACCACCTGGTTATTTTTTTTTTTTTCTGAACCACTCAAAAGAAAACAAATAGAAGTGTCTTAAGGCCACACAGCAACAAAGCTTCCTGGAGAACTTCAAAAGAATAAGCTGCAACTTTGGAATGTCTGAACTCGGAGAACCTTTGAAGACAGACTTCTGTGGGGAAGACCTTCAAAGGCGCCCTGGGAGACCTTCCTGCCTGTGGCTTTTGTGGGAATCTCTGTCATAACAAATTTTTTCAAGAGAAACAGTTGGTATGGCTGTATGCATAGAAATTTTACATTTACGAGTAAGTCTAAGGACAATAATTAAATATAAACATCCAGCACGGACCTGAAAAATAGTTTATATTCTTTCTCTATCTATACAAGTCCGTGAATACGGATGTCAATTTCTCTGTGTGTGCTAATGGAAATCGTGCATGTTTTTGAAGGCGAGTATTCTTGTGAAGGGAATAGGTTAGGTTGCACAAAGAAGGTTTAAGTTTGAACTCTTGTAAATCTCAACCTGTCATTTTTTTCATGCAACTGCTACAGCCACTTTGGCTGAAAGAAGTGCCTTTAAAGTCATGAATGCATTTATACTCTGGTCTATGAGGAGCAGGGGCAGGGGAAGCCAGAACTCCTTTAACTGCTGAAGAAAGTAGGTTGGCATGTCCACCTCCTGCCCTGCATTATATGGACTTGCACAGAGTGTTATTCAATATTTACCTTATTTGTAAAAAAAGAAAAAATTTTTACAGGAAATAAATTTTCCTGAAAAACAAGTCTCAAGCTTTTGTTATTGTTGTTGTTCTTGTCTTTCACTGTTAGTGTGGACACAAGGGCTATCTGACTAAAATCAAATGAAGGAAAAATGGTTTTTAAAAAAATCCTTCATAGTATCCTTCATAAGCACAGACACTCACTGACAAAAGAGTAAAAATGGCCCAGAAGTAACAGGATATTTGTGAAATTATCACTTTCCATGAGTAATTTAAAAAGAAATTATATTGAAAATTTTTAATATTATTTCTAATACACAAGGTATTCAAATGCATTAAAGTCTGATGTATGCAGCACTGGGTTTTATGGGCCACAGCACAGCTACTCTTTCTCAGAGCAAAGAACTTAACCATAGTCTGCTTTGGTGTCAGTCAGAAAGATGAAAGAATTTGTTTTGCTGTCTGCAAATGGCTGGTTAAAAAAAAAAAAAAGAAAAAAGAAAAAAAGTAACTGTCATACAGCATGTATGTATGTATCCCCTATGTAGAATTTAATGAGGTGAGTTGATTTGCATTTTTATGTCTGAACACGTTCTTGCACTGCCAGCATGCCTCAATGGGCGGTGAAATAGACACCTCTGGCCGGGGTAACCCGATTCAAGATGATGGTCTGAAGTTGAGTTTCAGGAGTCCTGGCCAGATGCTAACATTGTCTTACCTGTGACTGAACTTCTGCACTTTTTGAAGTTGCACAGCGTTTCAAATTTGTGTTTCTGCTTGCTTCTCCCCTGCACTTCTGCTCTGTGCTTTAAAGGGCTCTTTGCCATCCTGGGATGGTACATGTTTCTACAGTCAGTAACACGGTGGTTTACCCCAGAGGAGGGTAAAGCCTCATTTTACTCTCTCTCTGTTGGGTGTCTGCTGCACTTTGTGTATTTCTGGCAGTGGTAAGCCTGACACTGTGCCAGCTGACCCAGGAGGAGCAGCTGTGGATGCTGGTCTCCAGAGGGGGTGGCTCACACAGCCTGGCCAACTTAGGTCTCTGTGGGCTATCACAAAGGGAAAGACACTGTCCAGGTACCCTCGTGATTGTTGACATAATTTTGTTGCATCTTTCCATGGAAGTACATGCAGGTTGGTGGGAAAAAGAATTAAAAAGCATCCTCACCTATGAAAAAGCTGCTTTTTGGACCTCTATGTGCACACCTTGTGCCACCAAAGTCAGAAAGAATCCTCTTAGCACGTTCAACCTTCAAACACAGGAACTTGCTCCTTCTCTAGAGCAAGTATGGATGTGAAGTTTATGCAGCTGTATCCCCCTTTCAAGTTAATTATACCACTCTGAGCGCTTCAGCTATGATCCCACACTGCAGTGCCTTGCTCTTGAACCAGCCTGCCTGTTTCCCTGGGTGCCTGCCATGGAGGTTGCCTCCCTGCTGAAATCCTGGCACATCACCTAGTGCTCTGTAATCCGAATTTCTTTCAAGCTCACGTCCCCAGAATTCACTGCTGTAGCCATGCCTCATGTCTCTACGTGACTTCAGCTGATTTCCCAGTCTCCGTTGGGGAAAGGAGTATATTCAGCCTCTTTTAAAAAGAAACACACTGCTGAAAACCAAGGATCTACAACCTACAGTACAAAGTACTACCCAAAACAGTTCCTGCATGGCTAGTGAATAATATAAAGCCATTTCCAGCTCTTGGTATTGATCCCCCACTTTATAAACCTGAGCATCTGTAACAGATAAAACCCCACATCCCTGGCACTGGCCTCTTATGCCATACTTCCAGTGTACTGAAAACGATGTTGATAGCACAGAGATGTTTTGGCTGTTGCTGAACAGTAATTAAATCAGAGTCGATGCATTTTCTGCTCCTCACATCCCACCAGTGAGCAGGCTGGGGGTGCACAAGGAGCTGGGAGGGGACACAGCCAGCACAGGACACCACAGCACATATCCAGAGAAATTTTCTGTGTCATATGGCATCATGCTCAGCATAAGAGCTGGGGGAAGAAGAAGGAAGCAGGGGAACATTCAGAGTGATGGAGTTTGTGTTCCCAAGTCACTGTTAAGTGTGATAGAGCCTGGCTTTCTTGGAGCTGATTGGACACCTCCCTACCCATGGAGAATGGTGAATGATTTGCTTTGCTTGTGTGCAAGACTTTTGCTTTACCTATGAAACTGTCTTTTTTTGTCAACCTGTGAGTTTTCTCACTTTTACTCTTCCAATTCTATCCCCCAGCCCACCAGGGAGAAGTGAGCCAGCAGCTATGTAGAACTTAGTTGCCAGCTGGTGTTCAACCACCACATCCAGTTAAATAATTCGGTGCTCCTAGCATTAGGCTTTGCAAATCTCAACAATCAGCAAAATCCCCCTCAGCCCATTTCTTCTGAAACCCTAACTTGAATATTAAATATTCTCTACTAGATGCAGCCTACCAAATCTTGCAGGCATCACTCATTCCTCACAGCAGAAGCTCTTACCTAACACCATGCACATTGCAGGGACTAGGAATGTATGTTCTTCATTAGTCTCAGCATTGCTGGTGAATTTCAACTCTGATTGTAATCATGCCTTGCATCATGGGCCCCAAAATCACCAACTCCTTACACCTAAACAATCTTCTTTCCTACAGTAAGCTCAGCCCTTCTCCACATGGGTGCTGCAGGGTATTGTTGAATTTCTTCATTCCTTGCTGTCACAGAAATGGGACATGGCTGGAGGTGGCGGGGAAGAACTGAAAAGGTTCAGTTCTGAGCCTAGTGTTAGGATTGGGGTAAAGATCTGTGTTTTGCAGAAGAAAGCTTAAAAAAATCAGTGTTTATTGTGTATTCCTATGAGAATATTAAAGTTAGAATGGGGATTAGGGCTGAAAGGGACAGTTCAAGGTAACTGAGCAGGACAGGATGTGGGTCTTTTCAGTGAAGGCTGGAGTTGCAGCTAGAGGTTCAGATGGGAAGGGCTGATCTGGAGAGGTAGCAGGAGATAAAGATGCTAGTCAGAACTGCAGATTAAACTCTGAGGTCTGATTCAAACTGGGGTTAAAGTTTGACCCTAATCCAGAATTTGAGAGGGCTGAAGAGTCAAATGACTGTTGGATTGAAGAGATGTGTTGAGTCAGGCTGCCTGACTGTGGTGGGGGAAATTAGCTCTCTGTTTGGGCTGGTGATGGAGGGGATTGGTAGGATGTATGTCAGCTCTGTGATTGGGTTAATGTTAGAGCTTGGTTCAGAAGAATCTGAATAGTTCAGGAAAATGCAGGAACTTCTAAGATCTGTAGGATTATGATGAGGTTTAGTTTCTTGATGAACCTGGTAAGTGTATGTGCTGAGATGGGGAGAAGTATTAGTTAGACTAGTTCAAGATTGTTTTGGTTAGTGCTTGCTTCTGGTTATATTGACTCTCTCAAAGGAGCCAGGGGCTTTCTAATGGAAGTTCAGCTATTGTATTTTTGGGGAAGAATAGGATAGATTATGTTGGACAAAGCCAATTTTGATAAATTTAAAGTTAGAGCTAGTGCTGAGTAAACATTGCTTGAATTTACCAATAAATTACACTTGAGAGTTCAAAGGTTTTACTCAAGTGTCAGGTATGCTGGCCAAGACCAGGAACAAAACAAACACACCTATATAAAAAGTGTATCTACAAATCAAACATTAACTGGTGTTCTCAGTGTCCCATACAGGAAATGCACATAAATACACACACACACACACACATATATATATATATATATATGATTAAATGTATGGACTGTAAGAAAACTGAGGAATTGAGGTATCACTGTGAGAAGGTTTCAGAAAAACAGAATAATTCAACTCAAGGCCTAGTTATCAGTTTTACCAAAGATGATGGCTATCACTTAAATTCTCATTAAGTCCAGTAGTTACCATCATACAACTCAGACAGTAGTAATTCCAATTTATTTATACCTTTTCCACAGTTAATTTGAAAGCAAGCTGTTCACCCATTTTTCTAAGTATTTTTAGTTCCATCAACTAAACAACAACTGAACAACTTTAACAATCACAGAATCACAGAATATTCTGAGTTGGAAGGGACCCACAAGGATCATCTAGTCCAACGAGTGAACGGCCCATATGGGGATCAAATATGCGACCTTGGTGTTATCAGCACCGTGCTCTAATCAACTGAGCTCATCTCAGATTATTCACGATGGATAAAGAGCAACATACATCAATAATAAATTGCATAATGCACATTGCATAGAGGAATGCAGCAGCCTATGCACTCATACAACAAATTTTGTGGGTAGTTTGGTTTGGTATTTATAGAAGACCGTAGTGGTTCTTCAAAACTGTTGAATCAATATTTCAAGAATAGAAATTTACAAAAGTGCTCAGAGTGATCTTTGATACGAGAATATTTAATAATATACTTTGGAGGTATTTATTCAATTTCACATGAAAACCACAAGTCAGTTTATGTATTATGCTTCAGAACAGCCTCTGGTATCATTGAGGTATCTCATAAAACCTTCTTCAAAAGCCAGGAGGATTTTCCACTTGTCTTATTTTGGTTGCATTCATCAAGAGGTAAATCCTACACTGACCTCAGTGGAGCTGCTCATGAGTGAAAATGCTGTTGGGAAGAGAATACCTCTTAATAAAAATGAACATAGAAAAAGTACTGAGGTTAAGTTACACCCTTCTCATTGCAACAGACACTTTTGCCTTCGAATACATAATTACATGTATCACATGTGCTTCTTCTAAAGGAGCTAAATAGCAGACAAGTGCATGAAAGAGAGGGGGCCTTTGTGGAGTTAAAAAAAAGCACCAATTACTGGGATGGGTGCTCTAATACTGGGTTCTAGGACCTAAAGGGAGGGATAACAAGTTAGCTTCGTGTCTGTCTGTAGTAGCTCTATTTGTAAGCACAGCCTTTGGCAGTGAGACTGCATGCCACCATTCCCAACGTCTGCTTATTCCTTGAGGCTCCTTTCCTGCAGAGCTTGATGCTTGAGGAAGTACCATGACAACCACTCTGACACTGATTTCAGGTGGGAAATCTGATTCAGAAGTCTGTGCAGGTCTAACAGTCTCCTACACTGCTGGTAATCCTTAGAGCAGGGTTTCCTCCGTTTCTGTGATTTGCTTAAGTCATGGGAGTTCTCTTGTCAGTCTGAATAAAGCAATTAATATCACTTAATTTTGTTTTGCATGCCTTTGTGCCTTACAAGTTGCAATTAGAAATTATAAATTAAATTACATATTTACAAGAGTGTATCATTTAATGTGACAGATACTTTCAATTATAAGCACTCATTTCAGTATGAGTTTCTTCCAGCAAACGATAATTGATGAGGGCAAAGATATTTGTCAGGAGATTTCTAAAGATTTGTTTCTAGTTCCTCTTAAAAATTTTGCAAACTTCAAGCTGAAAAAATATTGATAGCGAAAATGTTGGATGGTTTGGGGTTTTTGGTTTTTTTAACAGTGTGCTGAGTTTCTAAATACAGAATTTTTTTTTCTACTTCCTTTTTAATGGAAAGTTTTAGAGATATATATCCTCAAGCATCCTGACTAGCTCTAACTTCCAAGTGGAAAATCCAGTTACATTACATGTTACAGGCAATCACATTCCTAAAACGAGAACCAAAACCAGAAGCAGAGCAGTGCAAGGGCAAGTCTGCTCTTTAGCGCGACATGAGAATATGGATGAAGAAGTGCATCGACTAGAACACGCCACATGCTGCGGGAAATGAAGGGAATCAATGACTGCAGGCTGTGCACAGTGCTGCTCCACTGTGGACTGAGACAATAACCAACTCTGGACAAGCCTGAAAAATAAGTCTGTGAAAAGTAAAGCCTGAGACTTGCTATGTTTGCCCCAACAAATTCGTGATGGTTCTTGAAGCTTCTATCCTGGGAATCATGCAGTTCAAGGGAGCTCTTGTTTCTGTGCACATTGTATTTCACAGCCATTTCTGAGCTCTTTGTCAGTGTTTTGGTCTCTCATTACACGTAGGGTGCTTATAAACTATGAATATTTAGAGGTTGTTGCTTCGAGGCGAAGTTTAATCACATTTTCCTTCTCTTTTCAAGGCTGATCATTTTTCTCTGCGATGCTCTTCTCTTAGGTGGGAGACGGGGCGTGCATCGGGAATCTCCTCTCAGGCGTTTCCTGGAGGCTGCTCCCTTTTTTTTGGTATGTGTCCCCCTCCTTAGGCTATCTGCCAGCCTTTTGCTGTTTCCGTGGATTACAGGAGACATCTTGTGGTCGTGAAGCAAAACCACAGAGCATGCAGAGTGACATCTGCGAGGGCTGAATAGTGATAGACTCCCACTGTCTCCCAAGTGTTTGGTTTTCCTTTCCCTGACGGGGGAATAAGGGAAGTAGGAGTCATCCATCTGTCTGCGGGGGCTTTTTGGGGGCAGAACGAAGATCTGAGGCTGTGGAGATGACATGTGGGACACGGAGGTGACATGTGGGACATGGTCAGCCTTGTATCTGAGCGACCTATGAAATCAGCTGCAGCTGGCTCAGGCAGATGTTTCTTAGTTGAGGCCTTGCTAGCAGTGCTTTTGAATAATGTTTTATAATGTCTCCTTGCTTGCAGCCACCTCTCTCCAGGAAGGAATGTTGATGCAGTTTGCCAAAGAGCATGAGATATGAGGAAAAGCACAACAAACTTGTATTTAACTTCAGCACAATAATATTTATGTGACACCGTGGAAATGGACATCATTCAGCCAGTCACATAAACTTCACTTATGACAGTCTGTGGAATTAGGATGCTGTCAGCTTCTTACCAGATCAATGCAGAGGGAGAGTTCCATTGAAGGAGCCTGTTATTTGAAGGTGTCTGCTCAGGGAAAAAGAAATAAAAAAAAGAAAAAAAAGAGTGGATTAAAAAAAGGTTTAAAGAAAGGCAAGAAGGAAAATAAGAACACAACAGGGAAGCAGAAAGAGAAAGCTAGATGTTTTTATGATTAGGCATCTGTCTCTGATGATAATTACAATTATGGGGCAATTATGTAACAGAATTTCTCAGCTGGCCTGGAGTTTCACTGTGGTTGGTGCCATGCCCATACATTTGGAAAGTGACAGTACGTGCCTCAAAGAGAGCATCAGCTATGAGACAAGCTAGAGCAGATGAAGGAGAAGAACAAGTGGATTGTGAAAGGGTGATGGAAGACATGATACCTACCAGTAATAAAAGGATGGGTGCAGTTCTAAACTTACCACCGTACCATATTGTGCTATTAAAAACCTTGTGGGAGAGCAGAGAACTAGTGAGCACCCATGCTACGTGAGCTGGGGATGACTGCAGCAGCAAAAGGTAACTCATAGAAACTAACTCAGAAATCACTCAGTATAAGTTGTGTCAGGCCAAGCAATCTGGTATTGAGACCATACAGCAATCATTTGTCCCCAAGTTGCTGTTATCCGTCACAAGATTGCAACTGTGCAATGAAAAAGAAGATGATCTTCCAGACCCCATGGAGTCACAGTTTGTTAGCAGAGACTTGCAGAAGATGGAAATTCTATTTGGCAAAAGACTGCCCACTCATCCTCATTAGCTATGGCACCAGTAACTGCACAAATTCTATGCAGAATGGTATTTCATGAAGGATTAGTGTCAGGTTGACCTGGATACTTAGCTTTGAGATGTGGAAATTTAATATTTTATAATAAAATATAAAATTAAATGAACAGTGCTTTTGGGGAAGAAAAATAAAAGAAAAAGAAAAAAAACCACTTCAGAATGTTTCTATAAGTGACAAAAGAACATTTTGCAAAATTTTCACAACTCCTCTCACTTTCCTTTCCCCTTTATTGAATGGCATTACTGAGAAAATTATGCTATTTTGCAAATGTGTCAACGAAAAGGAAAGTGAATTCTCTGTTCTGACATTGTTTTCCCAACAAGCTCAATTAACTGGTCCACTTGTCTTCCAGAAGTAAATTCTGTTCCCTTCCTCGAAAATTTTGTACAATTAATGCTTGGCCCAGCTGTAACAGCTCTGCACACTCTGTCTCAAAATAGAGCAGCACTTCTGCAACCAAATACCAACTACAAATGTGGGGGCCAGTGCATCTCAGGCAAGATGTCCTCTTGGAGCCAGACTGGGGAAGTGGCACAAACAGAGTCTGGTCCTTCTAATCTCCTTGGAGCTTGCAGTGGCCCTTTGTGCAGTGTACACCTGCCCTAATTTCAATCATAGAATCACAGAACCATGGAACATCCCAGGTTGGAAATCACCTCAAAAGTTCATCTGACCTAAGTTTTCTTGGGAAAGGGAGCCTCAATGAGATTGTCTAGCAATCTGACTCAAATTGAAAACCTTCTGTGATGGGGACCATTTTCCTTGTAAGGTTGTTCCACTGAGTTTATTATTCTCCCTGTAAAAAATTTCTTTCTTATATCAAGATGAAATATCTCCTAATACAACTTGTACCCATTGCTTCTTGTCTTTTCCATGTGTCTCCTTGTGAAGAAGGAGCCTCTGTCTGTTGCCCTTGCTTCTATGTGTTTTAAAAATTGCCTTCTGATGTTTCACTAAGCCTTCTGATGTTTATAGAACTCTAAGCAGAGTTCTCACACTTTTAATGTAAACAAGGAGATGTTTACACATTCCTCTCCTCAAGGAGGAGCATTTTGAGTGACGGTGATGTTCACCAACACGATTGATGGGGTGGTGACACCCTTGACCAATAATTGGTCATTCTGTACAGTTGTATATAACGGAGTCAGATTTTGAAATAAGGAGGACATTCCCTGCTGACTTCAGTCCTGTCCCTGCCCCATCATTTTTGTGGCACCAGGAACTACTGGTGCCCTTTGTCACTCCACAGCAACATCTGTCCTCCTTGTATCTGTCCTCTAAGTACTGGAATACTGTGATGAGATCTCCATAAGCCTTCTCTTCTCCATGGATGGGAGATCTAACTCCTTCAGCCTTTCCTCATTGGGCAGATTGTCCAGCCCATTCATCATCTCTGCAGCCTTCGTTTGAACTCTCTCCAGTCTGCTTCTGTCTTGAAGTGTAGTAACCAGAACAGGACACAGCAGCTCAGGTGCAACCTGACCAACCCTGAGTGGAATGATCACACGTCCGTCACTGCCAGTAATGCCCCTGTGGCTGCAGCCCAGCATCCAGTCTGACTTTGTTGCTGCAACCATGCTCTGCTGACTCATGTTCAGCTTTTGTTGTGCACCAGAACCCTTCAGCAAGGCAGCTCCCCAGCCACTCAGATCCTAACCTGTACTGGGCTCTTCAGTAATTTTAAATCTCTGCTGCCTTTTCCTTTCTTGGCTGCTGAAATATCTGGGAATGGTTGGCATAAGAAAAAGGCCTGGACAAAGCTGGTGTCTTCTGAAACAGACAAATACTGTATCTTCTGAAATGTTCCTTGTACTAGTGTCTCCAGGAGAGGATGAGATATGGCCTGAGGGCTTTTCATTAGTTTCATTCCATGTGCCTCTTGGCCATGACTTTCTTTCTAGCCAGCACTGACATTGAAATGGGTGGTCTAATACATCTGAAAAATGTTATTCAACCCTCATGCTTACCTGCACAACAGTGGGTAGATTCACATCAACTTTGGGCTTTCCAAGGACTCTTTTTGAATTGCAGGTGGAGAATTCCTGTGTCTCAGAGATGCCCGTATGTTCTCCAGGGTGTCAGACTTGGCAGCATAGAGCAGACACAATGTATTGCTCTGATGTGAAATCTGAGATGCATTTCTTTGTCATTTGCATAGCTGGCTAGTCCAGAACTAACATTATATCTACAATATTGAATGAATTTTGCTTATAAACAGACATTGCTGACAGAGTATTATCTGAGAATGCTAAGCCTGATCAAACAATTAGCTTATCTCCTGCTCTTGGCTGATAAGGTGAGTGTAGCCACAATCAACCTGGAATGCTTGGACACACCATGCTCTGGTATTTCACATCTGCCTCACTTGCAAAGCTGTAGCTTAAATTAAACCTGCTTGGCAATAGGTTCTGAGCATGTTTGTCTTCAGGCTCCTGCATGTACCCAGCTTTTGGAGTACCCAGTCTCCAAACCTCACCATGGCCACTGACTATGTTTGAGGGACGAGTCATTAATGTTACTATGTAGATGAAGCACATGGCTGTCATCCAGAGTGCAATTTCAAATTGCCCTGTACACCAGAGTGTCACAGCAAAGGGAAGAAATGGGCAGAAGTTCCCATTTATGAAGTGTTGAACTTTGAAGTTCTAGTTGCATTTGAAGTAAGATTTCAGCAGGGTGGTAGAGGCATGGCGGGGACAGAAACCTTTAAATCCAGCCCAGAATAGACACTTGATTTGGCACAATTCCTAATTAGCTGTGAAACTCGTGTAGCTGATGCAAGTCAAAGGTATTAGCTGTTCAAAATACAATTAGACACATTCACAGGGAAAAGTCAAACACGGACAGAACATCAGAATGAGGATACACTTAATACTTCAATAATTCCTTAAGCCACAAACAGCCAGAAGCTGTAAGTGCTTGGGGGAAAAGTGTCAATGTAGGCATGTGCTGCTCTTGTCGTCTTTCCTAAGCATCTGTTAGCAGCTGCTGTTGGAGGCAGGCAAGCAGTTTTGATGGGCCACTGGTCTGAGACAATACAACAGTTTTTATGCTTTTACATCTCCTGCTCTGCTCACTACAACTCTTAGGTACTGCAGTCCCAGAGACTTCCATTAGAGTGGTCTGCATTGCAAAAAGACACCTCAAATGTGGGGCTGTATGCTTTTTCATACAAGTATTCTAAGCAGAAGAGTTTTCATAAAAGAAAAAATAAAACCCCACAGAAAGCATCTATAAGGTCTTGTGTATTTCGTCCTGTGTCTGCACAAGCAAATGCCAGAGTGCTCCTAGAAAATCAGAACAAGGTATCAAACTTACATCTCAGCAACCTGCTATTAATGTCTGCTATTGTTTCTGCAATAAATTCCTCTCACCAAAACTTTGGCTTAGAATAGGGGAAAACCTAGATTTTGTCAGGTGCCATTTTCTGTTGATGATTCCTTAAACACTTTAATTAGAAACACACCTGATAGCTCCTTTCAAACACATGGTGAACAGCTGACACATGAGCACAGCAAAATTTCCGCACAGCAGTTTTCTCACAAGAGACCCATTGCTAATATATCAAAAATACTGCTAGAACTGTAGGCCTTGGGCCATGTAGATTGTTCTGATGCTGGGGAAAATTAGTTTTATGGGCTTATGTCTAATAATACCAACAAAAGAGTGAATCCAAAAATGGGTAAATGCTAAATACAAACTCTGCAAAGTAACAGCAATGTGGTATGTGTTATGTGTGCATGGAAAAGAAGCCAGCTGATTATTGGTATTGTGTCAGAAAAAGAGACTATTGAGGGACTAATTTCTGGTAATATTAATCATATCTTAAGTATATTTGACCCCCACAGATCAATTGCTGTTTTCAGGAACTGAATGCCACATGACACAAAAGTGTTCCCAAAGGAAATCTATTCTTCTCTACCCCAATGTCATTATGTAAAAGTGGATAAAGATTATTTGCATAGACAATGTGAAGAAGATATTTTTCAGCTATTACAATGCTTCTGGGATTAGCACTTTTAGAAGAGATGATTCCTTCTTCCTTTTAGCTTTCTTTTAAAATGGAAGAATAATTCAAATTCTCATTCTGGAGTTTATTTTGTTTTTTATTTTCCTGCAGGTAACCACTGGCAAAAACTCCTGCTTTCCATAATTTTGTTTTAATGCAAAGGTATCAAAGACAATCTTTTTTTTTTTTTTTTTAGGAGTGGCAGAAGCAAAACACAGTTTTTTTCCTTTTTTTCCCCTTTTTTTTGGACTACCAGAGGCTCATGCTGCAAAAGACACATGTGGTTAGATGCTGTGTAAGAGAAAAGGATAAGATACTGTTCTTAGCTCTATAGTGCAAAAATACCTTGCTTCTAGCAGTAGTAGAAATTGGAATCATAGAAATCTACTGTGTTAAGGATTTCAATAAATATTCTATTCTAATTTTTTGCTGAAAGGCATCAAGTTTATCTAGGCCACTGGAAAAGATGTTTGTCAAGTAATTCATGAATGCCTTGAACGAAGGAGTTTACTCAACTTCTCTACCCCTTGGTTCTAAGACTCATTGTCTTAACAATGAGAAAATCCACCACATATCTAACATAGTTAATCTTTGCTGAAAAACAAAGTTATTTATTTTTGACCTTCTTTCAGCTGGATAACAGCACTCTTGTTTCACTGAACAGCAGTTCAGAGCTTGCCCCATGCTCCTCTTGCAAATCACAGAATGGTTTTGTTTGGAAGGGACTTTAAAAATCATCTAGTTCCAAACCCCTGCCGTGCCCAGGGTTGTCTTCCACTATCCCAGATTGCTCTAAGCCCCATCCAAGCTGGCCTTGAACACTTCCAGGGATGGGGCATCCCCATTTTCTCTGGGCAAGTTGTTCCAGTGCCCCCCACACTCACAGTAAAGAATTTCTTCCTAATATCTAAATCTAAACATACCCCCTTCCAGTTTAAAGCCATTCCTCCTTGTTCTATCACTACATGGCCTTGTAAATAGCCCCTTCCCAGGTCTCACTGTAGTCCCTGCTGAAAGGCCACAATAAAGTCTCTCCAGAGCCTTCTCTTCTCCAGGCAGAACAATTCTGATTCTCTCAGACTTTCCTCCTGGGAGAGGCGTTCCATCCTTTTCAATAAAGCCAGAAACAAGGCTCTGCACTCACCTCACATCAACACACTGACACTGCCCTGGTGCCACCAGCCCCATGAAAGGTTTTCCATCTGGGACACACTTCAGCCCTTGCAGAAGCACCTGTGGGGACCAGAGAAACTCCATAAACTCCATCTCACTCCTGATGCAGCCTCAAGGTCTCTGTGTGTTTTAATCAAACAGATTATTAAAGAAGATTTGCAAAAAAAAGTCCAGGAAAAACTCAAAATGGTCTTGTTCAGGAGGATCTGTGAGGGTGGAAGAAGCAGGACTGGGCTTGGAGGGCCTCCAGCTGCAGCAGATGTGCTGGGGCACACTGTTCAAGTGGCAGCACAGAGATGCCTCAAAAACATTTATTTGGAGTTGTATTGCAGCTTTCTCCAGGGAAAACTATTGGAAAATCTAGTGGGATTTTTGCATGTTGGAAAATCCAGCTCATCTGACTGGAGCTGTAAAATTTATCTCCCATCCCATCAGGGCACTGCCAGGGCCAGGGTCTCCCTGGAGGCTCCCTGGAGACTGTGACAACTCCATGCTGTGTCTGCCAGGGCAGGTTCCACAGCCAGGAGCATTGGGACCTCCCTGGGCTGGGGACAGGCCAAGATGTGGTCCTGTGGGTTGAAGCAGGGCAGCTGGCAGCTGGACCTGGCCCTGCTGTGGTTTTGGGGCAGAGGGCTGATGACCACGGCAAGCTGACATGAAATTCTGGGCTGTGAGCGGGGTAGGGGGAACCCTGGAGGGGTGGAGAGGGACAGGCAGGGCTGGCAGTGCCTCAGGGCTATGACACTACCTGAATTTTCAAGCTTGTCCTCCTCTCCATCCTTCTCAACCATTTGCACTTAAGGCAGAAAAATCTGGTAGATATGAGGTGCTGATAAGTCTTTTGAGACTAACCAGTTTTAGCATGGCACTCAGTCCTTTGGCATGAGTGCCATGACTAGTGCACTCTTTTTTATCTGTGTTTTGCAAGGTAGAGTTGATTTCCACAGAGAGAAACCTGGTCCTTCTCAGTGCAGAGTTATCAATGAATCAATCCAACTATGAAAAACATGGGGGTCACTTGTTCAAAAGTTCTAAGTGTCACAAGATACGTAAAGTCGAAAAATATTATGCTGGTAAAATATCTTTACAAGCATATTTTGTCTGAAATGGGTCATGTTCCAGTAGTGTTGGAACCCAGGGCATCTCTCTGGCTGCCCTGGGAGCT